>SJYV01027139.1:0-10354 GCA_006410875.1 Neotragus pygmaeus
CAGTGACAGACTTTATTTTGGGGGGTTCCAAAATCACTATAGATATTGACTGCAGTCATGAAATTAAAAAGTGCTTGTTCCTTGGAGAAAAGCAATAACCAACCTAGAGAGCATATTAAAAATTGGAGTCATTCCTTTACTAACAAAAGTCTATATAGTCAGAGCTATGGTTTTTCCAGTAGTCATGTATGGACATGAGAGTTAGGCAGTAAAGAAAACTGAGTGCCGAAGAATTGATGCTTTTCAACTGTAGTGTTGAAGAAGATTCTCAAGAGTCCCTTGAACAGCAAGGAGATCATAACAGTCAATCCTAAAGGAANAGAGCTATGGTTTTTCCAGTAGTCATGTATGGACATGAGAGTTAGGCAGTAAAGAAAACTGAGTGCCGAAGAATTGATGCTTTTCAACTGTAGTGTTGAAGAAGATTCTCAAGAGTCCCTTGAACAGCAAGGAGATCATAACAGTCAATCCTAAAGGAAATCAGTCCTGAATATTCATTGGAAAGACTGATACTGAAGCTGAAGCTCCAATACTTTTGGCCACCTGATGCAAAGAACTGACTTATTGGAAAAGACCCTGATGCTGGGAAAGATTGAAGGGAGGAGGAGAAGGGGACGACAGAGGATGAAATGATTGGATAGCATCACTGACTCAAGGGAATCGAGTTTGAGCAAACTCTGGCGGTTGGAGAGGGACAGGGAAGCCTGGTGTGCTGCAATCCATGGGGTTGCAAAGAGTTGGTCACAACTTAGCAACTGAACTGAACTGGACTAAGTTCTAATTTCCACCTTTTTTTTTTTTAATAAAAAGGCTTTAAAATTTTTAGAAATCATTAACCTGTATTAGCCTCATTGCTAGTTCTGGTTCAATGAAAATATTCATCCTGGCAAGAATTTTGATGTATATAAAGGTGTATTATAGACATGACGTTTATTTATTTTTATAATTTCATGTTAGGTACGGTTTATGGAGATTTTTAAAAACTTTGATTCACTGGGTNACCAGCCACATGTGCCCCGCTTCGTGCGTGGAACTAGCGCTGGTCATCTGTTTCACGTACGGTAATGTACGTGTTCCGGTGCTGTTCTCTCAGCTCGCCCCACCCTCTCCTCCTCCTGCTGAGGCCCAAAGCCTGTTCCTTAGGCCTGGGTCTCCTTTGCTGCCCTGCACTTAGGATCATCGGCACCATCTTTCTAGATTCCATATATACACGTTAACAAGTGGTATATATCTTTCTCTTTCCGACTTCTTACAAGAGCAACACCTATTGTTTAGAGGGCGTTCCACTCATGGAAGCTCAGCATTTTGAAGCCTTGAAGACCTAGCTGGGGCCTAGTCCTCAGGGGGCGTTTCCAGTGTTCCCCATGCTGACTCCTGCTCCCTTTGGCAAACTCCCCACCCTCACCCGCCCAGGGGAGTACAGTTGCTCGGCTTCTCCCCTCCCTCTCCCGACAGTGGCTGAGGCTGGCAGCCCGGTCCTGGGGGACCGGCAGTCACAAAGCCATGTACCCGGCAAGCAGGGCCCCAGTCCTCCAGGCAGCGCGGCCTCATGGTGCCCTTGGGGTGCAGAATGCTCCCCGCAGGATTCTCGCTGTCATCTGTGACAGACATTTGGGAGGAAAACGGTTTCTGTGCTTAGACGTTTACACTTGCTGCATCTCACAGTTCTCTTCCAAGTGGGGGATTGCCTCCAGCCAGGTGTCCAGTTTGGAAGGGAAACCCTTTGCTAGCAGGGAGCAAGGTGTGGTGTTTGATCCGTCACTTCGAGTGCCTGGGGTGGGGCCGCGGGCACGGCGGCTCGTGAGATGCTCTGGATGCCTGCTGAGAGCTCCCGATGAGCTCCGTGAATTATAAACGGCGGATCAGGTAGAACCAAGCTCTATGCCTGTGTGTTTTATTCTCGTGAAATGGCAACTTTCAGGTATGAATACTTTTGAGCCTGAAAGATATCAGAACTGTGAACTTCTTGGAAGCACGGGAAGGTTTTTCACACACTCTCTGCTTTGGGGACCCTGATAGACTTAAGTAAATGGGATTTATTTCATTAACTTTGTTCTGAAATTGATGATGATGGTGGTGATATGAATAATAATGCCAACAGTTGTTTCTGTTTATCAGGAACATACCATGCGTATCACATGATGCCAGTTACTTTAAAGCGTCCCGCTCAGTTCTCACTTCAACTCTATAAAGAGGCTACTAGTCCAGTTTTCAAAAGAGGAAATTGGTGGTGGGTGGTGGGCCGGCCAGGGGTGGAGTAGGGTGCTACCAGGCATCCAGACCCCGAGGGCTTCTCTTTCCTTGAGAGATGACCAACCTCCCCAGAAATAGGAGCTCGGTAAAAAAAAATTAAAATAAATTAAAAACAACAACAACAACAACAAACCGTGCCTTTTCAGGATAAACATTCAGTCAGATTGGAAATCAAAGAGGCTTTTGTTACTGTGGTAGCTTGGGGCACTAAGCAAAAGGAAGGCTCTGTGAGCTCACTGACACAGTCCTAGCCTGAGTGCACCAGAGCTCCACGGACTCCTCAGCTACAAGCCTGAAGGCTTTCACAAACCCTTAAGTGGGAGATGGAAGTGAAGCCAGAGCCAGCGAAAGGGTTTGTCTACCAAGCTTTCGTTAGCCAAGCTCAGTGAGTCACCAGCTAACCACCCTGGCCCCAAGGCTTTATGACTGCTCAGCTCCTGAATTAACCGACTCTTGAGTGCACTGAGCTGATTTGCAGCATCTTCTGAAGATCAAACAGGCACTGCCAGGTGGGTGGAGGGGGAAGCGAGGCCAGCCTTGAATGAACTCCTTAGATCCAGACTCGGGACAGGGGACATTAAATGGAAGCCAGCGCAGCTCAGGGCCACGCGGGAGGATGGGAAGGTTGGCAAGGCAACTGGTGGTGGGATTTGCATGGCCAGCTGGGCACTTTGGCCTTAGTCGGTCAGATAACAGAGTTTTTAAGCAGAAAGATTAAATGCTGGTCTGCTTGAAAAGATGACTGTTGGAAACGCGGAGCAAGAGTTAGGAGAGGCAGACAAGAGGCAAAAGTTGGCCTGAACGGCCACGGCAGGGTCTGGGAGGCTGCAGATGGCCCTCTGAAATTGCTCCTGCCTGCACTCCGGGTTTCTACACCTCGCCCCTGGTTTTCAGATGGATTCTGTTGACTGGAAGCTTTTCCCCACTCGTCTCCTGCACCCAAATAGTCCTATTCTCATCTCTTGAAATCAGTGTCCTAAAACCCTTCCCTGAATAGATCATGTATGCAGTCAAATATCTCTGGGGGCTCTTGCTGGCTTCCTGACGAAACCCCAAACTCCATGAGCTTCCAGAACCTTCTTTGCACCCGCCTTTTCCTTTACCTGACACCCCCATTCCAGCAGAGTCCAGGGACAACACCAGTAAGTGACATGAGCTTTCCTCGTGTGCCCAGCTCTCTCTCCCTCTCCTTCACTTCTCTGCCTGTCCATCACATCTAAGCCTCTTAAGTTTATATGATACCACTTCTTGAAAAATTTTCTCAATGACAAGTTATCCATCCTTTAAATCCTTACAAAACTGTATGTGCTGCAAATGATCACTTCATCCATTCCAGCATTCTAGTTGTTTGTGTCATCTTACACTCTCTGTTGGCTTCCCCACATCCGGGACATGTGCATCACCCATCTACATACCCGCAGGGCCTCACGTGGTCCTTCTAGATTGATGTCTGCCCCTTGAGTGAGTGGATACATTAAATATTTGGTAAACGGTCCCACAGTGAGAATTGGACAGTCAACACCACAAAGCCTGGAGATGCCACATCCCTCTACGAGGTACCATTTCTCTGATTCTCTGAAAAGCCGGGCTCACAGCTCTCACCTAGTTGGGATTTCATCCTTGGACTAGCAAACGTGCAAGCACTAAATATTTACACACATCTTCCTGAACAAAATGAGGTGAACAGCCAAATCACTGCAGCTCTTCACTAGACTGATGTCACACAAATGACATTGGTTCTTAGTCTAGTTTTTCTAGAGAGTAAGAAAGGAAAGCAGGAAATCCATCTGAGAGACATCATATACTTCCTTTGCCCATCGTTGTTCTAATTGACCCATTATGTAGCACCATCCTTTTGGTTGATCTTTTTCTTAAAAAAAAAAAAAAAAAAAGAATTTTTAAATTTCTGAACTATTTTAAAGTCTTAATTGAATTTGTCACAATATTGCTTCTGTCTTATGTTTCAGTTTTTTGGTCATGTAACCCCTTGGACTGTAACACGCCAGGCTCCTCTGTCTTTCATTATCTCCTGGAGTTTGCTCCTGTCTATTGATTCAGTGATACCATCCAACCATCTCATCCTCTGCTGTTCCCTTCCCCTTCTGCTTTCAATCTTTCCCAGCATCAGGGTCTTTCCCAATGAGTCAGCTCTTTTAATCAAGTGGCCAAAGGATTGGAGCTTCAGCTTCAATATCAGTCCTTCCAATGAATATTCAGGGTTGATTTTCTTTAGGATTGACTGGTTGGATCTCCTTGCAGTCCAGGGGTCTCTCAAGAGTCTTCTCCAACACCACAGTTCAAAAGCATCAGTTCTTCAGTGTTCAGCCTTCTTCATGATCCAAGTCTCATATCCGTACATGACTACTGAAAAAACCAAAGCTTTGACTATTACGGCAAAGTGATGTCTCTATTTTTTCATATGCTTTCTAGGTTTGTCACAGATCATATAACTGCCCACAAAACACATAGGAAGGGTAAGTTCCCAGAGGCATTCTAGAGCTTTATAAATCCATGAAACCAAATGTATTTTTAAAGGAAGATTTTAATTGGAAACTTCCTGCTTTGTTTCATTACTGGAAGTAGCACAAGTTAGCCCAGCACAAATGTGTTGGGAGTTTCACTCACCCTGGTTCACAGAAGCGGCAGTAAAGCCAGCCCATGGAAGTACCAGTCAAGTCTGCACCAGAGCTACAAGTGTTTGTGCCCGAAGCTGGAATCCACAGGCACCAGCAGCAAACGCAGGGAAGCAGCTTCTTATTTCTTCCAGAGACCGCACATCCTGTGCTCTGAGTTCTCCCAATCTGTCTAGAACTCTCATTGAAAGAAAAGTCTTCGGGCCCTCTTGGGTGTTCTTAACTGACTGCCTGGTGATCAGTTTTCTGGGTGTATTTGCAGATGCTAGCTACACGCATCTTGTCCTTGGCGGAGGAGGAGAAGCGTAGCAAGTTAAGTCTCAGGCATAGTCGCCTGACTCAGTGACTTGGGTACCACTCTCCACATGGTTCTCTTTCTGGTCAACTGTATAAAGTTATTTCAGAAAATAAGACATATTTTAGTGGCCATTTGATTCAGAAAAATAGGGCTTTGCTGAAACTTTTCTCAAAGAACTGTAATCTTTAATAGACCATGTAATAGCTAAACCTTACTTCTTTGATTTGCAAGATCCTCTTAGCGCTTGTGATGAGGCCACAGGAGTCCTTCACTTCCTGCCCTTTGATCTGAGGCTCTGCCACCAGTGGAACCTGCTGAGAGAAGGCAAATGGGGCGGTGCCAGGCCTGGCTGACAAAGTGAGAAACAGCAGATACAGCCAGAGCATAGGTCTGGTCTTTCGTCCAAGTGCTGTGGAAGCCCCGTGCTGGTGGGCAACCACGGGGACCCTAGGACTCCCAAGTGAAAACGAAAGTGAAGTCGCTCTGTCGTGTCCAACTCTTTGCGACCCCATGGACTGTAGCCCACCAGGCTCCTCCGTCCATGGGATTCTCCAGGCAAGAATACAAGAGTGGGTTGCCATTTCCTTCTCCAGGGGATCTTCCCAATCCAGGGATCAAACCCAGGTCTCCCGCATTGCAGGCAAATGCTTTAACCTCTGAGCCATCAGAGGCTTGACCTTTGTTTACTGGGTCGAGTAAACAAGGACCCAGTTAAATGAAAGTGTATCAGCACGTTCCCTTGGTTGGTTGAAGGCTTTGTGCCCCAGAAAGGAACTTCAAGCNTAAAAAAAAAAAAAAAAAAAAACTGCTTCCCTGGTGCCTCAGATGGTAAAGAATCTGCTTGCAACACAGGAAACCCAGGTTCAATCCTTGGGTCAGAAGATCCCCTGGAGAAGGAACGTGACAACCCACTCCAGTATTCTTGCCTGGAGAATCCCACGGACAGAGGAGCCTGGAGGGCTGCAGTCCGTGGGGGTCACAAAAAGTCAGACATGAGTGACTAACACACTCAAGTAATCTAATAAGAGAATTGTAGAAGAAAAATATCACTTTTCCTGGAGGGCTGCATTCCATGGGGGTCACAAAAAGTCAGACATGAGTGACTAACACACTCATACAAGTATCTGATATGAGAATTGTAGAAGAAAAATATCACTTTTCCTGTTTTATATTCTCCGATCCCCATCTTACCAAGCATTAGACAGGTGAACGTCTGGTTCCACACCTGTCTGGGCCTGTGTCTCTTATTTTAACCCTGTCATTTTGCACAGTATTTGACAGTGTAGGAGTTTGGTCTGTTGGAGCGTCAGAACCTCAGAGGAGAAAGAGTATCCGTGGTCAGCCAGTGGCCTGTTTTACGAACAGGCACAAGAAGAGGAAAGTTCTCAGTTGGGGCTGAATGTTTGGGTCCAGCACTCGACCCCCCCGCCCCAATATTCATATGTTGATGCCCTAACTGCTGGGTGTGTGTATTTGGAGGTGGGACCTTTGGGAGATGATTAGAGTGAAGACGGCCTGAGGATGGGGCTTCCACAATGGAACTAATGCCTTTTTAAGAAGAGGAAGAAAGATCTCTCTCCACGCGCCTGCACCAAGAAAAGGCCATGTGAGGACCCAGCAGGAAGACAGCAGTCAGCAAGCCAGGACCACACACTGGACACGGAGCGGGCTGGCCAGCACTTTGATTGGACTTCTGACACACGTTGAACTGGGAGAGATAGATACCTGTGGTTTAAGCCCCCAGATCTGTGATGTTTTGTTACAGCAGCTCAAGCAAACCAAGGCAGTGTTCATGAAAATTTTGGCCACCACTGTGAACTCTGCTCAGGGCTGCAGATATAGCAATGAACAAAACCGAGGGCCTGCTCTCAGGCAGCTGTCCCTCTGGATAAAGAAGAAGCTCAGAACATGCCAAATCCTACGGAGAAAATAGAACACATTAACCAGGTAGCAAGTTAGGTCAGGTGATGAAAGAATTCCCACCCTTGCAGGTGGCCTTTAAGATCAGACCTTGAAAATGAGAGGGAGCTAGTTTCTTAAGTTAGGGAGGAGAGCCCCAGGATGAGGAGGTTCAAGGCTGTGCGAGTTTAATTTGCTGTGGAAATTGAAAAAGCACAATATTCTCTTTACTAAGAGAATGCATGCACGCATGCTCAGTCACTCAGTTATGTCTGACTCTTTGTGACGCCACAGACTGTAGCCCGCCAGACTCCTCTGTCCATGGGGTTCTCCAGGCAAGAATATTGGAGTGGGTTGCCATTTCCTTCTCGGGATCTTTCTGACCCAGGGATCGAACCTGCATCTCCTGCGTTGCAGGCAGATTCTGTACTAAGCCACCAGAGAAGCCTTTTATGAGAATAAGTCATCCTCATAAATTATAAAAAGTGTGATACAGAATCTGTTTTCTGCAACAAGAATGACTTTGAGGTTGTGGTTGAGACCCCCAGGATGGAGAGTGGTATTGTTGAGGTGGGCTCAGCAGGACAGAAATGTCCAGACTTTTAACAACATGAGGTTTGAGTTGCTTGTGACGTTCCAGTTAGAGAGTCAATAGGCCATTGTTTGAATATGGATCTAGAACTCCTGTCAGGACTAAAGATATCAGTGTAGGATTAAAATGTCAATGGCAATGAAAGCCAGGGACCTGGCTGAGGCCCCTCATGGAAAGATGGTAGCATCTTTAAAACCCTAAAAAGAAGTATTTAGAGGGCAACAATGCTAGGCTGGGGAACACACCGGCAAGAGGCTGAACAGAGAAAAGTGGGCATCAGATTTGGCCACGTGGAGGCTGGTGGTGACATCAGAAGTTTGCTGTGATGGGGGTGTGGTTTGGTCACAGTGGGCATAAGAGAGAAGGGGAGTGAGGAGGAACAGCTAGGAGCTTTGCTGTGGAGAAGTGTGGTCGCAAGGGGGCTTCGGTCAGGGGTGATGGACACTCCTGTGTGCAGCCGAAGGGAAGGGGACAGCAGAGAGGCCATTGTCGAAGGGAGCAGTCTTTTTTTAATATTTATTTTATTAATTTTTAAATTTATTTGTCTGTGCCGGGATCCCTGATCTTCGTTGTGGCATGCAGGCTTTTTTAATTGCAGCATGTGAACTGTTAGTTGAAGCTTGTGGGATCTGTTTCCCTGACCAGGGATTGAATCCATGCCACCCGCATTGAGAGTGCGGAGTCTTAGCCACTGGACCATCAGGAAAGTCCCAGGACCAGCATTCTTGAGGAAGCCAAGCAAGATGGACTGGGTCACAAATGTATGTTGGCATCTGACAAAGAGCTTCAGCATTTACCAGTATCATACCAGTCTTGTTTCATTCTCCCCGCTACAAAGTTGGGGTTTGTTTTTTGACTGAAGTATTTTACAGGCTGTATAATTTCACCCACAAGTAATGTATTATGTATCTTCACAGAGAAGACATTTTATTCCTGATAACCACAGTATCACTGTCACCCCTAACAAAATTAATTCCTCAATATCTAACCCAGTCTGTTTTCAGATTTCCCTAGATGTCTCCGATGTCTTTCTGCAGCTGGTTTAAATCAAGACTCAGAATGCGTGTGGTTGATGCATCTGAAGTCTCTTGTGATCTATAACCCACCTTCTTTCTTAACAGCAAACCAGGTAAACTTTTTAACTTTTAATGGTTGTCGTTCCTTTCTCTTGTTTAATATCTCCAAAGCTATGATAAGTAGTAGAAGTAATAGACATTTTAAAAATTTTCTTAGCTGTATTGGAAAGGCCTCTGGGGTTTCCCCATTAAGTATGCTCCTGTCTGTTGGGTAAGTAGAATAGGGAAAGGGAGTCCAAAATGACGGTGGCTAAAAGACAAAGAAGGGCAAAGCCCACGAAAATAGAACAAAAGAAGGTCCGAGGACAGGAGTGAGGTCTTCGGGTAGAACAAACAACACTCCTGGCTGGCCCAATTTACATAGGACAGGCCCAGGGAGAGAGAAACAGATAAAAAGATGGATTTTCCTGCTATCTTCTAAATAAAATAGAGCTGTAACACTGAGCTGTAACACTGATTTGTCTAAGAGCTATAACATGGTCCTTTTGAGACCCGAGAGCTATAACACGGTCTAGCCAAGACCCGCGAGCTGTGACACGCTGAGGGCTTTAATGTCCATCACTCCAAACCTTTGCTGTGACGAGACAAAGAACCAAGGAACATACACTCGCGTGACACTGTCTTTGTGGCTTAAGTATTTATATTTTATCAAGTTAAAAAGTNCGAGAGCTATAACACGGTCTAGCCAAGACCCGCGAGCTGTGACACGCTGAGGGCTTTAATGTCCATCACTCCAAACCTTTGCTGTGACGAGACAAAGAACCAAGGAACATACACTCGCGTGACACTGTCTTTGTGGCTTAAGTATTTATATTTTATCAAGTTAAAAAGTTTTTCAATTCCTATTTCAGAATTTTTAACTTGAACAGATACTGAATTTTATTACCTGCCTTTTGATATGTAAGGAGAGGATTATGTGCTGCGTGTTCAGTCATGTCCGACTCTTTGCGGCCCCATAGACTATAGCTTGCCAGGGTCCTCTGTCCTTGGAATTCTTCAGGCAAGAATACCAGAGTGGGTTGATTAGATGGTACATTTATTAAACTCTACTAATATACTGAAGTTAGGGTATTGACTCTTTCTTACATTCCTGGAATGAACCACACTTAATTATGATGAATAATACATTAGTGTGTTGGTGGATCTCTTTGCTAATGCTTTATTTAAATTTTTACATTGTAGTTTAAAAGGTCTGAAATTTTTCTCCCCTCATCTTTGCTTTTGACGTCAAAGTTATAGCCACTTCATAAAAATAATTTAGAGGCTTTTCTTTTGCTCTACTCTGTAATACTGTAAAATGCATTGGGATTATCTTTTTTTTAGCTTGAAAGAATTCCATTCAAGGCTGGTGTTTTTTTCAAGGAACTCTGCTTCTCCGGCTTCTTAATTTCTTCTATAGAAATTGGTCTGTTTAAGCTTTTCATTTCTACTGGAGTCAACTTTGATTAAATAACTTATTTCTAGAAAGGTGTCCATTTCATCTGGGCTTTATATTTTGTTTTCATAGTTATTCAAAATAGTCTCAGGAATTTTAATGTCCTTTCTGGATTATTATTGCACTATGTTATTTCTTTTTTATCATTAAAAATTCAGCTTTATTGAA
>SJYV01027144.1:0-11313 GCA_006410875.1 Neotragus pygmaeus
TCTAGTCAAGGCTATGGTTTTTCCTGTGGTCATGTATGGATGTGAGAGTTGGACTGTGAAGAAGGCTGAGCGCCAAAGAATGGATGCTTTTGAACTGTGGTGTTGGAGAAGACTCTTGAGAGTCCCTTGGACTGCAAGGAGATCCAACCAGTCCAGTACTTTGGCCACCTCATGTGAAGAGCTGACTCATTGGAAAAGACTCTGATGCTGGGAGGGATTGGGGGCAGGAGGAGAAGGGGACGACCGAGGATGAGATGGCTGGCTGGCATCATGGACTCGATGGACATGAGTCTGAGTGAACTCCGAGAGATGGTGATGAACAGGGAGGCGTGGCGTGCTGTGATTCATGGGGTTGCAAAGAGTCGGACACGACTGAGCGACTGAACTCAACTGAATACATACATGTGGGCAAATACATACACAATGCTTATATATCACTAAAATCATATATGTTATATATATACTATATTTTTATATACAAATATTATATGTACAAATATATATTTTTGAACTATATCAACAAACATATTATATATGTACACAAGTTATATATGGTCCATACATCTTATTCTAACTTTATCCTGTATGTTAAGTGCATGAAACTTTACAGTTTTTTTCTAAAACTGAAAATACAGTTTTCCATATACTAATTTACTGGACCAGGAGAAGAAGAGTTAAAATACTTATACTTCTCTCACAAATGTATAGCACAAATAGTATATTTAGGGTCTATCACAGTTTACTTCCACCAAATAAACCAAAGATCAAGCATACATCACAGATAAGAGAGGAGAGATGATTTATTTTAAACTTTGCAAACTTCAGAGATAGTTAAACACTCTACCACCTTCAACGTTCATGGAAGCTTACTTCTCATATGGATGTTATTACAGTCAATCTACCACTACAGTAATTTAAATGAAACTACGTCCAATGGCAAAGATACACTTGCTGGTACCTGTTTTAATAAGAAAAAACAATACTCCTATTTCTTGTTTTCTTACCCTCAGTCTAATCTGCACAACTTTAATAAGTTGTTGCCTAAAAACAAAATTTCTAAGACTTTTTTCTTCCTCTATTCTTGCTCTATCAAAATATATTAAATTTCCGTATTTACTTTAAAAGTAAACACTTGTATAACTCTATATCTAAAGAGAGCACACTGATAAGACTCCAGTGAGGGGGGCGCTCTTGATTCCCCTTCTGGTGTCTATGTCAGAAGCCTCTCTGTCCTTTTGCATACTTTAATAAAATTCTGCTACACACACACACACACACACAGAACACACACACACAGAGAACACACACTTATTACAGCTATGCTCTTATGATATAACGTACCATACTATCCAGAAAATAAAATCTATCAAAACAGGGTTGTATAACCAAGCAAAATTTGATAACCTCCTAGAGGTAATTCTTATTTTCCCCTGGAACCCAGTGATTTCCATAAGTATATTAAGACATATTTTTATATTTTCCAGTGGTCTTTTACATTCTAAACATTTACCATCCTCTGACAGGCCTCACTCTTCAATAGTACAAACAATTCTCTAAGTTTGGACATATATCTGTTAACAATATGTGTACCACGGGGGGGAGCACACCTCAAAATACATACCACAATAAAACAAAGACTCAAGGTTAAACACTCTAAATGCTGCATTTGGATCAAGGGTTAAGCTATTCCTAGGAAACGACCATCATTAATTACTTAAAAAACTGACAAAGTCCAGATTTCCCATAACAAATTCTACCATTCTGTGCTTAAATTTTATAATATAAGCTGTTTAAATATAAAATAGTAAAGACTGACAGTTTATATGACAGACATTCTATCAATTCAATGTTACTTATGTGCTTAGTTGCTCAGTCATGTCCAACTCTTTGCGACCCCTTGGACTGCAGCCCGCCAGGCTCCCCTGTCCATAGGGATTCTCCAGGCAAGAATACTGGAGCGGCTTCCTATGCCCTCCTCCAGGGGTCTTCCCAAGCCAGGTCTCCTACATTGCAGGCAAATTCTTTACTGAGCCACCAGAGAGGCCCAATGTAGTACTTATAAACCCACAGTATTCTGCATCCTTTAAGACTGAACTCCACCATATAAATGGCAGAAATATGAATTACATGGCATATGACAGTAAGTGTGGTAAACGGATTTCAATCCATTTCGCTTAGCAATGTGCGCGGGCTTTCTTGGTGCCTCAGACTGTAAAGCATCTGCCTGCAACGCAGGAGACCCAGGTTCAATCTCTGAGTTGGGAAGATCCCCTGGAGAAAAAAACGGCAACCTACTCTAGTATTCTTGCTGGAAAATGCCATGGACAGAGGAGCCTACAGTCCATGGGATCGCAAAGAGTTGGACACAACTGAGCAACTTCATTTTCTTACCAATGTGCTGATATATAAAAAGCCAGCAATATTTTAGAATTTTAATTAAATACAAAAATGTGTTAAAGGCTTTATGTATAAAGCATAAGCAACTTTAAACCAACTATCTCTGACTCTTTGAGAACACTCAAGTGTCATTCATCTGAACTAAACAGACCAAGCAAAATATCCTGTGATTCCTATACTCTCCTCAATGTCGAAATGGGTGGATAAATTTAAAGCCTGTTCTCTCAAGAGTTGCTTTATAGGCAGTTTTCTCCCAGTATCAAGGTCTGCAATTTCCATTTGGCTGCCAGTCTGCGATTAAATTCATCACCTTTATTATAAAAATGTGCTTTACTCCATGGCCTGCTGCACAGAACTGTACGGAAAACATCTTTCACTGCTAACAACGAATTCATCCTAAGGCAACCACCTCAGCCCCGTAGACACTAGCGCCCTCCACCAGGTACAGTAGCCTGTCGCTCACGAAGGACCCGAAACAGCCGTGTAACCCACAAAAACAACGCGATTCTACAGAAATGCCATGGTTTCAGTTTTTAAAATAAAAGGCAACCAATTTCCCAACTTTCACAGTCAATGTTACTGCAAATCAATTAACCAGAAAAGTAAATATACAGAATATTTTCCAATTCCAATACAGAGACAAAATGGTTTTTTAAATGTTGGATAATTAAGTATCCATCTTTACCCTATCATTGAAAAGTTCATGGTTTGTATTGTAGTTTAACTTTCACTATCTGGGCAAATAACCAATGGTCAAAGTAATTATAAGATATATCTGTTTATAGAATACTTCCATCTAACTTTACCTTCTTAATAAGTCACAACATAAACTTCAAAGGAAAAAAACAAATAAAAATGTTTCCAAAATAATGGCATTACAATTACTCACCATGTCATATTTAGGACAATACTACTCACTTGTGAGATTTAAATTTTTTAAAATATTACCTATAAAATTAACATTTACAAACTTTGCCTGAACACCAAAAGTTCAGAAATCTCTTATTTTCAAGTTAATTTGACAGTATTCATTTTAGAATTTACAGGGAAAAAACAGAACTCAATTTCACTTTAAGTGAAGCTTGTAGTAAGAGAAATTATCAGATCATACATAGTGAACCTGGACTTTCAGGTGGCTCGGTGGTGGAGACATAACTGTACCTGCCAATGCAGGAGACGTAAGAGACCCGAGTTCAATCCCTGGGTCAGGAAGATCCCCTGCAGGAGGGCATAGCAACCCACTCCAGTATTCTTGCCTGGAGAATTCCATGGACAGAGGAGCCTAGTGGGCTACAGCCCATTGGGGTCACAATGAGTTGGACAGGAGAGCAACACGCACACACAATGTGAACCTAGAAAACAGTTTCACTTTCCTGCTAGGAAACGTGGTCCCTCTCCATCTTAACCTGTGCATACCTCTGCCTCGGCAGGTAAAGCACTGTATTGCACTTCTCGGTTCATTTCTACCTCCATTCCATTGTGTGTCTCCTTAAAAACTGGACTATGCCTTATTCATCTTTACATGTAAAGCAAAGTACTAGATTGTTTTTTAAGTGTACTGAAAACTAAATTATAGCAGGAGTCAACATAAGTTTTCCTAAAATCACATAGATCACAATCCACTAAATTTAAATTTACAGTATTAGTCAAAACCAATATTTTTTTAAAGGGACTAGAACACAAAAATACTACATTATACCATAGATAATAAAAATTCTTTCATGAAGGTTTCATTTCAGTTATTATATAAATATATATGTATGTGTACATAACAAAGTATGTCTCTTTTTAGGAAACATTTAAAATTTTAAGGTATATGCCTTTTCTGGTTCATATTTATACCATTTGTTCTGGTTCACTTTTATACTATCAGGCTATACATACTTGCTATTCAACAAATAATGTTAACAATCAAAAGAGACTCAAATTACACAGTGAAAGATTTTAACTTCTCACACTCCCTACCACTCTGTAAGATAAACAAAACTGACCCTTGAATAGGGAAATGAATAACCCAGTATTGACTTATGCTGGCCCTCCGCAGCCAGTTTCTCCACAACTGAGGACCCAGTCACCCATGGACTCGGCCATACTGTAGTATCTACTGTTGAAAAACGTCCATGTAAATGTCCCGTGGCATTCACAGCTGTTTTGCTCAAGGGACAACTGCACATTTTCCTATAACCTAAACAGACGCCTAGGATCTTCCAACTCAAATCTTACTTTCACCTCCTTCATTACCAGCATTCTCTAACTGACCCATCTATCCATCCCTCTACTCGCTTACCCTTCAGGTTTTTAACTTAAGACCAAGCTTCTTACAGACACCTCTTTCAACCTCTACAGAACATCAATGCAAATGAACCTAAGTATTAGCATAGCAATGACAGCGAATCTGAACTGAGTATTCAGAACATACCACATGGCTTTCCCACTTTCCCTTATCTCTATCTTGAACTTTATCACATTGTTCAAAAGGCACATGGTCTATAATGAAGGGGGGGGGGGCACAGCAAGGGGGAATAACTTTAACAAATGACTTTAAAAGATTTGTATAAAATATGGACAGTGAAATTTCTTATGCAAATACACACTGAACTGATCCCAGACCTAGATTCAGCCTGCAAGAAAATGCTGAAGGAGACTACAACAAACTTAGGAGAACCTTCTGACTTCACATCAGTTTAATGATGTCACTGTGTGAGATGCTTAGCTTTACTCTTTAGAGGAAAAGCTAAAACACGGTAGGCAGATATTTCAAGTAACAAAATAAAATTTAAAATAATTAAGACTACTCCGATCAGAAGGGAGTCACCTTATGCGAATTATCAGTCCTGATATAATTCTCCATGGAGGGGATCAGGCCCAAAAGTACCTTCTGGCCAGTAATATAACTTAACATAACTTACAGATATACTTCTGCCACAAGAGCCAAATGAGCTCTCACTTCTGAAACCAGTAGTTTCTAGTCTGTCAAATGTCTTCATATCCTTTGTAAATGAAATGCATTTAGATATTATACAATGAAAGGATGGAACTGTGATCTCTAATATTCATTTCAGCGCTAAAATCTGAATTATAGTGTTTTTCTCTGAACAAGGACAAATTTTTTTTAATAAAAATCCTTCAGGCCTTTCAAGTGAAATCCAACCCTTGTATTTCCCCCTTTTGAAAGGCTGCTGCAAACTATAAACGTCATCAAAACGTCATTTTATAAGACTGAGTAACTACTGGAACAACAGAGCGAGCTACCATCTTATTATACACATAGATTAAAATTGAAATCCCAGAAAACACGCAACACGTTACTGATTCACAGACCTCAAAAAACTATTACATCACTGCATCTCAATGTTCATTAAACAATCCAAATATTTTTCTTTTCAAAATGTAACACTTCTTCTTCACCTTAAAATTCAGTAGTTCCCAAATTTAAGAATTTTACACTTGAGCCAGTCATATATTAGTACACCAACATATTTCTGTATGCATATCTATTTCAAAACATGTTTTACTCTGTTATTTAAATTGTGAAAATTCTGTTTTTATTTTCAGGACTTTAGCTTTTTTAAATAGCAAATTTACACTGTTACTGAAGCAACATACATTGATTCAAATAAAATTCACTATTGAAACCCTCTGTCTCAGTTGTTATATAAAGCCAGAAAGGACACTTTTCTTGCTTCAAGATGGAATCTGAAATAGTCCCAAATTAAATGAAGTTTAACTGTCTTTTCAAAGGGTACTTTGATCTGACTTGAATCAGCATTCTCATTCAAAATCAAGATTCCCAAACAATTATTATGTAAACTTCCCTCTCTCCAGATACACAGGTCTTTATAATCCTCTTTCTAGTTATTTCCCATAATATATCCTCAGGCCTTTTGTTTCAAGAAGAAAAACAAAATCATTCTTTTACCCAATTTCAGAAAATTCTTGGTTGCAGGTCTTGTATATATAATGTATCAACACATACTGAATTCACAAAAGAATATGTAGCACTTCTTCAACTACAGAACCCTTCTATTCTCAGACCACCTGAAGAAGCCAGCATTTTAAGAAAGAGGCCTCAAAAACACTTCCTAAAGCCTCTCACAAACCACAATTAAACTGGCGTATCTTCCACATCTCCCCTCCAACATGAGTGCAACCTCTCAAGCCACTACAGCCAAAGCAAATGGAAAGGACAATGAACCCAGACGTAAGGGGAACCCAGTCCACACAGGCAGACCAAGATGGGCTAGCGACTCACCATTCTAGAAGCCACACATTCACTAATCCAGATGTCCTTCTCCTCCCTGCACCTAAACCCAAAACAATAACCAACAGACACACACACAGTAACTAAAAAGCATCATAATAAAGTACTAAGTAAATCCAAACGAAACAAAACAAAAAGCCAAAGCAGGTATGCACAGTGGCAAAAAACCACAAAAGAACACACAAAAGAAGACTCCACACATGGGCATCAACAGATGGTCAATGCTGAAATCAGACTGATTATATTCTTTGTAGCCAAAGATGGAGAAGCTCCATACAGTCAGCAAAAACAAGACCAGGAGCTGACTGTGGCTTAGATCCTTATTGCCTTATTGCCAAATTCAGACTGAATTTGAAGAAAGTAGGGAAAACCACTAAACCATTCAGATATGACCTAAATCAAATCCCTTACAATTAAATAGTGGAAGTGAGAAATAGATTCAAGGGACTAGATCTGATAGACATAGAGTGCCTGAAGAACTATGGACAGAGGTTTGTGACATTGTACAGGAGGCAGGGATCAAGACCATTCCCAAGAAAAAGAAATGCAAAAAGGCAAAATGGTTGTCTGAGGAGGCCTTACAAAAAAATAGTTATGAAAAGAAAAGAAGCAAAAGGCAAAGGAGAAAAGGGAAAATATACCTATTTGAATGCAGAGTTCCAAAGAATAGCAAGGAGAGATAAGAAAGCCTTCCTCCACGATCAATGCAAAGAAATAGAGGGAAACAATAGAATGGGAAAGACTAGAGATCTCTTCAAGAAAATTAAAGATACCAACGGAACATTTCATGCAAAGATGGGCACACTAAAGGACAGAAATGGTATGGACCTAACAGAAGCAAGAGATATTAAGAGGTGGCAACAATATACAGAAGAAGGCTACCAAAAAATCTTCATGACCCAGATAATGGCAAGAACGTCATAACTCACCTAGAGCCAGACATCCTGGAAAGCGAAGTCAAGTGGGCCTTAGGAAGCATCACTACAAACATAGCTAGTAGAAGTGATGGAATTCCAGTTGAGCTATTTCAAACCTTCAAAGATGATGCTGTGAAAGTGCTGTACTCAATATGCCAGAAAAATTTGGAAAATTCAGCAATGGTCCAGGACTGGAAAAAAGTCAGTTTTCATTCCAATCCCAAAGAATGTTCAAACTACTGCACAATTGTACTCATCTCACACACTAGCAAAGTGATGCTCAAAATTCTCCAAGCCAGGCTTCAATAGTACACGAACCATGAACTTCCAGATGTTCAAGCTGGATTTAGAAAAGGCAGACGAACCTGAGATGAAATTGCCAACATCCGCTGGATCATCGAAAAAGCAAAACAAGTTCCAGAAAAACATCTACTTCTTCTTTACTGATTACGGCAAAGCCTTTGACTATGTGGATCACAACAAACTGTGGAAAATTCTTATAGAGATGGGAATACCAGACCACCTGACCTGCCCCCTGAGAAATCTGTATGCAGGTCAAAAAGCAACAGTTCTAACTGGACATGGAACAACAGACTGGTTCCAAACTGGGAAAGGAGTACGTCAAGGCTGTGTATTGTCGCCCTGCTTATTTAACTTATATGCAGAGTACATTATGCAAAATGCCGGGTTGGATGAAACACAAGGTGGAATCAAGACTGCCGGGAGAAACATCAATAAACTGAGATCTGCAGATGACAGTACCTTTAGGGCAGAAAGTGAAGAGGAACTAAAGAGCCTCTTGATGAAAATGAAAGAGGAGAGTGAAAAAGCCGGCTTAAAACTCAGCTTTCGAAAAACAAAGATCATGGCATCCAGTCCCATCACTTCATGGCCAATAGATGAGGAAACAGTGGCTGACTTTATTTTGGGGGGCTCCAAAATCACTGCAGATGGTGACTGCAGCCATGAAATTCCAAGACGCTTGCTCCTTGGAAGAAAAGCTATGACCAACCTAGACAGCATATTAAAAAGCAGAGACATTACTTTGTCAACAAAGGTCCGTCTAGTCAAAGCTATGGTTTTTCCAGTAGTCACGTATGGATGTGAGAGTTGGACTATAAAGAAAGCTGAGCATGGAAGAATTGATGCTTTTGAACTGTGGTGTTGGAGAAAACTCTTTTTCGAGTCCCTTGGACTGCAAGCAGATCAAACCAGTCAATCCTGAAGGAAATCAGTCCTGAACAGTCATTGGAAGGACTGATGCTGAAGCTGAAACTCCAATACTTTAGCCACCTGATGGGAAGAACTAACTCATTTGAAAAGACCCTGATGCTGAGAAAGACTGAAGTCAGGCGAAGGAGACGACAGATGAGATGGTCGGATGGCATCACTGACTCCGTGGTCCTGAGTCTGAGTAAGCTCCAAGAGTTGGTGATGGTCAGGGAAGCCTGGTGTGCTGCAGTCCATGGGGTTGCAAAGACACGACTGAGTGACTGAACTCAAGTGGCAAAATATTGGAATGGGGGTGGGAAGGGGGTAAATTCAAGAATATGAAAATATGTAGCAAGCATAGCAACCTATCACATTAATACACACTGAACATAAATATGGAGACATATAAAAGAGAAGAAAAAATCCTAAGAGTAAGATATAAAAGGAAAAACCCTTAAATGGGTCTCTCACTATCAACAGGACAGAAGCTAAACTCCAGGCACTTAAGCTTATCTGCAGTACTTGGCATGTCCTAGCTACCTCTTTAACAACAGTCTTTGGTCCTCTCATCACTTTATATATATATATATATATATTTTTTTTTTTAAGGTGGGGGAGATGGGCTGAGAGGCCTATAGGATCTTAGTTCCCTAAGCAGGGATCAATCCCACGCTCCCTGAAGTGGAAGCACAAAGTCTTAACCACGGATGGCCATGGAAGTTCCAATTTTATTACTTTTATTTCATGCTACCTACCCTACAAAGGGGCTTCTTTTGTGGCTCAGCTGGTAAAGAATCCGCCTGCAGTGTGGGAGATCTGGGTTCATTCCCTGGGTTACAAAGATCCCAGGGAGAAAGGAAAGGCTGCCCATTTCAGTATTCTGGCTTGGAGAATTCCATGGACTCTACAGTCCATGGGGTCACAAAGAATCAGACACAACTGAGCAACTTTCACTTTCTTTCTACCCTACAAATAGATGGGGAAACAAAGGAAACAGTAACAGACTTAACTTTCTTGGGCTCCAAAATCACTGAAGATGGTCAGTCCTAAAGGAAATCAATCCTGACTACTCATTGGAAGGACTGATACTGAAACTCCAATACTTCGGCCACCTAATGCAAAGAACTGACTCCTTAGAAAAGACTCTGATGCTGGGAAAGACTAAACGCAGGAGAAGGGGACGACAGAGGATGGGATGGTTGGAAGGCATCACCGACTCGATGGATATGAGTTTGAGTAAACTCCAGGGGTTGGTGATGTATAGGGAGGCCTGGCGTGCTGCAGTCCATGGGGTCGAAAAGAGTAGGACACGACTGAGCGAATGAACTGACTGACCTACCCTACTACTCAAACAACTTGAAGGTACGGAATGAATCTGAAGCTTTGTTGTATTTTTCCTAAGATGCCACACATAGTATGCATTCAAGTATCCGCAAATAGAATAAAAAACTTCAAATAAATATGTTGTCATTAAAACCTACTATGTGAAATTTGCAACTGACATTACTCAAAAATTGCATATCACTTAACAGCAATCACTTCCTACTGGAATGCAACATAAAACACTGCTTTCCAAGTACCACATTATAAAAATAAAAGAATTACAACACTTAGTAACCTAAGGCTTCTTAAACATTAAGTACTAAACTTCTGAAACCACTGATATATCATCATGCAAGAGCTTCCCCGGTGGCTCAGAGGTTAAAGCGTCTGCCTGCAATGCAGGAGACATGGGTTCGATTCCTGGGTTCAGAAGATCCCCTGGAGAAGGAAATGGCAACCCACTCCAGTATTCTTGCCTGGAGAATCCCATGGACGGAGGAGCCTGGTGGGCTATGGTCCACAGGGTCGCAAAGAGTCGGACACGACTGAGCGACTTCACTCACTCACTCAAGCTTCCTGAAAGCAAAATANTGGCAACCCACTCCAGTATTCTTGCCTGGAGAATCCCATGGACGGAGGAGCCTGGTGGGCTATGGTCCACAGGGTCGCAAAGAGTCGGACACGACTGAGCGACTTCACTCACTCACTCAAGCTTCCTGAAAGCAAAATAATATGTACGATAGTGAAGAGTTGATAAATTATAATATACCTCTATAAGATGAACTGTTACCATAAAAACTGTATTGTTAAATGATACAAAATGGGAGGGGAAAATGCTCATGACATAATTTATTTCAGAAAAATAATAATTCACATTAAGGCTCAAAGACAGCACGCTAGGATATTTCTCTGCCTTCACAACACCAACTTTCCAAGGATTCAGAGACCACAGGGTACCTTACTGTGAAAGGTGAATTAAGCTGCGCATTTTCAGGAATTCGCTGGTGGTCCAGTGGTTAGGACTCAGCACATTCAATCCGAGAACCCAGGTTCAATTCCTGGTTCAGTTCAGTTGCTCAATCGTGTCCAGCTCTTTGCAACCCCATGAGTCGCAACACACCAGGCCTCCCTGTCCATCGCCAACTACCGGACTTCACTCAAACTCACGTCCATCGAGTCGGTGATGCCATCCAGCCATCTCAT
>SJYV01027149.1:0-42754 GCA_006410875.1 Neotragus pygmaeus
ACACTTTCACACTTCCATACCCAAATACAATATAAAAAGTTTAAAAGCAAAACAAAAACTGATAGAAATCTTGCCAAATTCTGGTGGGTCCTGGGGCTGCACTCTCCATTTTACACCCCATTCTCATTGGACAAATTCTGTGAAAAAAAGGTTTCTGTCTAAGAATGTTCAGAGAGAATTTCTATCTCAACCAGTGCAAAGTGATTCTGGGTAAAGCATTCTTTTTAGCAGTGTGACACAGTCCCAGTCAATGTATCAATATTAAATAGAGATCTCTTTCGTAGCGGCTTCCCTGGTGGCTCAGGGGTTAAAGCATCTGCCCGCAAGGCAGGAGACCCGGGTTTGATCCCTGGGTTGTTGGGAAGATCCCCTGAAGAAGGAAATGGCAACCCACTCCAGTATTCTTGCCTAGAGAATCCCATGGACAGAGAAGCCTGGTAGGCTACAGTCCACGGGGTCGCAAAGAGTCCGACACGACTGAACAACTTCACTTTCTCTTTCCAAATGAAAAAGGTCAATACTTTTTGCTTCCCATGGAAACTTCACCTTAGAATATCCTGACCAGTTTGAACCTGATCTCATATGTTCTTTACAATTTGTCCTTGAATTAGAAGAAGAATCCCAACACAAATCTCCTAATTTAATCAAGGTGCTCAAAAACCTGAGGGCTACTTCTGATGCTGATATTGGTAGAATAAAAAGTATTTCAATACAAGGCCTACAGTACATATTCAGGTGGATCTAGCTAGATTTTTTCCTAAAATGCCTCCTTGTGCATTAATGCCTGAGGCTGTACAGGACCTCTAACATTGTCACACAGCAGAAGACTTAATCACCCTGAGGCTGATCTTTCCTGTACCAATCCCTGAAACATGCAGATCCTCCCAGTCCACAGACTTAATGGGCAGGATGGTGATTTGTCCAGGACTTAAGAACCATCAGCAAGATAGCTGGTCCCTGTTTCCCAGTCATGCCAATGCTGAACATTCTTTTATCACGAGTTCTACCAGAAACAAAAGGTTTTGTTCACTGCTATGGACCTTTGTTGGGCCTTTATCAGTATCCCTGTGCACCCCTATAGCCAATATCTACTCACCTTGACTTGGAACAATCACAATGTACCTGGATAGTCACACCTCAAGGGTTCACTGAGGCCACTTCCTGTCTCTCCCATGTGCTCCCCCAAAATGTAAGACCCTCCAGTCCCAGGAAATTAACCTTTTATGGTAAGTAGATGACCTCTTGTACTTAGTTACCAAAGTGAAAAAGTTGTTCAGTCGTGTCCGACTCTTTGCGACCTGGTGGTCTGTAGCCTACCAGGCTTCTCTGACCACGAGATTCTCTAGGCAAGAATACTGGAGTGGGTTACCATTTCATTCTTCAGGGGATCTTCCAGACCCAGGGATCAAACCCGGGTATCCCACATCGGAAGGCAGACGCTTAAACCTCTGAGCCACAAACACCAAGCTCTAGTTACCCAAGAGGCATCCATAAAGGATTCCACGTATTTGCTGTAAGTGAAAGTTACAATTGACTCTAGACACTGTTCATTATCACATCATAACGTAAGCCCTGAAGGAATCCACCTGTCTCCAAAAACAATGAAGCTAATTTGAGGATTTCCTGGGCTCACAACTAAGAGCTAACTTCGTGGATTTCTAGGTCTAGCTGGCTATTGCCAACTATGTGTGGTTGTTGTTCAGTTGCTAAATTGTCTCTAACTCTTTGCGACCCCATGAACTGCTGCACACTAGACTTCCCTGTCCTTCACTATCTCCCAGAGTTTGTTCAAACACATGTCCACTGAGTCGGTGATGCCATCCAGCCATCTCCTCCTCTGTCACCCCCTTCTCTTGCCCTCCATGTTTCCCAGCATCAGGGTCTTTTCCAGTGAGTCGGCTCTTCACATCAGGTGGCCAAAGTATTGGAGCTTCAGCTTCAGCATCAGTCCTTCCAATGAATATTCAGGGTTGATTTTCTTTAGGATTGACTGGTTTGATCTTGCTGTCCAAGGAACTCTCAATAGTCTTCTCCAGTGCCACAGTTCGAAAGCAATGATTCTTCAGTGCTCAGCCTTTTTTATGGTCCACCTCTCATATCTGTACATGACTATTGTAAAAACCATAGCTTTGACTATACAGACCTTATGGGTTCCTAATTCTTCTCTCCCTACTCTATGAACTCACTCAAATTTCTGTCCTTGAGCTCTTTTCAGGGAAGGACAAACACAAGTAGTGTTTTCTAACACTAAAACAAGAACCTCCTGTCCTAGGGCTACCTTATCTGTGCAGGACAGAGAGAACCAGACCCTAGGAACATCGAGAGCTTGGTAACAAACACAGGCCTCTGACAGCATCTGCTTGATTCTGTTGTTCCTGCCACCCCAGCTGTCTCAGGGCTGTAACCACAGCTGCAAAGTTAGTAGAGCCTCAGCGGACCTAACTCTAAGAAATGTTTATTTATAAGTTTCTCACTCTGTCCAAAGTCTTCATAATGCTGGCCTGACCCAACATTTCTCTGCAAGCAGACCAATTTCCTACGAGATCCTTCTGCTCTCATCACCTAATCTTTAACAGCATCCTTCATCTTGCTGTGTTACTATCTCTTACCTGACAAAGGTGAGCTACATGACTTTGAGCTGTTAATGTCCCTTTTGGTGACATGATGTCCTGATTTGTGAGACATCTTGTTGATTCATCCTGATCTAATTTTGCTTGTGGATGGTTCAGTTTGTAAAAGATGAGNGTTATTATCTCTTACCTGACAAAGGTGAGCTACATGACTTTGAGCTGTTAATGTCCCTTTTGGTGACATGATGTCCTGATTTGTGAGACATCTTGTTGATTCATCCTGATCTAATTTTGCTTGTGGATGGTTCAGTTTGTAAAAGATGAGAGAAGGAATTTTCACACTGGTGATGCTCTTCTTATTACTTGAGAGGGAAAATCTCCCACAAGCTAAATCAGCTCAGTGAGCCAAGCTCCGTGCCAGGATCAGGATGAACTGACACCCAGTTATGTCTTTGGTGTCGTCCACGATTTGGGGAAGTTATAGAAACAAAGGGATTTTCTTTCATTCTCTGGTACCCCAATCAAACACGGACAACAAGTAAAGGGCCTACTTACTGCTACTCTCTTAGCTTCTGAAATTGCCCTCATGAAAATCAAGGCTCACACTAACAGAACTGAACCTGAATATCAGGGAGACGCCTTGGCGGGCTTTCATGCAAAGGGAGCACCAACTGCCTTTTATAGACCTTTACAGTGTCTGTAAAAGTTGTGGCTCACGTGGCTGGTTCATTCTGCCTCTATATTCTGACCTTTTGTCACCAGACTTCTGCCATGCAGATGGCTATGCAACACAGCAACAGTCTGCTCTTGAGTCAGAGAAATTAAAATTTGCAAACTGTGGTTGTAAATTCAATAAACAGTTATGGGTAACTCAAGGCAGCCACTTAGTTCTTCTCTGTTCCCAGGCTAATCTCATTTTTAAAATTTTTGCATTCTTTCACTCATTGTGGTGCATTTAAGATGACTCAAATGATAAAGAAACATTGGGGTGGGAGACAGCTATACAATTGCGAAAACAGTTTATTACCAGCAATGCCTGGCCTGTCAGCTCCCTAATCCTGGAAACATTATTTTTGTTCCCAGACTTGGACCTCTTCCCTCTGGCCCTTTTGACACTTGAAACCAGGCCTCATTCAGTTGCCACCTGGAATGGGTGCCATTGCCTTCTCCAATATAATACTGAGTAAATCAGTTCAGTTCAGTCTCTCAGTCATGTCCGACTCTTTGCGACCACATGAACCACAGCACGCCAGGCCTTCCTGTCCATCACCAACTCCCTGAGTTCACTCAAACTCATGTCTATTGAGTTGGTGATGCCATCCAACCATCTCATCCTCTGTCGTCCCTTTCTTCTCCCATCCTCAATCTTTCCCAGCATCAGGGTCTTTTCAAATGAGTCAGCTCTTCGCATCAAGTGGCCAAAGGATTGGAGTTTCAGCTTCAGCATCAGTCCTTCCAATGAACACCCACGACCGATCCTCTTTAGGATGGACGAGTTGGATCTTCTTGCAGTTCAAGGGACCCTCAAGAATCTCCTCCAACACCACAGTTCAAAAGCATCAGTGCTTCGGCGCTTAGCTTTCTTTACAGTCGAACTCTCACATCCATACATGANCCACGACCGATCCTCTTTAGGATGGACGAGTTGGATCTTCTTGCAGTTCAAGGGACCCTCAAGAATCTCCTCCAACACCACAGTTCAAAAGCATCAGTGCTTCGGCGCTTAGCTTTCTTTACAGTCGAACTCTCACATCCATACATGACCACTGGAAAAACCATAGCCTTAACTAGACAGACCTTTGTTGACAAATAATGTCTCTGCTTTTTAATATGCTGTCTAGGTTGGTTATTACTTTCCTTCCAAGGAGTAAACGTCTTTTAATTTCATGGCTACAATCACCATCTGCAGTGATTTTCTGTGTGTATGTTTTCTGGATTGACTGAAGCGTTTCCCTGCCACAAGTCGGATGCTTTCACAATGGAAAAAAACAAAAACAAAAACGCTGGGAAAATGTGTTTTCCACTTGAGGTAAACATTCCACTATCTCCAGTGATTAAGGCACCCATGTCTCTGGGCAAATCGTATGAACCTTAGTGAAAACTTTGCAAAAATTTTGGGATCATCACAGTCCACAGTCNAAGTCTGAGTGAACTCCGAGAGATGGTGATGAACAGGGAAGCCTGGCGTGCTGCGATTCACCCGGTCGCAAAGAGTCGGACACGACTGAGCGACTGAACTGAACTGAAATCACCACTGGGGGAAAAAAAAAGGTCAGGTTGCATCACACATGGTAATCTAAGTTGTTTTGTGTAGTTTCAGTTTTGTGTGTGTCAGTATATCCAGGATCACAAACCCTGCAGTGTTTTTTCTCTCTTTTCTCTCAAAGGTAGCCAAAGTCCTGCTTTTTCTACAAGTTGCTATACCAGTGCCTTTCAAACATTTTCTACAAAAATCATCTATAAAAATTTATGTTCTGATTCATGGGCAGGGCTCAAGAGTCTGCATTTCTAACAAGCTCGTGGTGGTGATTTAGTCACTAAGCCATGTCCAACTCTTGTGACCCTATGGACTGTAGCCTGTCAAGCTCCTCTGTCTGTGGAATTCTCCAGCAAGAATATTGGAGTGGGTTGCCTTTCCCTTCTGCAGGGGATCTTCCTGACTCAGGAACTGAACCCCAGTCTCCCACATTGCAGGCAGATTCTTTACCATCTGAGCCACTAGGGAAGCCCAACAAGATCATAGGTGATACCAATGCTTCTTGTCCATGGACTACACTTCCAGGCCGGCTGCACACTCGAATCACCTTCATGATTCCTGGTCTATATTCCCCACCCAGTAGCCTCTTGGACCTCATCTACACTTGCTTTTCATCCAGTGTCCTATTGGAGCTGCTCTGGTCCTCTCGCTTTTCTCAACGCACAGGTTTGGTCCCCCTCCCTGGCTTTGCCCTGTTCTCTCTGACTGAACACTCCTCCTTTGAATGGCTCACTACTCTACTTCCTGTGGGTCTTTGCTTCAGTGTTATCTTCTCAGTGCGATCTTCCCTGTGTGACACTGACTCTGCTTCTACCCCAGCATTCCCTCTTCCCTGCTTGATTTTTCTGTTAGTCTCATCTCCATCAACATACTTCGTATTTCTTTAAAAAAATTATTTATTGCTTTTTTTCCCCCCTTCATTAGACTGAAAACTCCATGAGAATAGAGATTTTGGTCTGTTTTTATCCTCTGATCTCTCTCCAGCACCTAGCACAGAGTACCTGACACATATTTTTTTAAGAGTTAAAATATTTATTAGTTTTTAACTTTTCCTTTTTTGTTGGCTAAGCTCCCAAATGGCAAGCATCTAGGTTGTTTTCTCACCCTTATATGTAATGTGCACCTACTTGTAGTCATGTGTGATAGCTAATGTTGGGCTTTCTGATATCTGTATTAATTTTTTTATTAAGTTTTAAATTAATTTCTCTATTAATTTTTTGTTGATTCATTCCTGTAACCTTATTTCTGTGCCCATCCTCTTTTGCTTGTGTAGTATTTAGCCTACACAAGGAGGAATGAGTCCCTTTAAGATGCTGTGTGTAACAAGGCAGCTTACTAGAGATCTTCTCTAGACATTGGAGATAATTATCAAGTTAATAAGTGATCCAGACTAGAACTATATATAATACTGGAAAGAAACTTTAACCCAGGATTTTTACAAGATGGCTGCTTTAGTCTGTTTAGGCTGCTGTAACAAAAATACCATTAACCGAGTGGCTTAAACAATAAACATTTATTTCTCACAGTTCTGGAATCTGAGAAGTCCAAGATCAAGGCACCAGCAGATTCAATGTCTCGTAGGGACAAGCTTCTTGATTCATAGACAGCTGTCTTTTCTCTGTGTTCTCCATGGCAGAAACTGATAAGAGAGCTCTGTACAGTCTCTTTTGAGGGCATTGATCCCATTTTTGAGAGCCCCACCCTCATGACCTAATCCCCTCCAAAAGCCCCTCCTCCCAGTATCATCACATTGCCGGTTAGAACTTCAACATGTGAGTTTGGGGAGGACACAAGCATCCAGTCCATAACAATGACTAAAGGACTTATCAATAATTACTCTATCTCTGGCTATGATGTAGTGAGAGAATTATATTCAATTTACCAGGAATTATACAAAACAAGTAGGAGATTCTGATATAAGTTTTCGCTCCTGTTCACTGTGGATCTGCCATGGCAAATTATTTGTGGAAGAAGGCAAGTTATAACATTGTCTTTCTCTGTCTCATTTGTAAGGAAATGGGAAAACTCTTAGCCTGGTGAAGCTAGAAGGTTGGATTTCTGTTCATATATTTTACCGTCTGGCATTTGCTTCTGTCGTTCTTGTTCTTGATTGTTGGGTTGTTTTGGGCTTTCACTGCTGTGCGCAGTGAAAACCAGGCTTTCTCTGGTTGCAGCCAGCCGGGCTGCTCTTTGTTGTGTTTCACAGGCTTCTCGTTGCAGTGGCTTCGCCTGCTGAGGAGCACAGGTGTACAGGCTTCAGTAGTTGCAGCACATGGGCTCAGTAGTTGCGGCTCTCTGGCTCTTAGTAGTAGTGGTGATCAGACGTAGTTTCTCTGAGTGTAGAATCTTCTTGGACCAGGGAGTGAACCTGTGTCCCCTGCATTGTCAGGCAGATTCCCACCCACTGTACCTCCAGGGAAGTCCTGTTCTTGTTTTTTGACCATGCCCATGTTCTAGGTTGAGGCAATCATTTCCCAACTGCAGTAAGTTCTCCATCCCTACCCAGTCAAAGCTCATTCTCCTCATGGTGTTTTCTCTTTCATGATGCATGATCTGTGAAATGACTGCTATGGATTTCTCATTACCTGAGAGTAAGCTTCACTTTCTTTTCACTTTATTCTCTTCAAATACTCTCCCTGCTGTTAAGTGCTATCTATTTACCATCTTCCTTGGTTGCTTGTCATGAAGGGATTAATCCTTCTTGTGTTTGGGATCAGGATTCAGAGTGACTTCCAAACTGGAAGTGGGATTTAGAAAAAAAAGTTATCTGCATGGTACTTCATGAGGGTGTAGGGCTGGAGGGCACTGGGATACTGGTCCAGATCTCTCTTCAGGAAAGACATTTTGCTTTAGAAAAGACTAAGTCTCTTTCCTTACTTTGCCAACAAAGGTCCGTCTAGTCAAAG
Organism: Neotragus pygmaeus; assembly: GCA_006410875.1. Lineage (NCBI taxonomy): Eukaryota > Metazoa > Chordata > Mammalia > Artiodactyla > Bovidae > Neotragus > Neotragus pygmaeus. Next base: position 7,734 of record SJYV01027149.1, read on the forward strand.
CTACGGATTTTCCAGTGGTCATGTATGGATGTGAGAGTTGGACTACAAAGAAAGCTGAGTGCTGAAGAATTGATGCTTTTGAACTGTGGTGTTGGAAAAGACTCTTGAGAGTCCCTTGGACTGCAAGGAGATCCAACTAGTCCACCCTAAAGGAGATCAATCTTGAGTATTCTTTGGAAGGACTGATGGTGAAGCTGAAACTCCAATACCTCGGCCACCTGATGCAAAGAACTGACTCATTTGAAAAGACCCTGATGCTGGGAAAGATTGCAGGTGGAAGAAGGGGATGACAGAGGATGAGATGGTTGGATGGCATCACCGACTCGATGGGCATGAGTTTGAGTAAGCACCAGGAGTTGGTGATGGACAGGAAAGGCTGGCGTGCTGCAATCCATAGGGTCTCAAAGAGTTGGACATGACTGAGCTGACTGTCTGACTGAAATCTCTTTAGGACTTATTCTCCTAGCTGCTACGAGTGCTGCTGGAAAAAGCCCTCTGGATTAACCCCCTTGGGTCTCAGCTGAAACACGCCCCTTGCCTGAGATCATGTTTCTTGCTGGTGACCCACATCCAGTGGCTAATGGACTAGAGGTATGAAGGTTTGGCCCTCTTGCCCTACCAAGTGACCTGTGAAGGCATAATCTCATTTTCAGAACTCTCTAAGGGATCAGTTCAGGCTTTGAGACTGAATTAATAAATGGACTTCTGTCTCTGTCCCACTGGCTCCCCTCTCTTCCCTTGCCACATGCTAATCTCCGTCTCAGAGTGGGCTCCTCAGAGAGCTCAGTTCTGCAGTGTACTGCTCTATATCCTTCCTGATTTCTTTTCCCAACGATTTCCACCCTGACAGCCCTGGAAATGGGAGATCTGAGCAAATAATCAAGAAATGACACAAGCATAAGGGAAAATAGGCAGAGCTCAGTATGGGGGCTGAAGACTGAGCTACGGGAAGTGATCTGATCCACAAGGCAGAGGTCCATCTACTAGAACCAGGGTAAAGATGAAGGTTGAAATAGCAATAGCTTTAGAAAGGAGTAAGCTTATTACATCCTCTGGCTGGGGTCAGGATTCATCTCAGAGTCTGGGGAGCTTGAAGGGTATAAAGGTGCAGTAAGAGAAGAAAGGATATTTGGAGCATAGAATCTGGTCAGTGTGTTAAATGTAGAGACAGGAAATTAGGCAAGTTAGTCAGCATTTACATACTCACACTGCTGCTTTTGGGAAAAGAATCGAGCTTAAGGAGCAGTATATATTTTATTTGCTCCACTTTTCAAGGATTGCCCAGCAAAATTAAAGAGTACTTTTTTTTTTTTTTTNGGCTAAGCTCCCAAATGGCAAGCATCTAGGTTGTTTTCTCACCCTTATATGTAATGTGCACCTACTTGTAGTCATGTGTGATAGCTAATGTTGGGCTTTCTGATATCTGTATTAATTTTTTTATTAAGTTTTAAATTAATTTCTCTATTAATTTTTTGTTGATTCATTCCTGTAACCTTATTTCTGTGCCCATCCTCTTTTGCTTGTGTAGTATTTAGCCTACACAAGGAGGAATGAGTCCCTTTAAGATGCTGTGTGTAACAAGGCAGCTTACTAGAGATCTTCTCTAGACATTGGAGATAATTATCAAGTTAATAAGTGATCCAGACTAGAACTATATATAATACTGGAAAGAAACTTTAACCCAGGATTTTTACAAGATGGCTGCTTTAGTCTGTTTAGGCTGCTGTAACAAAAATACCATTAACCGAGTGGCTTAAACAATAAACATTTATTTCTCACAGTTCTGGAATCTGAGAAGTCCAAGATCAAGGCACCAGCAGATTCAATGTCTCGTAGGGACAAGCTTCTTGATTCATAGACAGCTGTCTTTTCTCTGTGTTCTCCATGGCAGAAACTGATAAGAGAGCTCTGTACAGTCTCTTTTGAGGGCATTGATCCCATTTTTGAGAGCCCCACCCTCATGACCTAATCCCCTCCAAAAGCCCCTCCTCCCAGTATCATCACATTGCCGGTTAGAACTTCAACATGTGAGTTTGGGGAGGACACAAGCATCCAGTCCATAACAATGACTAAAGGACTTCTCAATAATTACTCTATCTCTGGCTATGATGTAGTGAGAGAATTATATTCAATTTACCAGGAATTATACAAAACAAGTAGGAGATTCTGATATAAGTTTTCTCTCCTGTTCACTGTGGATCTGCCATGGCAAATTATTTGTGGAAGAAGGCAAGTTATAACATTGTCTTTCTCTGTCTCATTTGTAAGGAAATGGGAAAACTCTTAGCCTGGTGAAGCTAGAAGGTTGGATTTCTGTTCATATATTTTACCGTCTGGCATTTGCTTCTGTCGTTCTTGTTCTTGATTGTTGGGTTGTTTTGGGCTTTCACTGCTGTGCGCAGTGAAAACCAGGCTTTCTCTGGTTGCAGCCAGCCGGGCTGCTCTTTGTTGTGTTTCACAGGCTTCTCGTTGCAGTGGCTTCGCCTGCTGAGGAGCACAGGTGTACAGGCTTCAGTAGTTGCAGCACATGGGCTCAGTAGTTGCGGCTCTCTGGCTCTTAGTAGTAGTGGTGATCAGACGTAGTTTCTCTGAGTGTAGAATCTTCTTGGACCAGGGAGTGAACCTGTGTCCCCTGCATTGTCAGGCAGATTCCCACCCACTGTACCTCCAGGGAAGTCCTGTTCTTGTTTTTTGACCATGCCCATGTTCTAGGTTGAGGCAATCATTTCCCAACTGCAGTAAGTTCTCCATCCCTACCCAGTCAAAGCTCATTCTCCTCATGGTGTTTTCTCTTTCATGATGCATGATCTGTGAAATGACTGCTATGGATTTCTCATTACCTGAGAGTAAGCTTCACTTTCTTTTCACTTTATTCTCTTCAAATACTCTCCCTGCTGTTAAGTGCTATCTATTTACCATCTTCCTTGGTTGCTTGTCATGAAGGGATTAATCCTTCTTGTGTTTGGGATCAGGATTCAGAGTGACTTCCAAACTGGAAGTGGGATTTAGAAAAAAAAGTTATCTGCATGGTACTTCATGAGGGTGTAGGGCTGGAGGGCACTGGGATACTGGTCCAGATCTCTCTTCAGGAAAGACATTTTGCTTTAGAAAAGACTAAGTCTCTTTCCTTACTTTGCCAACAAAGGTCCGTCTAGTCAAAGCTACGGATTTTNGGTACTTCATGAGGGTGTAGGGCTGGAGGGCACTGGGATACTGGTCCAGATCTCTCTTCAGGAAAGACATTTTGCTTTAGAAAAGACTAAGTCTCTTTCCTTACTTTGCCAACAAAGGTCCGTCTAGTCAAAGCTACGGATTTTCCAGTGGTCATGTATGGATGTGAGAGTTGGACTACAAAGAAAGCTGAGTGCTGAAGAATTGATGCTTTTGAACTGTGGTGTTGGAAAAGACTCTTGAGAGTCCCTTGGACTGCAAGGAGATCCAACTAGTCCACCCTAAAGGAGATCAATCTTGAGTATTCTTTGGAAGGACTGATGGTGAAGCTGAAACTCCAATACCTCGGCCACCTGATGCAAAGAACTGACTCATTTGAAAAGACCCTGATGCTGGGAAAGATTGCAGGTGGAAGAAGGGGATGACAGAGGATGAGATGGTTGGATGGCATCACCGACTCGATGGGCATGAGTTTGAGTAAGCACCAGGAGTTGGTGATGGACAGGAAAGGCTGGCGTGCTGCAATCCATAGGGTCTCAAAGAGTTGGACATGACTGAGCTGACTGTCTGACTGAAATCTCTTTAGGACTTATTCTCCTAGCTGCTACGAGTGCTGCTGGAAAAAGCCCTCTGGATTAACCCCCTTGGGTCTCAGCTGAAACACGCCCCTTGCCTGAGATCATGTTTCTTGCTGGTGACCCACATCCAGTGGCTAATGGACTAGAGGTATGAAGGTTTGGCCCTCTTGCCCTACCAAGTGACCTGTGAAGGCATAATCTCATTTTCAGAACTCTCTAAGGGATCAGTTCAGGCTTTGAGACTGAATTAATAAATGGACTTCTGTCTCTGTCCCACTGGCTCCCCTCTCTTCCCTTGCCACATGCTAATCTCCGTCTCAGAGTGGGCTCCTCAGAGAGCTCAGTTCTGCAGTGTACTGCTCTATATCCTTCCTGATTTCTTTTCCCAACGATTTCCACCCTGACAGCCCTGGAAATGGGAGATCTGAGCAAATAATCAAGAAATGACACAAGCATAAGGGAAAATAGGCAGAGCTCAGTATGGGGGCTGAAGACTGAGCTACGGGAAGTGATCTGATCCACAAGGCAGAGGTCCATCTACTAGAACCAGGGTAAAGATGAAGGTTGAAATAGCAATAGCTTTAGAAAGGAGTAAGCTTATTACATCCTCTGGCTGGGGTCAGGATTCATCTCAGAGTCTGGGGAGCTTGAAGGGTATAAAGGTGCAGTAAGAGAAGAAAGGATATTTGGAGCATAGAATCTGGTCAGTGTGTTAAATGTAGAGACAGGAAATTAGGCAAGTTAGTCAGCATTTACATACTCACACTGCTGCTTTTGGGAAAAGAATCGAGCTTAAGGAGCAGTATATATTTTATTTGCTCCACTTTTCAAGGATTGCCCAGCAAAATTAAAGAGTACTTTTTTTTTTTTTTTTACCACACCATTCAGCTTTCAGGGTCTTAGTTCCCTGACTTGGGATTGAACCCAGGCCACAGCAGTGAAAGTGCTGAATCCTAATCACTAGACTACCAGGGAATTCCCCCAAAGACTAATTTTCTTATTTAAAATTCTCTAATAGATTCCCTGCATTCATTCTCCATAGCATACCTTACGTATGGGTAACAAATCTCTAGGAAACCCAATGAAAATGTGAAATATAAACAGGACATCTATATTTATGAGCACAGGAAGGAAGTGTCAGCCAAAGATAGGAAACAGAAAAGGGATGTTAGGGTCTAGAAAAGAGCAGCTAGACAAGTCTAGTGACTTTGTTTAGTTTCTTCAGGATTGGAGAATTTGCATTTTGAGCAAGTCCGGCAGATGGTGCTGCTCCAGCAAAGAGCAGAAAAATCATTTTGTTTCCTAAGATGCAATTTATCCTGTTTATAGTTCTGAACTGATAAGATTTTTGCCATAGTAAAATTTCAATCTTGTGTCTTCAGCTGTTAATATACATACAAAAGCTTGTGTTCAACAGTAGTTGCCTACCTGGGTCATTCTTGCTTCATACAGGGGGTTTATCTACAAGCCTCCCGATTTTCCCTTGCTACTTCCTACTACGACGAGAGGTTCTTCAGTCAGTCCTGCATCATTGCTGCCACCCCTCACTCGCTCTGCACTGTGTGCTTGCAAGGTAGCACCCCAAAATCTATCTCCAAAAATGCCGCTGTTAATGCTTTCTCTGCCTCTGTGATATTTCTAACTTCCGATAAATTCACCTTGGGGATTAAAGTTTCAACACATAAACGTGGGGGAGATGTAATTCAGTCCAGAGCACTCACTAACTACAAATGGACTTAATATCAAGATGTGTCAGTAATGGCAAAATGCAGGTATTATCATGTATTTTTTGTCAGATGGAATACCCATTATCCTTGAGTCTAAATTTAACATGTTGAAATAAACAAACAAAATTTTCTGCTTCTTTCTAGAATGACTGAAGATTTTTAGCCACCAAGTAGTGTCCTTCTTTGTTTTCCAACTTAAAAAAATTTCAAACCTGCGGAAAAGTTGAAAGAATAATATACCCATATATAGACTCACCTTTTTGCCACATTCTCTTACATCCCAATCATAGCCTCTTAACTCGGATTGCATCTTAAAGAACATTTGAGTCAACTCTCGCCTCTTACACAAAATCAGTTCAAGGGGTCATCTGGCCTCTGCTTCTAGATCTCTGATGGTGGAGCACTCACCTGTCTTTGAGCCAGCCCCATCTGTTTTTGGAGGCCTCTTGTTGCCACTAAGTTTGTCTTAGAATAAACCAAAACCTGGCAGTCCGTAACTTCCCTCTGCTGGGTTTTATATAACCCCTTTTGCCAGACAAACTAATTCTAGTTCTTTTCTCACATGACAGCTTTAAAACATTAGAAGGCGCTTCTCATGTCGTCTTCCTTACTCTGCGGGAAGAAGGACTTACCAGTCCTGATTTCTTCATCCATGTTTCATTTGGAGTGGTAAAGAGACCTTGCTTGCTTTGGTAGTAGGTTCATGTATTTACAAAGTGTCACTCAAAGTTGACAAGACCAATAAGGCTTCTTTATTGCTCTAATGGATATGATTTTCCTCACTGACTGTGCCAGGTGACTCAGATTCCTTGAAGAGTGTGGACATCAAGAGTCCTCAAGACCACCTTCAATTTCAATAATTCACTAGAAAACTTGTAGAACTCACTTAACATTGTTATACTCATGATGATGGTTTATTACAGCAAACCTTTACAGATTGAAATTGACCAAGGAAAGCAATGCCTGGGGTCTGAGTCCAGGAGAGTTCCAAACACAAACCCTCCAATTGCCATCTCCCAGAGGAGTCTCTGACAGGGCCAACTTCTCCCAGCAATGACATATAACAATCCACACGATGTGTTGTCAGCCAGGGAAGCTCACTCGAGCCACAGCAACCACTGTTTTCACTGGGGTTCAGTCACACAGATATGATTGACCACCTGCATCTTAGTTTCCAGTCTCTCCAGAGGTTGCGCTGATGAGGTGGCCCAAAGCCCCAAACATAAATCACATTGTTAGCGTAGATTATCTTGTGTGCCACTAAGGCTCCCAGGGTAAACAGACACTCTTATCAGGCAGGACATTCCAATGATTTAGGTATTACCTCCCAGAGTAAAGGCCAGATTTTTCTTGGGGCAAAATTATTTTCCAAAGAGGGGAGATGAGCCACTTTTTCAGTTTCCTCCCTATTCATTTCCCACTTCTCTGTCAGCATGGTATCTGGACATCTGCGCCCCATTATGACAAGAGAGATGGGCTTTCATCTAAGTATAGGTCCTTTTCTGACCTGTGCCTCTGCTTCAGGCTAGTTGATCTAGTTAGGTTTCTGGAGTCTTAGAATGATGCTTCCCTAAGTTCAATGTTGTTCTTTAGAACAATTCAGCTAGACCCACTCCACCCTATATCTGTCAGGAACACAGACCCTAAGGAAACAGGAAGGAAGGGAGCAGGGCACATTTAAAATAATAGCATAGCCTGAGGACACAACATATACTGATTAGAACCAAATGGCTCCAAGATAGCACACAAGTCAACTTTGGCTAGACTTTGATCCTCAGTATCAGTTCAGTTCAGTTCAGTCACTCAGTCGTGTCTGACTCTTTGCGACTCCATGAATTGCAGCATGCCAGGCCTCCCCGTCCATCACCAACTCCCGAAGTTCACTCAGATTCATGTGCATCGTGTCAGTGATGCCATCCAGCCATCTCATCCGTGGTCAACCCCTTCTCCTCCTGCCCCCAATCCCTCCCAGCATCAAAGTCTTTTCCAATGAGTCAACTCTTTGCATGAGGGGCCAAAGTACTGGAGTTTCAGCTTTAGCATCATTCCTTCCAAAGAAATCCCAGGGCTGATCTCCTTCAGAAAGGACTGGTTGGATCTCCTTGCAGTCCAAGGAACTCTCAAGAGTCTTCTCCAACACCACAGTTCAAAAGCATCAATTCTACAGCGCTCAGCTTTCTTCACAGTCCAACTCTCACATCCATACATGACCACTGGAAAAACCATAGCCTTGACTAGAAGGACCTTAGTCAGCAAGGTAATGTCTCTACTTTTGAATATATTATCTAGGTTGGTCATAACTTTCCTTCCAAGGAGTAAGCGTCTTTTAATTTCATGGCTGCAATCACCATCTGCAGTGATTTTGGCCCCCCAAAATAAAGTCTGCCACTGTTTCCACTCTTTCCCCATCTATTTCCCATGAAGTGATGGGACCAGATACCATGATCTTCGTTTTCTGAATGTTGAGCTTTAAGCCAACTTTTTCGCTCTCCTTTTTCACTTTCATCAAGAGGCTTTTTAGTTCCTCTTCACTTTTACCCTCATTGTAACATATCAGTAAGCTAAATGACATACCCAGAGGCACCATGACAGCTCCAACGCTGACCATCAAAGACCAGAAAGTGGGTGGTGACCCAGTTCCTGGAAATCTCTACCCTTTCTCCAAAATGTTTGGAATAATCCTCCTATTCATTAGCCTATGAAATTAGCCAGCCCATTAAAAACTAACCACACCACATTTTATAGCCACACTTATCTTTGCGACAGTCTACACTCTTGTCTGCAGTGTGTGTTTCTCTCTAAATAAATCCACTTCTTACCTATCACTTTGTCAATCAGTGAATTTTCTCTGCCGTGAGACATCAAGACCCTGAGCTTCAATAGGTCTTGAACCAGGCATGTGATTTCAGTTGGAAGACTGTGGGGTTTGGCCGAGTTTGGGTCCTGGCCGTGCGGGTTAGCGTCCCAGGCTGGGTTTTGACCAGGTTCACCAGGCTTTGTCCTGGCACATGGGCTCAAGCCCCAATCTAAGGTGAACAGTTTCATCAAGTATCAGTCAGGACTTCTTTCTGGCCCCTGACTGAGAGGCATCTCCCCTCTAGCCTCAATTTTAGGGTTATGTCACACCTAACCCTGAGGCCCTACCATAGCTGTTCTCAAGGCTGCCAATTCTGTTACTTACCATGCCTCCCACAGGGTATTGTGGGAATTCTTGGAACTCTGACACTTAAGAGCCAAAGCAGGTATGGAAAAGGGGCACATAGGTCCTCTCTCTGCTGAACTGTAACACCTTGCCGTCTTCTTTGTACTGTGATAGTTCTGTATGGTGAGGACATGCTATATGGCAGTTTCCTCTCAGGGTTCTAAACAAACTGTGGTACAATTCCCTCTGCTTCCAAGTCTGGCTCTCTACCAGTTTATGTTTTGTCTCTCCTTCCATCCTATTCCAGATTGTGACCATGAGGGTGCATAATGTTGTTTAGTTGCTAGTTGTATCTGACTCTTTGCGACCCCATGCCAGGCTTCCCTGTCCTTCACTATCTCCCAGACTTTGTTCAAACTCATGTCCATCACATCGGTGATGCCATCCAACCATCTCATCCTCTGTCGCCCCCTTCTCCTCTTGCCCTCAATCTTTCCCAGCTTTGGGGTCTTTTGCAGTGATTTTGCTTTTCACATCAAGTAGCCAAAGTATTGGAGCTTCAGGTTGAGCATAAGCCCTTCCAATGAATATGCAGGGTTGATATCCTTTAGGATTGACTGGTTTGATCTCTTTGCTGTCCAAGGGACTCTCAAGAATCTTCTTCAGCACCACAATTTGAAAGCACCAATTCTTCAGTGCTTATCCTTCTTTAAGGAGAAGGCAATGGCAACCCACGCCAGTACTCTTGCCTAGAAAATCCCATGGACAGAGGAGCCTGGTAGGCTGCAGTCCATGGTGTTGCTAAGAGTTGGGCATGACTGAGTGACTTCACTTTCACTTTCCACTTTCATGCATTGGAGAAGGAAATGGCAACCCACTCCAGCGTTCTTGCCTGGAGAATCCCAGGGATGGGGGAATCTGGTGGGCTGCCATCTATGGGGTCACACAGAGTTGGACACGACTGAAGTGACTTAGCAGCAGCAGCAGCCTTCTTTATGGTCCAACTCTCACATCCATAGATGACTACTGGAAAAACCGTATCTTTGACTATATGAACCTTTGTTGGCAAAGTGATATTTCTGGTTTTCAATATACTGTCTAGGTTTGGCATAGCTTTCCTTCCAAGGAGAAAGCGTCTTTTAATTTCATGGTTGCATTCACCATCTGCAGTGATTTTGGAGCCCATGAAAATAAAATCTGTCACTGCTTCCACTTTTTCCCCATGAAGTGATGGGACTGGATGCCATGATCTTAGTTTTTGAATGTTAAGTTTTGAGTCAGCTTTTTCACTCCTCTTTCACCCTCATCAGTTCAGTTCAGTTCAGTTCAGTCACTCAGTCGTGTCTGACTCCTTGTGACCCCATGAATCGCAGCACACCAGGCCTCCCTGTTCATCACCATCTCTCGGAGTTCACTCAGACTCACGTCCATCGAGTCAGTGATGCCATCCAGCCATCTCATCCATGGTCGTCCCCTTCTCCTCCAGCCCCCAATCCCTCCCAGCATCAGAGTCTTTTCCAATGAGTCAACTCTTCGCATGAGGTGGCCAAAGGACTGGAGTTTCAGCTTCAGCATCATTCCTTCCAAAGAAATCCCAGGGCTGATCTCCTTCAGAATGGACTGGCTGGATCTCCTTGCAGTCAAGGGACTCTCAAGAGTCTTCTCCAACACCACAGTTTAAACGCATCAATTCTTCGGCACTCAGCTTTCTTTATAGTCCAACTCTCACATCCATACATGACCACTGGGAAAACCATAGCCTTGACTAGATGGACCCTGTCTCTTATACACATCTCATCAGAGTCTTTTCCAATGAGTCAGCTCTTCGCATGAGGTGGCCAAAGTACTGGAGTTTCAGCTTTAGCATCATTCCTTCCAAAGAAAGCCCAGGGCTGATCTTCACAATGGACTGGTTGGATCTCCTTGCAGTCCAAGGGACTTTCAAGAGTCTTCTCCAACACCACAGTTCAAAAGCATCAATTCGGCGCTCAGCCTTCTTCACAGTCCAACTCTCACATCCATACATGACTACTGGAAAAACCATAGCCTTGACTAGATGGACCTTAGTCGGCAAAGTAATGTCTCTGCTTTTGAATATGCTATCTAGGTTGGTCATAACTTTTCTTCCAAGGAGTAAGCATCTTTTAATTTCATGGCTGCAATCACCATCTGCAGTGATTTTGGAGCCCCCCAAAATAAAATCTGACACTGTTTCCCCATCTATTTCCCATGAAGTGATGGGACCGGATGCCATGATCTTCATTTCCTGAATGTTGAGCTTTAAGCCAACATTTTTGATTTCCTCTTTCACTTTCATCAAGAGGCTTTTTAGTTCCTCTTCACTTTCTCCCATAAGGATGGTGTCATCTGCATATCTGAGGTTATTGATATTTCTCCCAGAAATCTTGATTCCAGCTTGTATTTCTTCCAGTCCAGCATTTCTCATGATGTACTCTGCATATAAGTTAAATAAGCACAGTGACAATATACAGTTTTCCAGTTAAACCTATCCAATAAAAAATCTATATAATTCTTTTAGAAATTATGTTTTATCTTATAATGAGTAAAAATATTCAAGATACCTGGATGTGTAGGCAACCTAATAAAATATTAGTTGGCACAACAGACAGAGTTAATTTTATGGACGAAGAATCTGCCTGCAATGCAGGAGACCCTGTTTCGATTCCTGGGTCAGAAAGATCCTCTGGAGAAGGGATAGGCTGCCCACTCCAGTATTCATGGGCTACCCTGGTGGCTCAGACAGTAAAGAATCTGTCTGCAATGGGGGAGACCCGGGTTTGATCCCTGGGTTGGGAAGATCCCCTGGAGGAGGGCAACCCACTCCAGTATTCTTGCCTGGAGAATCCCTACGGAAAAGGAGCCTGGTGGGCTACAGTCCATGGGGTCACAAAGAGTCAGACATGACTGAGTGATTAAGCACAAACATACAAGAGTGATATTTGGTCTTGAATCAGAATTAAATAAGAACAAGTTTTAGATGTGAAAGGTAAAACCTTAATTTGTGTCTGATTAAAAGTCAAGCTTATATTTGACTTTTTGTTTTATATTATTTTTTACAGAGATTAACCCCTCTTAATAATATTTATAATTAGTATAACAATAATTCCTTACAAGGATTGGTCCATTTTAATATTTTAATACTAATAAATTGCATATTTAATCATAGATAGATATAATTAACAAGCACTTCTTCTCAGTCACAAAAGTTTATACTTGACATGGGAAATAGAAAATTATTTTTTCAGTGTCATATCTATGTCAATATTGCTGTTCCACCTTCCATTTTAATACCATGTGTTAAACTGACACAGCAAGGCTTCCCTGGTGGCTCAGGTGGTAAAGAATCTGCCTGCAATGCAGGAGACCGAGGTTCAATCCCTGGGTCAGGAAGATCCCCTGGAGAAGGAAATGGCAATCCACTCCAGTATCCTTGCCTGGAGAATTCTATGGATAGAGGAGCCTGGTAGAGTATAGTCCATGGGATCACAGAGAGTCAGATACATCCAAGTGACTACCACAAACTGGCACACAGAATGGGTAAAAATATACCTAGGGAAACATAGATGCCTCTCTCCATCACCCTAATCATAAAATTCAATTGAAAAAAATCTTTAATCACCTATAATATTAGGTAATACTCATTGAAATCTCACGAAAAACAAGGTACTTTAGATTAAATAATATATCTGAGAGTCCTGATCATAAAGGGACACCCTCATTTATGGAACACTGGATCCTGTGCTGCACATTTGCCTAATTTCTTTCAATTCCATTCCTCACTCTTTCCCAACTTTATTTTCTTTCCTGAGAGCTGATCCCCATAAGCTTCCTTTCCCAAAAGCTCCCTTACCAAAGAGTTTCCTTTTGAATTTGGGCAGTGAGAGACACTGGTTGGAGATAGGAGTGCAGGAAGAAGGAAAATATCAGAACACTGCTCCTCCTTCCTCTCTGCTTGGGCTGCATTTCCTCTGTGCCCCCACCTAGTCCCATATACTGGGCTCTGCTCCTAGCAGTGGATCCCCCTCTGTTGACAGTCTGGTAGCACCACCTCCTTCCTATGTCCTTCCTTCCTTGGAGGCAATAACAGCTTCCTAGTGTTGCTAATATCTGACTTTTCCTCACTGTCTTCTGTATCCTTTCAATTCTCCAAACACCTTTGTAACCAGCATTTTATTCTCTCTGTTGAGCTCCTGGTTTTCTATAAAACTCTGATTGAACCCCTTGACATGGTCATTGCTTTTCTGCATGTGTGTGTGCTAAGTTGCTTCAGTTGTGTCAGACTCTTTGCAACTCTATGGACTGTAGCCTACCAGGCTACTTTGTCCATGAGATTCTCCAGGCAAAAGCACTGGAGCGGGTTGCCATGCCTTCCTCCAAGGGATCTTCCCTACTCAGGGATCGAACCTGAATCTCCTGCATTGCAGGTGGATTCTTTACTCCTGAGCCACCAGGGAAGCTATTGTTTTCCTGAGTAGACTCCAATTTATATGATTCCCATCCACAGTCTAAGCTGGGTTCATATGAGAACTCAGCCAAATCTAGTGGCCTGGTAGAGTGTGGAGATGTCTATTCCTCTGAAGACCCAATGAACTTTTAAGAAAGCACTTAGCCTCAGAAAGGAAAAAAGGGACATTGGATCCAGGTCAGAGAGAAAGGGTTTTATCCAGGTTATCCTCAAATAGAGCTTTATTGAAGGTACAGTTCCAGGCAGCAGGAGGTAGGAAAAAAAAGATGAGGAAAAATATAACTAAATAAAAAGTGAAACCTGACTGAAATGACTACATCTGCACAGTAAGATATGTAGATTTCTTCCAGATCGGAACCCCTGTGCCTTTTAAAAAGTCTGTTGATGGAGGTAGAGAAGGGAAAAGAAAGGTTTTATTTGTGATAAGGAATTTATCTGCTGGCTCCTTTCCTTCTTTCTACCTCTTTTTAAAATTAAATCAAATTTTTATTGAGGCACAATTGACACATAACATTATATTAGTTTCAGGTATATAACATAATGATTCAGTGTCTGTTATATATTGTGAAATGATCATCAAATAAGTCTACTTAACATCTGTCACCATACATAGTTAACTTTTTTCATGTGATGAGAATGTCTAAGATCTACTCTCTTATCAACCTTCAAATATGCAATACAGGACTATTGACTATAGTCACCATGCTATACATTGCATCCCTATGATTTATTTATTTTAAAACTAGAAGTTTGTTTCAGTTTTGACTGCTTCCCAAACCCCTGGCAATCATCAATATGTTCCCTGTATCTTTGAAGGCTGTTCTATTTTTTGTTTTTATTTGATTTTTCACATTCCACATATGAGTGAGGTCACAAGGCATTTGTCCTTCTCTAATTTATTTCTCTTAGCATCCTGCTTTCAAGGTCCATCCATGTTGGCAAGATTTCCTTCCTTTTGTATGGCTGAATAATATCCCATTGTGTGTGTGTGTTTATACATGTGTGCATGTATGTATCACACTTTCTTCATTCATCTATCAATGGGCACTTGGGTTGTTTTTATATCTTGGTTATTGTAAATAATGTGACAATGAGCACAGGGTTGTATATATCTTTCCAAGTTAGAGTTTTTGTTTTCTTTGGATACTCACCAGTGTAATTTCTGAATCATGTGATAGTTCTATTTTTAATTTTCTGAAGGATTTCCATATTGTTTTCCATAGGTACTGCACCAACTTACATTCCACCAACAGTGCACAAGGGTTACCTTTTCTCCACATCCTCACCAACACCTGTTATTTCTTGTCTTTTTGATAATAGCCATTCTAACAAGAGTGAGGTGATATATTTCATTATAGATTTGATTAGAGAAATTATGCATTTTTTCATGTACCTATTGGCCATCTGTATATCTTCTTTGGAAAAATGTTTATTCAGACTCTGCCCATTTTTAAATCAGATTAGTTCTTTTTTTGCTACTGAGTTCTTTATATGTTTTAGATATTAACCACTTATTAGATACACAACCTGTTAATCTTTTCTGGTAGGTTGCCTTTTCATTTTGTTGATGGTTTCCTTTGCTGTGCAGAAGCTTTTTACTTTGACATAACCCTTATTGGTTTATTTTTGCTTTTGTTGCCTTTGCTTTTGGTGTCAAATCCAAAAAATTATTGCCAACAAATCATTGCAAAGGAACTTACTGCTTATGGGTTCTAGGAATTTTGTGGTTTCAGATCTTACTTTCAAGCCTTTAATACACTTTGAGTTAATTTTTGTATATGGTGTAAGATAGTGGCCCAGTTTCATATTTTTACACTTGGTTGTCCAGTTCTCCCAGCACCATTTATTGAAGACTATCCTTTCCTCATTGTATATTCTTGCCTACTTTGCCGTAAATTAATTGATTGTATATGTGTGGGTTTATTTCTGGGCTTTCTATGCTGTACCACTGATTTAAGTGTCTATTTCTATGCCAATACCTTACTGTTTTGATTCCTACAGCTTTGTAGTATAGTTTGAAATTAGGAGGCATGTTGCCTTGTTTTTCATCAAGATTCCATTGGCTGTTTGAATTCTTTTGTGGTTCCACACAAATTTTAGTATTGTTCATTGTATTTCTATGAAAAATTCCACTGGAATTTTAATAGGAATTATATTGAATCAGTAGGTTGCTGTGGTTAGTCTGAATATTTTTAACAATATTGATTCTTCCAATCTGTGATTACCAAATATCTTTCCACTTATTTGTCTTGCCTTCAATTTCTTTCGTCAGTGTCTTATAGTTTTCAGTGTACAGGTCTTTTACTTCCTTGGTCAAATTTATTCCCAGGTATTCCATCTTTCCACCTCTTGTGGAAGTTTAAATTTTACCATGTAGCTGGTTGCTGGTATCAGAGAAGCGGTGAGGATGCTTGGGGCTCTCCTTCCAGCAAGGATCTGAGACTAGGGAGCAGGTGGAGGCTAAGCAAAGCTGGGGTTAGCAACAGTGACAATTGCAAGTACACTATAGTGTACTTTACCTTTAGGCAGGGTGGTTATAACTTATGTGAGCAAGATTTTGCTTTTTGCCATCAAGGAATAGATCTACTAGGGTGATTCAGAGAGAGATCTCTGCAGCCCACCAAACCAAACACATTCTTCCTATCAGATATTAATTCTTTTACTGAAAAGTAAGTTGCTCAAAAGCCACATCTCCAGCATCAAGTAGAAGAAATATGGATATAAACCTTACCATGTCAAATCCATGTTCTTCTTTTCTGATTCTATTGTACTGCAGTTTCTGCATGATTTGACCTTAACTGACTGACTTTAAATAATGTCCAAGAAGGGAAAGTACATGTTAGGCATGGAAGCAGGCTATTCTGCAGGATTTCATCTACCCATTCCAGGTCCAGATCAAAGAGTGGGGCTTCTGAGCAGTTGGGCAAAATGCCAATGATAGGGACACTGAAATACACTTGGAAATGCACAGGATGTACAAGTGTACTTCCCAGAGCTCCTCAAGGAGAGTGTGACATGTGGCCAGAAGGTGGGGTGTGTGTGGGAAGCCCACCCAAGTGTTATCTCACAAGGAAAAAGATGGCCAGTAATTTGCCTTCAAAAATGGCATAGGCTTTACCTAAAGAACTCTGGCTCTGGCACCATCACACCTCCTTTCGTCTTCATCTATAGCCATATTGCTTCATCCACATTCCTCTTATAGGGAATTTTCAAGTAAATGTTGAAGGGCAATTATAGAAAACTATCAACATTTGGGAACTGACAAATGATGGTGTGATCTCTCCCCACTTTCCTCTCAATCCTGGCACTACCAGGCATCTCTGGCTCTGGTCCTTATGGCCTCCCCATCAGACTATCATTATGGCTTTCAGCCTGCCTGCTCTGATTCTTCTTAAGCAATGTCTCAAGACTGCACTTCCTGAAGCTACTCATCTCATGTTCATGTTTCAAAGCCGCCAATGGTTTCCCACCTACAACCCAATGAGGCCCAACACCTTAGTAGTGAGTTCAGGTGTGTCCAGAACCTGATCCCATCACAATTTTAACTGTTTTCTGCTATTCCTTTTCCTTCTCTCTACTCTGGTCAAACCAAAATGCTCACTACTTTGTTTTATACCATGTTCAGAATCTTTTCACATCTCTGCTCATGAAATTCCCTCAAGTTACATTGCTCTTTCCCCCCCTCCCTCCATCCCTCCACATCCAAATCCATTCCAGCCTTTAAGGCCCAACTCAGTGCCATCGACTCCCTGGAGTCTTCTCTGATTAACCAATCTAACAGTCAGACTTCAGGAGCATTTCATCTATTCCACACCTGAAGAATGGATCACCTATATAGCTGACCATCATAGCTGACTGATGTACCTCTTATTTTCCCTGTAACAAACCTATCAATTCCTGGGAGATCCCCCCAGGGGCTTGTCTGACTTCTCTGTACTTATATGGTCCAGGGCTAGTAAGGCATCTTGCATCCACCTGCTGGAAGTATATTGACATTCTTAAAATGTTTAAAAGGAAATGATTGTGTGTAGTTCCTCCTCTTCTACCACCGAAATAAGTTTATCACAGTGAGAAACAATGTAACCTGCTTAAATGATATATAAGCATCATTTAAAAGGCAAACATAATCATGGGCATAATCATGAGATTATGCCTGAGAGATTAATGATGTTTAAAATGTATTGTTCTGAAGTCAGGCAGGTTGATTCCTCCAGTTCCATTCTTCTTTCTCAAGGTTGCTTTGGCTATTCGAGGTTTTTTGTATTTCCATACAAATCTTGAAATTATTTGTTCTAGTTCTGTGAAAAATACCGCTGGTAGCTTGATAGGGATTGCCTTGAATCTGTAGATTGCTNTATAGGTTTCTCAAGAGGTAGGTCAGGTGGTCTGGTATTCCCACCTCTTTCAGAATTTTCCACAGTTTAATGTTATCCACACAGTCAAAGGCTTTGACATAGTCAATAAAGCAGAAATAGGTGTTTTTCTGAACTCTCTTGCTTTTTCGATGATCCACCAGATGGTGGCAATTTGTTCTCTGATTCCTCTGCCTTTTTTAAAACCAGCTTGAATATCTGAAAGTTCACAGTTCACGTATTACTGAAGACTTCTCCAATTACTTGGAGAATTTTGAGCATTACTTTACTACCATGTGAGATGAGTGCAATTGTGCAGTAGTTTGAGCATTCTTTGGCATTGCCTTTCTTTGGGATTGGAATGAAAACGGACCTTTTCCAGTCCTTTGGCCACTACTGAGTTCTCCAAATTTGCTGGCATATTGAGTGCATCGCTTTCATAGCATCATCTTTCAGGATTTGAAAGAGCTCAACTGGAATTCCATCACCTCCACTAGCTTTGTTCGTAGTGATGCTTTCTAAGGCCCACTTGACTTCACATTCCAGGATGTCTGGCTCTAGATGAGTGATCACATCATCGTGATTATCTGGGTCATGAAGATCTTTTTTGTACAGTTCTTCTGTGTATTCTTGCCACCTCTTCTTAATATCTTCTGCTTCTGTTAGGTCCAGACCATTTCTGTCCTTTATCGAGCCCACCTCTGCATGAAATGNTGATTATCTGGGTCATGAAGATCTTTTTTGTACAGTTCTTCTGTGTATTCTTGCCACCTCTTCTTAATATCTTCTGCTTCTGTTAGGTCCAGACCATTTCTGTCCTTTATCGAGCCCACCTCTGCATGAAATGTTCTCTTGGTATCTCTAATTTTCTTGGAGAGATCTCTAGTCTTTCCGATTCTGTTGTTTTCCTCTATTTCTTTGCATTGATCGCTGAAGAAGGCTTTCTTATCTCTTCTTGCTATTCTTTGGAACTCTGCATTCAGATGCTTATATCTTTCCTTTTCTCCTTTGCTTTTCGCCTCTCTTCTTTTCACAGCTATTTGTAAGGCCTTCCCAGACAGCCATGTTGCCTTTTTGCTTTTCTTTTCCATGGGGATGGTCTTAATCCCTGTTTTCTGTACAATGTCACGAACCTGATTCCATAGTTCATCAGTCACTTTATCTATCAGATCTAGGCCCTTAAATGTATTTCTCACTTCCACTGTATAATCATGAGGGATTTGATTTAGGTCATACCTGAATGGTCTAACGGTTTTCCCTACTTTCTTCAGTTTAAGTCTGAATNTGGAACTCTGCATTCAGATGCTTATATCTTTCCTTTTCTCCTTTGCTTTTCGCCTCTCTTCTTTTCACAGCTATTTGTAAGGCCTTCCCAGACAGACATTTTGCCTTTTTGCATTTCTTTTCCATGGGGATTGTCTTGATCCCTGTCTCCTGTACAACGTCACGAATCTCATTCCATAGTTCATCAGGCACTCTATCTATCAGATCTAGGCCCATAAATCTATTTCTCACTTCCAGTGTATAATCATAAGGGATTTGATTTAGGTCATACCTGAATGGTCTAGCGGTTTGGCTTTTTAGTTCCTCTTCATTTTCTGGCATTAGAATGAAAGCAACCTGCATATCTGATGTTCTTGTTACCCCGGCCATCCTGATTCCAGCTTGAGATTCATCCAGCCCAACATTTCAAATGATGTACTCTGCATATAATTTAAATAAGCAGGGTGACAATATACAGGAGGCATAATGCTTGTCCTTTTTCCTCTTATTTTTTTTTTTTTACATTTTTGTTTTTCCCCACAACCCATCAGGCTAAAAGGAGGAATTCACTCACATCATATTTTCCTCTATTCTGATTAAGGATTTCCTCAGGCTCTACTAGTTGAATGGCTGCAGGCAACCAGATTTATAAAGGAAAGTAAAGAGAAATATTTTCAGAATATTATCTCAATTATACTTGTATAAAGAGTTGGGCAACAGTGAGAGCCTGGAGTCACGAAAATAGGCAAACCTCTTTCCCATTTCCTTCCCTTTTTTCTATCTTCCTTATTGTCTGAAGTGATTACAGATAGCTTTGCAACTGCAAGGTCATGGTTTTGGAATCAGAGGCAATACATGATTCCCTAGATTATCACTTTTCATGGTGAGGAGTAGCTTTTATTTATTTGAATACTATATACCAACTATTGTGCAGACTTCATTTAATTCTCCAAAGTGCTATCATTATACCCATTTTACAGATAATAAAATTGAGACTCAGAGAAGTTAAGTATTCCCAACTCTTATAGCTAGTGAGTCATGTCACTGAAGTTTAAGCCCAGCATCACTGACTATAGGGACATGCACTGATTAACCATCACTCTGAACTACCTATCCATGAGGCTTTCACATTTCTCCGTTCTTTGTTATCACCACATGAGGGCTTCCAGTAAAGCACAATTGCACTCCCAATTTTACAAGCTTCCCAGGATCCCTTGGTGATAGAGTGGTAAGTGTGGTATTTAAAACCTGGTCTGATGTTGGCAAGCACCCCGAAAATGATGCTGGGATTGCTGAGGGAATCTGCCACTTGGGATTCTGTCTTTCTAATCGCTTCTTAAGGGAACTTGTAATGAATCTAATTGGAAGCATCAACTTGATTCCCTACAGGATTATGTCACACAAAATAGTAGCAGGAAAGGTACTAAAATCAGTAAATGAGCAAGAGAGAGAGGCGAAAGTTGAAAACATAGAGCTAAGGGGAGGAGGGCAGGCAGGACCTTGATTTTATAGCTCAGAAGGGAAATGTGAGCACTTTTTGATTACTGCTATATTTGCAAAAGCCATTTATGGTTTGGGTATGGGACCTTTGGGTACATATTTCCCTTTGACATTTGGTAAATGAAGCTATGGGAATTGCCACGAATGCTGATTAAAAATGTGTAGTGGTGATATGTTCAAAGGGCAGCACTGCTGGCGGACTTCAGGCTGTACAGAGAAGCTAGGCTATGCGACTGTGATCCAGATTGTCCTTAAGCCTCTGTCCAGCTATTCACTTACCCATTAAAGAGTTGAGCTGGGGTTAAAGGATGGGTAGAAATGATGGGGCTAGACATTGTAGGTGGAGTCAATACTAAGCAGACACCTAAAGATGGGAAAATGTAGCGCATATTTGGGCCATGAGTGTTTTCTTTAGCCAGAGTTTCAGATGGAAAAGAGAAAGAGAGAGACAAACTCCGAACAGGGAGTGGGATCAAATTGTGTAACAATGACAGCGAGGGTCCCAGGAATAATTCTCGGTGTGAACTTTCACTGCTGTACTCAGACAAAGCTCTATGCAGTAACACTGCAGGAACACTGGGACTGTCTGGGCGTAGAAACAGCAGTGATGTTCCGAGCCTGGGTGGGACAGAAGGAGAACTTTATATTTGCTCCTTCATTGGCTCCTTATAAGAGGACAGTCCTTCAGTCAACCCCCACCTCATGATTGTCCCACATATGCTTATCACAAATGCAATCAATAATTTGATTATTCCTAGATACAACATGTAGAGGAATAATATTTTAAAATTTTGCTAAAAATATCTTCATTCTTACTAATTCATTTTAATCTACAGTCCTTCCTCAGCTAGAATTAGACAGTGCGGCTGAGATGTCTCCTCAGGGGGTGGGCTGAAATGGGGAGATATAAATGAGCCTTGGTTTAAACTAACATTTCTAGAGAGATAACCCTGAACATTCTTTTATAAAGAGTAATGTTGCCAGGATGGTGGTAGCAGGGGTCAGACAGCAGAGTTGAGAGAGTGACTCAAAAGTAGAGGTGATATTGTCAGTGAAGGCAGAAGAGAAGAAGGTAGGTCATTAAATAATCTTGGAGAAGTCTGGAGAAGGGCGTGAAGTTATACAAGGAGGTAATTTATGTGCAAACTAAAGGAGAAGGCAGTAAGAACTGAAATTTATTAAACTACTAAGCTTAAAGCATAGCCTTATCTAAGCAACTGATTAGGCTCCCAGAAGGGTAGGGAAGCTACAAACCAATCTAGATATACTTCCCAGTTTGCTTAGTGCCATCCATGTTAAAGGTAAAAAATTAAAATCAAGTGCATTTCCATCTCTGTTTTTCTTTCTTTGAAGCATCTTAAAATTTACTTCTTTAATATCTCCTCATGTCAAAAGGGACTTCTTTGGTGGCTCAGAGGTTAAAGTGTCTGCCTGGAATGCAGGAGACCAGGGTTCAATCCCTGGGTAGGGAAGATCCCCTGGAGAAGGAAATGGCACCCCACTCCAGTACTTTTGCCTGGAGAATCCCATGGAGGGAGGAGCCTGGTAGGCTACAGTCCATGGGGTCACAAAGAGTCGGACACTACCGAGCGACTTCACTTTCACTTTCATGTCAAAAGATCTCTGCCTCTGAGGAAATAGTTCCTCAATTTTTTCCAACATGCCATCTCTTAAAGCAAAAACAACAAAAACCTAAAATTCATTTGTCATAGGTTTAATAAGTCAATCATCTAGATGTTCAGTCTGCATGAAATCAAATGTGCAGACGGACTGAACTGTTAAATGAAATTTTCCATCCCATAAATGTCTAATTTGTATCCTACCATCTCCATGGAATCATCACCACCTCTATGAATTCATAATAATTGTTGCTTCTCTGAGCTCCCAGATCTCTTTTCTGAGTCATGCATTCTAGGTGGTAGTCTGAGAAGCATCTTTAAATCCATATATATATGTGTGTGTGTGTGTGTGTGTGTGTGTATACACACACACAGGCACATTCTAAATTTGTTTTTCCTCCTCTTGGCACAACAAGGCGTTTGTATAGTAATTCTTCTCTTTAAGATGTAAGTATATGTAATGGTTTTTTTAAATTTTCTTTTTCCGAGCAACTCTGGCTGGGAGCACAAAAAAATTTCCTGATTCAATATTATTCTAACTCATTTCCTTCAGGGTATGACTGTTCCTTTTTAACAACAACTACTACCATTATTATTGTTATAAGAATAATGAAGAAAATCTTAAAATGCTAATATCCTTGGGAGGGCTTTTATTAGAAAAAGAACATTTCTATTAAGGAACAAATAAACAATACAGATTTGATTTCTTTTTAGAGGTAAGATTTGAGAGGGGAGGCTATCAGCTCTGATAAGGAGAGGAGAAGCAGGAAAAAAAAAAAAAAAAGGCTCAAAGCAACATGATTAGGCTCCCAGAAGCATAGGGAAACTACTACAAACCAATCTAGATTTACTTCCAAGTTTTGCTTAGGGCCATCCATGTTAAAGGTAGACATTAAAACTGAGTGCATTTCTATCTGTTTTTCTTTCTTTAAATTTGAAATTCAAGTTATCAGATATCTTCATAAATGTGACGCTGTTTTTCTTTCACTGCTGTACTCAGACAAAGCTATATTTATGATCTGTCCATGCGTTGGAATAAATTGAGTTTAAAATGATTTTCAGGGATATTATAAAATATGTTGACTGCCCTGAAAAAAAAAAAAAAAAAAAAAAACAAAGTAACTCTGAACAATGCCCATGGAAAATGGCTTTTACTATTAAAAAAAAAATCATTTGCTTACAAAGAAATATTTCTTTTTAAATTTGGAAACTGTGTCACAGATTTAGTGGTATGCTTAGCTGTTGTTCCTAAAAATAGTGAACTGTTAGCAAATTTATTAATTACAGTCATGTGTTTAACAATATCTGTTTGTTTAAAATGAGACTTCTTGTATTCATTACTGCCTATTTCATAAAACAGTTCTGTCCTTTAACTACACAAGCATGCAGTAAATTATAGTCTTGAAATTCCCTGCTAGAGGTCTAATTTAGGTCAGTGCTGAGATAATTGTGCTTCACAACTTAGCCACAACAGAATCCTGATGAATCTGTAAAAGAGCCTCCATACATTGAGAATACTGTCTCAGATGATGGGTATTAAAATGACCAGTACATTTAGGCAACCAGTGCCTTTTAAAAACCCTAGGTGAATAGTGATAGCTAATAGAACTGAAGAAGTGAGGATCAGAAGTTTAAAGAAATGTTTTGATCAATCACTTTCCATAAGGACCAACACCTAAGGACTGCCTGTTCTAATTCTTGTGGAGCATCTCTAATAATAAAGCCACTCATTTAAATCTTGACTCTGGACCTTGTCTATAAATATTTTAAAGCTGATACCTAAATTCCTTTTCCAGAGTTTTGATTTTATTGGTGTGAGTGCAGCTAGATCTCAAGATTTTTATGAGTTTCCAAATGATGGGGAAAAGTAGCAAGGTTGGGAACTTTAAAGGTTTACAGCTCCACAGGTTTGATGGCAACCCGACAACAGCTGATCATTTCCTTTTATGCCTAGTAATTCCATTTTGGGAAGCCAGTGTATGGTGATGTCTATCTAGAAAACAAATATTCAAATTTGGACCTTTCTTGGACTCACTGAATGAGAATTTTTGAAAGTGGGCCCCCTGGCATGAATACTTCTCACGTCTCCCCAAGCGGTTCTAATGTACAGTCAATAATGCACATGAAAACTACAAACAGAAATGTGCATTGTTGACTGTACATTAGAACCACTTGGGGAGATGTGAGAAGCAGGGCTTCCCAGGTGTCCCGGTGGGTAAAGAGTCTGCCTCCAGTGCAGGAGAACCGTGTTCAATCTCTGGCTTGGGAAGATCCCCTGGAGAAGGAAATGGCACCCCACTCTAGTATTCTTGCCTGGAGAATTCCATGGACAGAGGAGCCTGGCAGGCTACAGTCCATGGGGTCACAAAGAGTCGGACAGGACTGAGTGACAACCACTTTATTGAATAACTTATTATTTATATAACATGTATAATAGACTTATTATACACATAGATATTATAACACATATAGAATAGGCTTCTTGATCTAACAATAGCATCTGAGAGGTAAATCCTGGTACCTGCGCAAATTGCACCAAGTAAAGGAAGGTGGCATCATGAATACATTTTAGCAGTTTTCTTACCTAAACATGTATGTCTGTCACCCAGTTGCCAATATCAGAATTTTTCTGACAGCTGTAGGGTGTCTACTACTTATTGTGGGTTACTTCAGGCTGCTTACTTGAGAGAAAGTGCTATTTCTCTGTTAAAATCTACCCCTTGTTAACACTATGAAGTTCTTGTTTGGTGGCTCCCCTGCTGGAAAAAGTTTTATTATCTCTCAAGTGGGCCACACCTGGTCTGCTCTTCTGTGCCTCTGGTCTTGAATATTCTTTCTGCAGTGGAGCAGGGGTCCCTAATATCTTCACTGTCCCCCCATCGGCATCAGGACTTCTCTTTCAGTTAATACCCTTTTGATTTGTGGCACAGTTTCATTCATAGGCTTCCTTTGGTTAACTAAAGGTTTAAATTCCTTTTTTAAAGAAAATGTATTAAAGTATAGTTGATTTACAAGGTTGTGTTCATTTCTGCTATACAGCAAAGTGATTCAGTTATACGTAGATATATATATGTACATTTTTCTAAAATATTCTCCATTATGAATATTGAATATAGCTCCCTGTGTTATACAGTAGAACCTTGCTGTTTATCCATCCTATATATATAATAGTTTGCATCTGCTAACCCCAAACTCCCAGTCCTTCCCTCCCCTCCTCCCTCCCCTTTGCAACCACCAGTCTGTTCTCTGTTTCTGTCTCATATATATATATTCATTTGTATCATATTTTAGATTTCACATATAAGTCATATCAAATGGTATTTATCTATCTGACTTCACTTAGTAGGATAATATCTAGCTCCATCTATAGGGTCGCAAAGACACAACTGAAGCAACGGAACATTCACACAGGCACAGGCCTCTCATGAAATAAAATCATTGGTATGGAGAAATTTTGACTATCACATTTTGCTTTATCAGAAACAATGTATTAGGGACATAGAGCTATCTTTAAATAGCAAGACTTCTGTCTGGAATAACTGTTGCCATTGTACAGTCTATCCATATTTTCTCTTGACTTGTATTATTAACCAAAAGGAAATATACCCTTCTACCTAGCCTCAGCACTTATTATATAGCCACTATAGTCAAGACTGTGGTACTGGCAGAGGAATAGACTTGTAGATTGATGGAACAGAACAGAAAGACCCAGAGTTCGGCTCACACAAGTGTGCACAAATGATGTTTTGACATTGATGTAAAAGAAGTTCAATGGAGTAAAAACAGCATTTTTAACAAATGGTGTTGAGCAGTTCGTAGGGGGAAAAAAATGAACCTTGACTCCAAACTCACATTTTACAGAAAAATTAACTCAAAATGGTTTTTAAAAGTTAAATGTAAAAAAGAAAACTATAAAACTTTTAGTCAAACACATAGGAGAAATTCTTCATGATCTTGGACTACGCAGAGTTATACTTGACACCAAAAGCATGATTCATAAAAGGAAAAAGATTAGACTTCATCACAGTTAGAAACTTTTGCTCTGCAAGACTCTGTTAAGAGGATGAAAAACCAGTTGCAGAACGGCAAAAGGTATTTCCAAACCACATATTCAACAAAAAGGACTAGTATCTGGAATATAAAAGGGAACTCTCAAACCTAACATTAAAATCTAACAATCTAATCAGAAAAGACATGAAGAAACTCTGCACCAAAGAGCATATTCGAAAGGCAAGTAAGCACACAAAAGGATGCTTGGCTCATTAGTCATTGCTGCTGCTAAGTTGCTTCAGTCGTGTCCGACTCTGTGCGACCCCATAGAGGGCAGCCCAGCAGGCTCCCCCATCCCTGGGATTCTCCAGGCGAGAACACTGGAGTGGGTTGCCATTTCCTTCTCCAGTGCATGAAAGTGAAAGTGAAAGTGAAGTCATGTCTGACTCTTAGTGACCTCATGGACTGCAGCCTACCAGGCTCCTCTGTCCATGGGATTTTCCAGGCAAGAGTACTGGACTAGGGTGCCATTGCCTTCTCCACATTAGTCATTAGAAAAATGCAAATTAAAACCACAGCAAGATACTACTACATACCTGTCAGAATGCTGCTGCTGATAAGTCACTTCAGTCGTGTCTGACTCTTTGACCCCAAGGACTGTAGCCCACCAGGCTCCTCTGTCCATGGGATTCTCCTGGCAAGCATAGTAGAGTGGGTTGCCATGCCTTCCTCCAGGGAATTTTCCTAACCCAGGGATCAAACCTGTGTCTCTTATGTCTCCTGTATTGACAGGCAAGTTCTTTATCACTAGTGCCATCTGGGAAGTCCAAACCTATCAGAATAGTTTAAATTAAAAAAAAAAAAGTGACGTTACTTGCTGATGAGAATGAGGAAAAAACTGGATCACTCATTCTTTAATGTTGGGAATGTAAAATGGTACGGGCACTCTGGAACAACTTGATAGTTTCTTTATGCATGACAGATTCTACACGTTAATATCACAGAACATAACAATTACAATGTTGAGATTTCATCCCAGAGAAATAAAGACTTACGTTGAGATGAATGTTTAGCAGCTCCATTTATAATCTTCAAACACTAGAAACAACCTACATGTCCTCTAATGTATGAATGGTTTAGCTGTGGTACATTCGTACCATGGACTACTGCTACTCAGTGAAAAAGGGAACAACTATTGATATATGCAGCAACCTTTATGAATCTCCAGGTAATTATGCTGAGAGGCAAAGGGCAATCCCAAAATGTTAAATACTGTGCGATTCCATTCTATAACACTGTTGAAAATGACAAGATTATAAACATGACAAAAATATAGAGGTTACGTTAATGGCCACCAGGATTTGGGAGGATATGACAGAATTTGCATGGCTATCAAAGGGCAACAGGAAGGATCCTTATGGTGTTAAAAATATTCTGTATTTGACTGTATCAATGGTAGTATCTTGGCTGTGATATTGTAGTATATCAATAGTTTTGCAACATGTGACCACTGGGGAAAACTGGGTAAAGGGGAAATAGGATCTCTCTGTATTATTTCTTACAACTTCATGCATATCTATAATTATTTCGAAATAAAGGTTATTAAAAATAATAATACCCAAATATTGCTATATCACCTCTTTTCAGTAACTTCACCATTGTTGTAAGGTAAATAAAAATGCTTCATGGTTCTTGATTAGAACTGTGTGGTCTAGCCCAGTGATTCCCAGCCCTGGAAGCCTGTTAGAATTACCTATGGAGCTTATAAAAAATATTGATGTCTGGACCCTCCTCCAGCTCAATTAGATCTGGATCTCCAGGGGTAACTAGACACTACTTCATGTTTTGTTTGATTGAAGTCTGTCTCAGGACTTCCCTGGTGGTCCAGTGGCTAAGACTCTGAGCTCCCAATGCAGGGGGCCCAGGTTTGATCCCTGGTCAGGGAACTAGATCCCACATGCTGCAAACTAAGACCCAGCACAGCCAAAATAAATAATATTTTTTAAAATTAAAAAATTATTAAGAGGATAAATTTGGGACTTTCTTGGCAGTCCACTGTCTAAGACTCTTCGCACCCAATGCAGGGCGCCCAGGTTCTAACCCCAGTCAGGGAGCTAGATTGCGCATGCCTCAACTGTTCACATGCCACAACTAAGAGATCAGCATGTTGCAACTAAGACCCAGCACAGCCAAATAAATACATAATTAAAAAAAAATTTTTTTAAAAAGGTCTATCTTACCACTAGACCATAGGCTCCATGAGGGCAGGAACCAGCCCTGTTTTTGTTGTCCATTGTACCTCCAGCTCCCAAAGCAGTGTCTGCCAGCTAGAAAGTGCTGGTAAACACATGTGATGAGAAATGAAAGAATGCATGAAGGGAGGGGAAACATAAGTGTCCTCCTCCCCTCCTTTACTGCCTCTCTGAAGCCACAGAAAGAAAGAAGGGATAAAGTGCCTTCCCTCATCTCACCCTATCTTTCCAGAGCATTATTACAAAACTGCAGTAGAGATCACAGCATTGTCTCTAGAGAGATCTAGCCCAGAAGAACAAAATCCAAAAAATGATGACGGTGCCTCCTCCTTTACACTCAATCAACAAATTTAATGAAAGTGAAACAGAAGCTGACAAGGAGGCTGAAGTGACACATGGTCTTACTCATGCAGAAATAATAAAAAACATTTTAAATGCAGCTAAAAAAAATAAAGGCACTGACAAAGAAATGAAAAAGATTTTAGGGAAGGAGAAAAGCTAGGGGAAAGGAGACTTCCAGCCTCACAACCTAGTAAGCACATTTATAGAACGTCTTTCTTGTGTGCTGCTCATCAAGCCAGCCTGGTCCACTTAATTTTCATGAGCAAGTGCAAGGATGCCAATAGACACTGAAGGTAGCAATTTCCAAGGTATTCTTGAGGTTTAGACTGATTTTCTCCTATTGCCGCCCNTTAACAACTTGACCTTAAATAACTTATTTAAAACTTCAGTGAACTCACCATTAAGGTGTGGGTGGCCACTGGGGCTGCTGAAGGGCTGCCAAGAGGTCACGTCAGGGGCAAGCTGGCAAGAAGCACATCCATGCGCCAGGGAACCTGCAGCACAATAAATGCTCTCTACACAGTGGTGGTGATTATGAGATCTCTTGGAGAGCACCCAGCCCTGCTTTACAGCAGTACTGACTGCCCAGTATACCTAGATCCCAGTGGCATGGCTTCCTTGCCCACCATCTACACCAGTGGTCTGGCCACAGCCTAACCTGGAAGGTCTATTTGGGTAGATGATAAAGGCCAACTCGTCTGTTTTGTTGTTGTTCCAACACATGGGATCTTAGTTCCCTGAGCAGGGATGGAACCCCAGCCCCATGCGGTAGAAACACAGAGTCCTAACCCCTGGACTGCCAGGGAAGTCCCTAACCTGCCTGTTATACCATGAGAGGCAGGCAGACAGACAGACAGACAGACAGAAAAACAGACAGGAATAGACAAACCCATACCATCTCTTTCCTGCTGGCAATTACTACCTAACCTCTTAGGAGTATCTCAGACAGTCTGGCTGCTAAATCACCACCACTGCAGTAATTGAAACAGAAAATCATGCTCCGAAGAACAACCTAGCAACACCACCATTAGCATCTGCGGTTTTTCATTGCAAACTGGGGAGATAATATGCCTCTTAATGTGTTCACGGGCACATTCAGATATATATCTTTACCAATATTTCAACAGGGACTCGGTCCTTCCTGCTCTTTCCTTTCACAGATGATATGTGGGGCTATTCATTCAGGGAGCCCAAGAGGAACCGTAAACTTTTCCATGTTATCGGAGGCAGCTCAGCTCCGTGGCTAATGCAAGAGTTTCATTTGCTCCCTTCATCCCTCCCTCCTTTCTCTTTCATTCCTGAGTGTGCGTTTGTACCGGGAAGACAGAAATGGAACACATAATCACACAAATCCATAACTAAAAATCTATAGGACATGCTCAAATTGAGCAAATTGTGCCTCCAGGGGAATCACGTATCTTTGTAGGGAAGAAGGGAAATGGATTTGAAGAAAGGCTGAGAATGAGGTGAAGAAGGGGGGGTAAAAGAAGAGAAAAATGTTCTAGGGAAGAAGAACAGTAGGTGCAAAGGCCCTGAGGCACAAAGGAGTTGAGTATGTCTGATGAGCTGAAAGGAGGCTAGTGTGAGTGGAGGGCAGAGGCTAAGGGGAGGGCAGCAGAGAAGCTGGGCCGGTGGAGTGGCAGAGCGTGACTCACATAGCTTAAAAGCAATGGGGAGGTTTNTCTGACTTAGCTCTCAGCCTGTCTAGGTTCATCTGTATGCGTGTGTGCTCAGTTGATTCATCGTGTCTGACTCTTTGCAACCCCGTGGACTATAGCCCTCCAGGCTCCTCTGTCAATGGGATTCTCCAGGCAAGAATGCTGGAGTGGGTTCCCATGCCCTCCTTCACGGGATCTTCCTGACCCAGGGATCGAACCCGTGTCTCCTGCATTGCAGGCTGATTCTTTACTGCCGAGCCACTGGAGCCCCTATGTCCATTCATGTTNTCAATGGGATTCTCCAGGCAAGAATGCTGGAGTGGGTTCCCATGCCCTCCTTCAGGGGATCTTCCTGACCCAGGGATCGAACCCGTGTCTCCTGCATTGCAGGCTGATTCTTTACTGCCGAGCCACTGGAGCCCCTACGTCCATTCATGTTGCTGCAAATGACATTATTTCATTCTTTTTTATGGCTGATTATATATATATATATATATATATATATATGGTGTATATATGTATGCACCACATCTTCTTTATCCATTTACCTCTCAGTGAACATTTAGTTTGCTTCCGTATCTTGGCTGTTGTAAATAGTGCTATGATGAACATTGGAGTGCATACATCTTTTCAAATTAGGTATATATATGATATATATATGCCCAGGATATGCCAGGTATATGTCCAGGATATGCCAGATATTTGCTCAGGATTAGGATTGCAGGATCATATAATAACTCTGTTTTTACTTTCTTAAGGAATCGCCATACTGTTGTCCATAGTCACTGTATCAATTTACATTCCCACCAGCAGTGTAGGAGGATTCCTTTTTTTCGGCACCCTCTTCAGCATCTGTAATTTGTAGACTTTTTAATGATGACCATTCTGACTGGTGTGAGGTGATACCTTATTGTAGTTTTGATTTTGATTTCTTTAATAGTTAGCAGTGTTGAGCATCTTTTCACATACCTGTTGGCCATCAATATGTCTTATTTGGAGAAATGTCTATTTAGGTTTTTTGCCTGTTTTTTGATAGAGTTTTTTTTTCTTTTTTTTTTTNATAGACCAATCTAGACACCCTCTTCAGCAACAGAGGCGCATCATTTGATTTGTTTGTGGGAGTTCAGATGCTAGAGTCCCGCAGCAGAGGTTCAGGAGTTTTCGCTTGAAATAGTTAATGTCTTTGAGTAGGGTTTTTTTTTTTTTTTTTTGCTATTAAGCTGTATGAGCTGTTTGTATATTTTGGAAATTAAGCCCTTGTCAGTAACATTGTTTGCAAATATTTTTCTCCTAGCTTGTAGGTTGTCTTTTCATTTTGTTGATGGTTTCTTTTGCTGTGCAAAAGCTTATAAGTTTAATTAGATTCCAGTTGTTTATTTTTGTTTTTATTTTTATTATTCTAGGAGACAGATCCGAAAACGGATATTGCTGTGATTTATGTCAAAGAGTGTTCTGCCTATGTTCTCCTCTAGGAGTTTTATTTACATTTAAGTCTCAAGTTCACTTTGAGGTTATTTTTGTATCTAACGTTAGCGTCTGTTCTAATTTCATTCTCTTGCATGTAGCTGTCCAGTCTGTAAGAGTTTCGACTCGAGTAGAATTAGATTACAGGGTAGTGAAGGGGCCTGAGAAACAAAGTGTCATTAGCATTTCTGTCTAGGGTTTTGGGAGCCTGGTATTGAACCTCATGACAGTAGATTTTGTGCCTAAATTTAAGTGTCTTAAAAGTCATTGCTTTGAAATCAGTGGTAAGTGACTAGTAACTAACAGCTCTCCGTCATGTAATATAGTGGTTAAGAGCACTGTTCCTGGGTTTAGGTCTTGGCTTTACTATCTAGGAGCTATGGAACCTTAGGCGAGCTATGCAAGCCTTCCATGCCTCAGTTTCCCTATCTCTCACTGCTGGGTCTCATAACAGCAGGTACCTCAGAGGTTGAGTAAACCTTTGTCAGGTGCTTAGTTCCTGGCAGAAGGTAATCACAATATAAATGCTGTTCTTACGACTACTGTTGTTAATATTCATTACCTTCCTCTCATATCTCCCTTGAGGTGTGTGAGGCCGTATGCTCCAGAGCTGTTGGATGTCCAGAAAGACTGCTGGAGGCACAGTCCTGTAGAGAGAATTTTTTTTTTTCCCTGCAGATTGCCGGGCATATAGTGGGAACTTAGGTTGTAGGCTGAGCAAGTAAATGCATGGTAGACTGTGAAGCAGGCCCTGTCTCGCAGGCCCCGTCTCTTGGTCCTGAATGTCCTCAGTCAGGTGACTGAACCTGGGTCTTCTGCATTGCAGGCAGATTCTTTATTGTCTGAGCCACCAGGAAAGCCCCTTGGGAATAGCAGAGACTTGCAGTTCAGGACAAGCAAGCCATGGCAAAAATTATAGGCAAGTCCAACAGGTAAAGGAGAGGAATACTATTTTATAGAGAAAAAAGGAGGACGTTAGAAGGGTAGTATTGAAGGAAAGTCCATTGGAAAAAGGTGAGAGTTCAGGGTGATGATAGTCTCTCACTCACTGAGTCGCTGGGGTGTAGTTGATATCCTATAAGGAGATGCAATGTTCATCTTTTCCTGATGGGGCATGTAAGGTTTTCCTTTATTAAGTTTCACATTAACATGCTAGAAGCAGGTCTTATTTTGCTGTATTCCTATTTTGATTAGACCTTTTAACAAAGGTGTAGTAATTATAGGGATTCATACTTGCTGAAGATGAACTGTGTGCCAGACCCTGTGTGAGCCCTTGACTCGTGACAGTCCTATGAGATGGCTGTTATTATTATCCCCTTTTAGGGATGAGTGTGGGGTACAAGTAATTTGCCCAGCTAAGTAGGAGGGCCCTGAAGAAGTGTAGTGTTTGCGGCCTTTGCCATTTGGCAGCAGTTACCAGGGTAAGTGCTGTTGGTGTGGCACCACTATAATTATGTAGAATTGGGAGACACACGTTAGCCTAGCAGGGCAATCCCATGACCTTGGAGGTGTATCAGCCTACATTGATGGTTCTCAAATTTCAGCACATGTTAGAATCACCTGGAGGCTTTTTAAAGCACTTGTGCTGGGTCCACCTCCACCAGAGTTTTGGAGGCAAGTATCCATAGCTTGGGCTGGGACCTGATAGTTTACATGTCTAACATGTTCCCAGAGCATGCTGATGCTACTGGCCTGGGACCACTCCGAGAACCATTTCCATAATCAATACTCACATAAGTGAAGAGTCAGCTGCTCTTACTTCTACTTACAGTCAGGTAAGACGATTGCAGATTCAGAAATTTTAAATATTGTCCACCTCATGAAATAAAAACTGAACTCACATGGTCCAGTTTATCTAGGCCAGCAGAGGGATGTCTGAGCCAGGCCAGGGCAGTGGAGAAAATGCTTTCTGTCCTTGCCAGTATTTTCTGATATGGGTTAGATGGATGAGGACCCAGGGTGCAGAGAAAATTTGGAAATGTGAGTTAAGGCTTAATATTAGAAGCGTGAAGTGCCATCTAGGGCATTCCATCTTAGGAAGATGCCTGATTTGTTTTTATTTTGTTATTTTCCACCCTCCCCACTCCCTGCCATAGGCACAAAAAGGCTTGGTGTCCATTGTTTTAACCCTTTGGGAAACTTCACACGTGGAGGAATTAAAAATGTATGACGATGCATAACCTGATAGTAGAGAGATAGAAGATAATCTTATTTGATGGGATTAATTGTAGTAGTTTGTAGGAAAGCACTTAAAAAGGAGGGCTATACCCGTCTCCCAGTTGTCGGGTGAAATAGCCACATTGTGTCCAAATTTAGCTCCCACATGGGAAGCCCTCACCAAATGCACCTGTTATTCCAGGTGAAGTTTTCTGTTTCGCAATTAAAAAAGAGGGCATTTCCCTCATCTCAGCAATGTTACACGTGAAACTGAGGAATCAGACCATTTTCAAATTGAAAGATTTTGTAGGAGAGGGTGTCTTAGGATCACCTCAGAGAAGGACATGCGGGTGAACTGGGAGGAAGTGTTCCAGGCTTTTCCCTGTGCTAGTTGTTGGGGCTCTCCTGTGGCCCCAGTAGCTGGGGTTAGCTTGTTTGCTTGGTGAGGTGACGTGGCAGGGCAGAGAGGATGGCAGAGGGCCAAGCGAAGACTGGGGAGGCCAGACAGGCCTGTGCACATAGGCCAGGTGGTGGAGGGTGCACATGTGCTGGGGGTCAGCGAAGGGCCAGACCCCTGTTGGGCCTTGAGATGCAGAAATGCGCGAGATGGGGTCTGGGTTCCCATGGGGGAGACAGGCGCATCTGCAGATAAAGCTGCCACCAAGTGGTGGGCAGCTGCACACCAAGCCCCCGGGGTGGGCAGGAGAGCTGGACGGGGAGGTGGCCCACTCCTGGTTGCCCGTGTGCCAGAGCGTGTGAGAGGCTGACACCGCATGGTGGCACAGATGGACCCGGATCTGGTATAGTTTGGTTTTGTTTCCTTTTGTTTTTGTGATTTCCATTTTAAGTGAGGGGATTTTGACTGCAGAGGGCCCACAGACACTGTAAGAATCCAGAGCTGGGAGTGCCCTTCAGAACCACTCAGGAGGGCAGGGGGCGCGTGCCAGATGACTGTCTTTGCAAATGTGGCTGCTGCTGCTGCTAAGTCACTTCAGACGTGTCCGACTCTGTGTGACCCCAGAGATGGCAGCCCACCAGGCTCCCCCGTCTCTGGGATTCTCCAGGCAAGAACACTGGAGTGGGTTGCCATTTCCTTTTAACTGAGAAAGTGGAAACAACCAGAAACATTCACAAAGTTCTATTCCCAAACTCTCTGACCTGCTTTCATCTGTACCCACATTTTTTTTTTTCTTTGCTAGTATATTTATTTATTATTTATTTATTTATTTATTTATTTTTAAATTTAACTTTACAATACTCTATTGGGTTTGCCAAACATCGACATAAATCCACCACAGGTACACACAAGCTCCCAATCCC
>SJYV01027149.1:44475-65651 GCA_006410875.1 Neotragus pygmaeus
TCCCCCTTCCAGCTGCGGGGGGCAGTAGCAGAGGCCAGAGGTATCAAAAAGGGGAGAGAAAAAGCAGCTGGAGGGGAGAGGTGCTTTTACCCTCCCGGCAAACAGGGGCTGAGGGTTTGCCTGAGGCGAGTCTGACAAGGGGTCCTGAGGCCAGAAGGGCAGAGTCTTTTGCTCTGAGGGAAACCAGGAGGGATGGGCAGGCTGGGTGAGTGGAGGAGGAGACGAGGGCCTCCGGCCAGCCTGCTGGGTATCCTGAGAGAAGCATTTGGTCCTGAGAGAAAATCCGTGGCCTTCAGCCCGAGACCGGCTGCTGCGGTCACCTGAGACCGGGAGAGGGCAAGCGGGGCCCGGTGCTGTCCTTCCGAGGCGTGGCCCTTCTCCTGTGGGGAATGGCAGTAATGGCACCGCGTCACAGTGTTCTCACCTGAGGCCCTCGGTGCCTGCAGGAGGGGGGGGCTGCTTCCTGGTTGGGAGGTGACGTGGGAGGTGGTGGCAGAGGGGGACTGTCTGAGGGGGGCTGCCCTGCTGTGCGTTGACCATTCACTTGACTAGGGGCTTCCTGAGGGAGCCTGAGAGCTGGGGCTGCCCACCCGTCCCCAGCTCCGTGGCCGTGAGCTGCTGGGATCCTTCGCCCTGTGGCCTGTCATCCGATCCCTTGTTTTTCTCCCCCATCTTATCCCAGAGCCTGTCCCTGTTCCCCGTGTTGGATTCCAGTCTCCTCACCCTAAGGTCCCGGGTGCACAGCATGGCCCATGTGTGTCAGGCCTCTGTGGGAGCCCGCGTGGTGGCCGCAGTCTCTCGTGTAGGCCTCCAGACTCACTGGGACCGGCATCTCTGGCTTGGACGAGGCTGAGGATACAGGTGTGACCAGAGTCTCCGTGTGCGTGGCGTGTTCTTGGTGACGGGGCGAACCCCACAGTCAGGTCAGCGAGTGTGAGGCCTGGCAGCGGCCAGGAGCCGGAGCCTTCCTCTGCCGGGTGAGGGCTCTGCGGCCCCTCAGGGCGGGGCGTTTGGCTTTTGCTCTCCTGCCCCTCTTTGGGCAGTGGCGCCTGAGTTCCTTTGAAAGGCCCTGGAGAGTTAGCAGCAGTTGTGCTGGGACTTCCAGGTTTCCAAGGGGCCCTGGACATGGGGGACTTTCCCCTCCCTCTGATTTGAGAGACAGAGATGGGGTAGCATGAACACCCCAGGAATATCTCAGGCCTCTTTTTGGCCATTGGTTTGAAGACCCAGTCAGTGGTTCAGTGGTTCTTACTGGGGTCCATAGATGAATTTCAGGAAGCCGCTTAAATCTGGTTTGTCATTCTGGGTGTGCATTTTTCTGGCGAGAGTGTCTAAAGCTTTCATTAAATCCACCGAGAAGAGCTCTGAAAGGTTTATTTTTATGAAAGTGGATGAAAAGATAGAATTGGGCCATTGAGGGCTTCTCCTTATTGCCGTCTGTCCCCCTTTTAGAGGAACTAATGAGATGTAATTTGCCTAAAGCGGGGAGGCAGGCACAGGCTGAGAGCCTCAGTACAGTTTCTGGGACTTGACATTGCTATGGCTTATGGTGGGGACACATTCAGTTATTCCTCTGAGAAAAAAGAAGCAAAAGATGAAGCTAGCATCGTGGAAGACCAGCCAGCTCACTGGGAGAGGAGTAGGGGAAGCGTGTGTGATGCTGCTCCACTGAGCAGAAGGCTGAGCCTCGGGAGGAGAGCAGACCACTGGAGCAGATGCTGCTTCTCAGATTTCTGGGTCTGATGGGTACACAGGTCTAGAGAGGACACTGTAGGACTTTGGACAGGAGATGTCAACGTCTCCTGTCTTAGGAGACTCCTCTGCTTGAGACTTCCACTGTAGTTGACCCCAATAATAGAGTTCATGACAGTTGGCCCTCAAGATGAGGGTAAGTTCTAAGAGGAAAGGCATTAACACTGAGTTATTTGATCCAGCGATTCTACTCGAGAGGTTTATTTGAAGAAATAATTAAGACCACTGTTTATCACAGAGAAGTTTGTCATAGTGAAAAGCTGAAAAGCTAGTATACAACAGTGTGGGGTTGGTTAAGCAAATGACATATATCCAAATAATGGACTACTTTGCAACCCTTGAAAAGAAGATTACCAGAGGAATATTTGTAGAAAGTTTTCCAAAACACATTGTTATGTATAAAGAGTTCTATACAGCATTTGTGAGAAATACTCTTCAGAAAACGCTGGTTGGGTGCCTACTATGATCCAGGAGCCCGG
The DNA here is from genome assembly GCA_006410875.1 of Neotragus pygmaeus. Classification (NCBI taxonomy): domain Eukaryota; kingdom Metazoa; phylum Chordata; class Mammalia; order Artiodactyla; family Bovidae; genus Neotragus; species Neotragus pygmaeus. Next base: position 46,707 of record SJYV01027149.1, read on the forward strand.
CCGGGTGCTGGTGGCACAGGGATAAACTAGGCAGATATGGTTCCTGCTCGTTAACCAGCGTATAGTATCCTAGCAAAATAGTCAAGCCATATCGACTCTCTCATTAAGTTTTATAAATACTCATAAGAGGACTATAAAAACAGTGACTCCTTAACAGGCACGATCAACCACCTGTAAAATCAGATTCTGTCTGTTATACCCATTACTGGCTACATCCTTGACCTGAAATCTCTGATCTTCTGGCGAGCTTGAGGTAAGTCACTGAGATGGTTTGCTGATAACACCTTCCTGTTAAACCATCTTCCCTCCTCCGCTGCAGTGTGAGGCTCTGCGGGTGAAGGGCTGGTGAAGGCACCGTCACACGGGGAGTGGGGCGCATCCCTGCTCTCCCTTCTGGCTTTGTCCTCGGTGCTCGAGCTGTCACAGGCCCGGCCGGCAGCTCACCTGGAATCGTCTCTTGCCCCCGCCGCCTCTCGTGGGCCCCGCCTCATTCTGACTTGGGCCCCTGACTTGCTGTCGTCTGTGGTGCTGGCCACCATGTGGAGGAGCGCTTCATTCTTAGAGACCACCTAGTTTCAATCCCTTCTTGGAGCCTGGCGAAGCCTGGACTGGGACCCGTGCGTCCTGACTCCCAGATGGGCATCTTTTCGACGAGGCAGTAGTGTGGATGCTCCCAGTCACCCAGGGACAGCTCTTCCAAGCAGGTCTGCGCCCAGCACCAGCCTGCATTTCAAATTGGTGGCCCCACAAAGCTTCAGGAAAGCTTGATTCCTTCAAAGGCAAACAGGCAGCAGATTTCTTGAGGAAGAGGAATTGAATCACTGCATCTGGTAGCGTGGCTGCCTGTCCCGGTACTGAGACCCGGTCAGACTGTCATTGGGTGAGCATGTGAAAGGGCCACATTCTTGGCCAAACTCTGGGAGCTTCTACCGTGTGCGAGCAGGCCAGCTCCCGGGATCCACACAGGAAGGCCTGTGGGTCTCTGCTGGCAGGGGTCCCTCTCCAGACAGGACAGTCGAGATGGGTCTGACAACCATGCACTTGAGTGGATAAGATGCCCATCTGGGAGTCAGGACGCACAGGTCCCAGTCCAGGCTTCGCCAGGCTGCAAGAAGGGATTGAAACGAGATGGTCTGTAAGAATGAAGCACTCCTCCATATGATGGCCAACACCACAGACGACAGCAAGGCAGGGGCCCAAGTCAGAATGAGGTGGGGCCCATGTGATGAAGCGCAGTTACGTGGACTCTTAGCAGTTTGGGCTAAAACCTTCAGGAAGGCAAGCCCTGGGAAGGGTGAGGGCAGGATCACTAGGGGCACAGCTAATATCAGAGTCCATGTGAGGGTGACTGCAGGAGGCAGGGGGCAGCCTGTGCTGGCTGTTCAAGGCTGCTTGGCACTTACTTGCCTTTTAACCTACGTTTGGCTTCTCTTTTTAGAAAAACTTTCTCACCTTCTCCTCCTCCTCCTCTCCCCATCTTAGCTTGTTCCTTCCCTTTTTCCCTGACTGCTTTTGCGCTTCTTCCATTTAGAAAATATATAAGCAGAAAGAATATCCTTCATTATCCCATTACCCAGAGATAACTATTAATACTGTTATTTGGAGGTGTTTCCCTCCCATTTTTTCTGTAAATACTAGATATGCACATTGAATAAACATTTTGACCAAATGCCCAAGGATGGAAATGTTAAAATCTATAATATCATGGTTTCTAAAATTGACTTCTGAAATATGGACTATAAATCTGAAATTTTGTAAATGTTATTAACAATGCTAATATGAAAAATTATAACAGAGTTTGACATTATGCCACAAGGACTTCATTTTTCAGCATGTATGATCAGTGTTGTGAACATTTCTGAACCTGGGTAGATGTTGACTTTCAGAGAAGGTGATAGCACCCCACTCCAGTACTCTTGCCTGGAAAATCCCCATGGATGGAGGAGCCTGGTAGGCTGCAGTCCATGGGGTCGCAAAGAGTCGGACACGACTGAGCCACCTCACTTTCACTTTTCACTTTCATGCATTGGAGAAGGAAATGGCAACCCACTCCAGTGTTCTTGCCTGGAGAATCCCAGGGATGGAGGAGCCTGATGGGCTGCTGTCTATGGGGTCGCACAGAGTCGGACACGACTGAAGCAACTTAGCAGCAGCAGCAGATGTTGACTTTCAGCTGAGGTGGAGGAGGGAGGAGCAAGGCTTTTATTCTTTTATTTTGTTATTTATTTGTTTTGTTTTTATTATTTTGGCTAGCTGTCCATCTAAGATGCTGTAAGGGGTAGTTTGTATCCAACTTACTGAACTTTTGAGCAATAACTGGCATTTCCTCTTTTACTCCTGGACGTAAAGATTTCCTTGGTGCTATTACAGTTTCCTTTGAAGTTATCCCTCACCCTGGCTTAGTGTGGTACGCAGAGGAGAATATGTCTGGATGATCTCAGAAGCGGAAATAGAATCTTATACACATTTTCCTTTGATATTTTGGCCTATGATTGCTGCTTCCCACAGCCAGCTGAGAGAATAGCACATCCCTAAGCCCGGGCTCTGGAAGTGTGGCAGTGGAGCAGCGTAATTGGCTTTTAAGATAACAAAGCTATTTTCCAAATCTCCATCTGCATCTCAGCTTTCACTACCTGCACACCAATTTCAGCATCTCCCCTGGGGAAGAATGACAAAAGAATCTTTACGGAGGTAACATGTGAGAAATGTTTGCTCCTTCAAGGCAGCTCAGTTCCCAACAATCGACTACTTTGCCTACAAGCAACCCTGGGTTGTCAGCAAGCAGGCTCTTTGATATTGTTAGTAACTGTCCTGTGTCAGTGCTGTTATCNTGGAGAAGGCAATGGCACCCCACTCCAGTACTCTTGCCTGGAAAATCCCATGGACGGAGGAGCCTGGTGGGCTGCAGTCCATGGGGTCGCAAAGAGTCGGACACGACTGAGCCACCTCACTTTCACTTTTCACTTTCATGCATTGGAGAAGGAAATGGCAACCCACTCCAGTGTTCTTGCCTGGAGAATCCCAGGGATGGAGGAGCCTGATGGGCTGCTGTCTATGGGGTCGCACAGAGTCGGACACGACTGAAGCAACTTAGCAGCAGCAGCAGATGTTGACTTTCAGCTGAGGTGGAGGAGGGAGGAGCAAGGCTTTTATTCTTTTATTTTGTTATTTATTTGTTTTGTTTTTATTATTTTGGCTAGCTGTCCATCTAAGATGCTGTAAGGGGTAGTTTGTATCCAACTTACTGAACTTTTGAGCAATAACTGGCATTTCCTCTTTTACTCCTGGACGTAAAGATTTCCTTGGTGCTATTACAGTTTCCTTTGAAGTTATCCCTCACCCTGGCTTAGTGTGGTACGCAGAGGAGAATATGTCTGGATGATCTCAGAAGCGGAAATAGAATCTTATACACATTTTCCTTTGATATTTTGGCCTATGATTGCTGCTTCCCACAGCCAGCTGAGAGAATAGCACATCCCTAAGCCCGGGCTCTGGAAGTGTGGCAGTGGAGCAGCGTAATTGGCTTTTAAGATAACAAAGCTATTTTCCAAATCTCCATCTGCATCTCAGCTTTCACTACCTGCACACCAATTTCAGCATCTCCCCTGGGGAAGAATGACAAAAGAATCTTTACGGAGGTAACATGTGAGAAATGTTTGCTCCTTCAAGGCAGCTCAGTTCCCAACAATCGACTACTTTGCCTACAAGCAACCCTGGGTTGTCAGCAAGCAGGCTCTTTGATATTGTTAGTAACTGTCCTGTGTCAGTGCTGTTATCTGCAAAGTGCAGTGTTAGAATTTCCTTTTATGCAAACAGCCTTTTCAAATATGTAATAACCAGCCTTCTCATCCCATCTTGGAACATCTTGTGTAAGTACATGACAGAATCCCTTGGGCGTCACATGGTTTGTCTTTGGGTGGAGGAGTGTTTTCTTCTGAGGTCTGCTTCTGGAATGCTCACCAGCATTTGGAAATGAGTCTTTGGATGTTAACAGAAGCTGTCTGAAGGATGTGCCTTTTTCCTATTGCTGATGTTGCCATGCTGATGTGTAACCCGAGTGGTGATGCAGTCACTGATCACATGCCTGTTCACGAATGCTACGAATGATGTTTGAAGAAAGCATTCTGCTCTTGGGCCTTCTACGTTAAAATCAAAAATGGCAGTTCAGCCAAGAATGGTAACTGGAGACAATTGCATTGGATCCTCAAATAAACAGAAATATATGTATATATATTGTATTTGTATAGGTCTAAAATGTATTTCTAAGATGTGACTAAGCAAATCTATAGTTTGCTTTTAAAAAGTACAAACATCTTTTATTTATTATTCTGTTTTAATTATGGTAAAATATACATAACTTAAAATTTACTATTTTAACCATTTTTGAGTGTACAATTCAGTGGCATTAAGGACATTCACACTGACATACAACCAATACTACCATCTGTCTTCAGAATGTTTTTATCATCCCAAGCTGAAACTTTGTGCCCATTAAATAATGACTTTCCATTCCCTCCTGCCTCTGTCCTCTGGCACCACTATTCTACTTGCTCTGTGAATTTGACTATTCCAGGTACCTCATATAAGTGAAATAATACTTAGTATTTGTCCTTATATATGGCTTATTTCATGTAGCATGTTTTCAGGATTCACCCATACTATAGCATATATGAGAATTTACTTTCTTTTTAAGGCTTAATAGTATCCTATTGTATGTAGACACTGTACTTTTCTGTTTGTCTGTTGGTGGACACTGGGATTGCTTCTGGGATGTTGCTTCTACCTTTTTAGTGTGAATAATGCTACTGCTGTGAATTTCTTGGAGTGAATCATCTTTAAATAGACTTTTAAAAAAGAAAGAAAAATCTGTGCCATTTTGTGATCAGTTTTATTAGAGGGCGACCACGTCCAAGTTTGGTCCAGGAAATGCCTACTCACAGACATGAAAAACCCCCAAGTACTTTCAACAATGTTCAGCTGAAAGCTTTAGTATTTGCCTGAGGTTGAGAGAGCAGTTTCATACTACTTCTGAGCGGTCTTATCAGCGAAGTTGGCAGCAACCTTGAGTGAGGCCTATCAGGTTCTTGGAAAACAGCCTGATGTTTTCATACCTTTTGCCCTGCTAGCTTTGCCTGTCAGTACCTCAAGAGGGAAAAATCTGGCAGTAGCCCTGCTTCCTCAGCTCAGTCTTAGCTGCTGAAAGTCTCATTTGAACCCTTTCTGGATGTATAGATAGGGTTTATGGAAGGGGTTTGCTTTTCGGTGAGGCTGCCTCTCTGTCTGGAGGGGAGCTCAGGGTCTGGGCTGCAGGCTGTGTGTATCCCATAAGCCCTCTTAGTTGAGCTTCCATATTTTTCAAATCAGTGTGGTAGGGTAGGTCTGGTGGAGAATATAGGGCAGCAGACTCTCCCCTGGCTCTATTCGGTGGACCCCTGGCTTAGTGGTGTCTGGTCATCCTGCAATGACATCTGAGGTAATTTCTGGAGAAGTGGGAAATTGAGGTTAGTTTCCTGTTTTGTGGAAAAAGAAGTGAAATGTTTTGTACTTTGCAGGCTAGGTAACAGTTAACTGTAATTAACCATGGTTTAAATGAGGCCAGTCAAGGCTGTTTGCTTATGCTGCTCATGTTTTCTCAAGACAAATGATACATCTGAACCCTGTCCCTGAGTTTACTGATAGCATTGTGGATTTTAAAAATATATATTTATTTTGTTTTATTTATTTGGCTGTGCTGGGCCTTAGTTGTGGCACTCAAGATTTTTTTCTTTTTCCAGTCGTGACATGGGAACCCGTGCCTTGTGGGATCTAGTTTCCTGACCCAGTGATCAAACCCAGGTCGCCTGCATTGGGAGTATAGAGTCTTAGCCACTGGGCCACCAGAGAAATCCTAGCATTGTGAATTACAGTTTTATACTAAAGGTCTGTTTCCTTACTGCATGCTCTTTCTTTTTGTTCAATTAATTTTTGTCATTTCTCCTGGTCTTTTTAGCGATACGTGTGTGTATAGATTTGTAGAGTGGTGGAATAGATTTTGAAAGGTCCTCAGTTTTAATAGGTGATCTCTGGAATGAAATAACATATGTGTTTAATCCTCAGTCATATAATTTTTATATGCAAAAGAGCCTGATGGTCAAAAGAGACCATCAGTCAAATATTCTACTTCAAAGAATAACTGTAATACTGGCTGAATCAATTTTTTGATTCAGAATACAAGATTAGGGATGTGTCTTTAGGAAAAAAAAAGATAATTGGGGTCTTTTTGTATCATTAAACTTGTGAGTGTGGCTCACTTACCTGGCCTTGTGTCAGGTATCTAGGTAGAAGCTTCTTTATCCTCCTTCCTGACCGTCAGGGAGCTCCTTCCTTTCGTTTCCTTTTCCTTCTTTGGTTCTTGGGGACTCTGTGTGTTCCTGTTCGCTGAGCTTCCCGATTGTTCCTTCTCTGACTCCTTCCCTGTTGCCTCTGCCTGACCTGTATGTATGTGTCCGTGTTTCCTGAGGTTCGACCCTCGAGTCTCCTTGCTCAGCAGCTTGGCCTATGCAGATTCCTGCAAGGGGCCACTTCCGTTTCTCAGAGGTGGGATGGAGGAGGTTGGGGTCCACCTGGTAGAAGGGACTCTGGTTCCTTATTGTTTGGGATGTGTGGTCAAAGTAGTTTAGGTCCTGATACTCAGAATGTGTGGGAAGAAGTGACGGAGAAAGTGCAGACCTGTTTGTTCCAAGGTCTCTATTTTAGGAGTAAATTTATTGATATATAGATTAAGCGTGATCGTTGCATTTTCTAATTTGTATTTCATTTACAGACTTGTTAATGCGATGACCACTGGAATAAACAGCGGCCTTTATTTCAAATTTAATGCTATTCTTAATTTTTGAGAATTCAGTAAATAATAAAATCTCAGCCTGCTCACAAAGGCTCTGGTTTGTCTTATTCCTCTATTGACATGTAGAAGGTGAGTTTTGTACACTGTCCACAGTAAGAAATGTTTAAAGATAGATAGTATTAGAGAGTGACTTTAAGAATTCATTTTTCTCCTCTCATCGATGTGTTGCCAGTTGCATCTTTAAGATCCCTTTGGATGTCATGGCTGTTTAAAATAGTTACACAGTATTTCTTTTATGACTGTAGAGGATTGTACAGTTGAGTTCTTTACCACTCAATTTTGTTTATTAGTTCGAGTTAACATTTGGAGGTACTATTTCTGACACTATACTTCAAGACTGTAGTTTCTTGGATTTTTTTTTTTTTTTTAATTTACTAAACTGCCTGGTGGAGATTTTCTTTATCAGACTCACTCATTTGTGGAGCCTAGATGTTTATGAAAAATGAAAGGGAATATTGACTATTGGAAGGCACAGAGTACAGTGTAATGAAAGTAAAATCAGGGCTTTTGAGTCTTGGCAGAGATGGGTTTGGGTGCCTGCTCTGCCATCCCTGACAGCAGGATGTTGATATAATGACTTGAATTATTTGAATCTTAATTGTCGCATCTGTAAAATGGGGATAGTAAGACTCATCTCACAGAGTCATGATGGGGTCGTGTCTGTAAACGCCGAGCACGTTGCGAATGTAGAGTAAATGGTAGTGATTGATAATAGCACTTCCTCTCCTGAGGCCAAAATGTACTAGAAAGTGATATAGTTTTCTGTTATTTTCTTTTATCATTTACCATTTTAGAGTATATGGAGGTAGAAATGAGGAGAGTCTAGAGTGACTTGAGAACCTCAGTTTATTGTTGGATTAAATTCATATCATCTACGCGTGTGCATTTCTTTCTTTCCTCTGATTGCTTCTTTCCCCCACCCTGTGAAATATGGTATTAAAAACAAAACAAGTTACAGTAAGATTTTCTCTGTGTAGAACCTTTATAAATGAATCAGTCTGACTAACTAGCTCCTTCCCCAGGGAGTAGAGGCTTTTCACTTATTTTTTTCCTCATTTTAAATATTTTTATTATGAAAATATTTTGAACAACTAGAAAACAGAATAATATAATGAATCCAGCCCTCAATTTTGTTGAATGTTTGTTTGATGTGTTTTGGTGTCCATATGTTATTATTATTATTATTTTAAATATCCTATCTCCACTGGACTATAAGTTCAGAGACCTTGCTGTCTGGTGCCTAAGACAGTGCTAGGCAAGTGACAGGCTCCAGACAAGCTCTGTGCATCCTTCTCCAGGGCCTGGACCTCTCTTCTTCTCAGAGGTAACACTGGCACAGGTAGGAGAGCAAGGAGGAGAAATATCATGCTGGGTTTAGCCAGTGATGCAAATATGTGTAGAATCAGGACCACCCTCGAGGATTTTAGTGCCATGATGTAAGATAGGACAGATGAATTCAGAAATAGCCCCTATAGAAATCAGAGCATTCTCCCTGCGTTTGCTGAGCCGCAGATTAGCTAGTTATCAGAAGTAACTGTTGGGATGAGCTTTAGTGAGCATGGGGAGCATGGTAATGAGCATGAGGGTGGGGCTGGACTCTGTGGGCTGGCAGGACAGCTCAGCAGTGGGAACAGTGTTTCCAGGGACTGGAAGGAGGTAGTTCAGGCCTGGACTCTGTTATCGGAAAAGAGTGGCAACAGAAGAGTAAAGCGGCCCTGGAGCAAGGCTGCGGAGCTCTTGTTACGTGTAAGTCGGATGGCTAGGCCCTTAATGAGGCAGTGTAGTATTCTAGGTGAAGGGCTGACTTTCTGGAAGCATACGATCCAGGATTAAAGCGAAGTCCCCTCTTTTGCCAACTGTGTGGCCTGAGGTAAGCCACTTAACCTCTCTGAGCATCAAGTCTGATGTGAGGGCCGTTCCTATTTTGGCTACTGAAGGTCAGAGCACCGAATTGAGTTCTTGCCCAGACATTCCATCTTGCCTAGACGTTCCATCTTGTCTGTGGCAATTCAAAACAGGCAGGTAAATGTTGAAGAGTGTGACTTTTTGGTTGGTCACAAATGTACAGAGTGACCTCCGATACGTGAAGGCATGTATAAAATGACAGTACAAAGTGAACTCACCTTGCCCGCCACGTCTGTACTATCTCTAGTATCTTGTGAAAAGACCGTCCTCTTCCAAGTCATTAAGACAGAACCAGGGAGGCATCACCAGTTCCTGCCCTGTTACCCCTGTGTCCCTGCAGCCCCAAAGCAAGGTCCCTTTACCTCCTTACCAGCTCTTGTGTTCCTCTGTATTCCCACGGCCTCATTGCCGCTTGCCTGGGTTTCTGTATGTACAGCCCTCCACCTCCTGCCCTGCCTTCATTCACTTCTCCCAACTGTTGTCACAGTCCTTTTCCTCACCTGCAAGGGTCGCCGTGTGAGTCCTGCTTAAATATGTCCATGGTTCCCATTGCCCTCAGGAGACAGCCTGAGCGTGAGTCTCCCCTGATGGCCCCTTGTCATCCTCTCGGGTATGAGAGGGTCCCTTCCTGAGTGGGTCCTGCTTCCACGCCTCCTGCCCACTCAGAATGCCTTTCCCCTGCTTGACTCATCTCATTTATTCTCATGTTTCAAGACCTGACTCAGAGTCAAGTGAGGAGCCCCGCCCTCCTAACCCACCCTGTGGTCTGGGCTGGGGTTTCCCCTACGCCTGCCTCCGTTATGCCGCCAAGCGCACTGGGTTGTGATGGGCTACTTAGCTGTTTCGAGGATTTTAGTGCCATGATGTAAGGTAGGACAGATGAATTCAGAAATAGCTCCTATAGAAATCAGAACATTCTCCCTGCGTTTGCTGAGCCACAGAGTAGCTGGTTATCAGAAGTAACTGTTGGGATGAGCTTTAATCAGCATAGGGAACATGCTAATGAGCATGAGGATGGGGCTGAACTCTTAGGCTGACAGGACAGCTCAGCAGTGGGAACAGTGTTTCCAGGGACTGGAAGGAGGTAGTTCAGGCCTGGACTCTTACCAGAAAGGAATGGCAAAAGAAAAGTAAAGCGGCCACAGAACAGGAGTGAACACGCTTGAAAGCACAGCCTGTTTTGTTGAAAAAAAAAAAACCAACAAAACCCTCATGCTTCTTTGAGCCTAGCCTGGTGTCTGACACATTGAAGATTCTCAAAAAAGATTAGTGAAATATACATGGATGAGAAATTACTTTTTTATCTTCCTCAAACCAAGAGGACTGAAGCTGGCTAACCGAAGCGTTCTTCCTCCCCACCTTTCTGCCTGTATCGATTCCAGCATCTGCTCAACAGCCAGCTGTGACGGAGGAGAAGCATATGGTTGACTTGAAAGAGGCAGTTGGGATGTGACTGTGTGTGAAATATATTCACCTGCCCTCCCACCCCACACAGGATGACAGTAATAACACCTCATACTTGTCTTTCTATTTGTGTTCTCCTTAAGTGCCTCTGCAGACACGATCTCATCCGGTGCGAGGGGCTGTAGCCTGATGACTGGATGGGAGCACTCAATGATGATGACCCCTTCTTTGTAGATGCAGAAAGGGGGAGATAAGGAGTGAAGAAATTTGCCCAAAGTTAGTGAGTCGTTAGTGGTGGAAGGGCTTCTCCAGTGGTCAAATGGTAAAGAATCCGCCTGCAATGTGGGAGACCAGGTTTGATCGCTGGGTCAGGGAGGTGCCCTGGAGAAGGGAATGGCTACCCGTTCCACTCTTCTTGCCTGGAGAATTCCATGGGCAGAGAAGCCTGGTGGGCTTCATAAGATCTCAGAGTCGGACATGATTGAGCGACTTTCATTTCACTTTAGTGGTGGAAGAGATCAGATTTTGAGCTGAAGTCATTTGCTCTTTCTCCTCTTTTATAACTGGTAGAGCTGATTGATGTTTTCACCTATAGTCATTAAAAAGGAAGATTGGCTGAAGCGGTGGGGTTCTGAGGCCTGTTCTGGGCAGAAATGAAGAAGTTGCCTCATATCAGTTGGTCAGTTTGGGAATATGATTCAATTCAAACAATTTTCCTGCTTCACAAGCCAATAAAGTGACAACAATAAAATCTTAGTCCTTTTTAAGATGTACTCTTGACATTCTACTAAATCCTTTAAAAATGATTTTTTTATTTTCCTGTTCCGAAATTCTGGAGTCGTTGCATAAACTTATGCAGCACAAGAAAATGGCTTGCTAGCATTCAACAGTCACATTGTCGATTTCCAGGAATATCTGAAGTTTGAAAATTGCAGCCTCTGAAGTGGGCTATTGCAAGGGAACCACGCCTACATGTTTAAATTAAACTTTGGGCTTCTGACAGCAAAGATGAAGGTAGAATGAGATTGAAAACGCAAGGGTAAGACAATTAGGACACGATAAATTCAGATAAGGAGCAGGTCTTGTGTGGTAGTCTTTTACTTTGTTGGGGGACAGGGGGTTGAACACTCACTCTGTTGATCTCTGACAGATCTGTCTAGTTTTTCTGTCTGGTCAGTCCTCATTCTTCTTAACTCTTTCAGCATTTGGTCACTGAGCTGTTCCAGCTCCCCCCTACCTTCCACCCGCATGCACCTCTCTTCCCCTCCTGCTTGCAAACAATGGCATTCTCAGGCTCCTCCAGCCTCTTGCCGGCTGCTGGTTACTTCTACCACCATCACTCCACCATCCACACCCATCTGTGGTTGTCTCATTATTTTGGTCCCTGATGGTGTTTGTGTGGGTGCATAGCCGTTTTTCTGTATCTGGCTATCTTTACTTACTTTTCCTGCTGTCTTCCCAGACTTGGTAGCTTAAAAACAAGCTGACTGTGCAGTGTTTGTGGTGGAATGAACCTTTAAGATCATTTGCCTTGTTGTCACATGCTAGAATTAAAAGGCTCAGGGAGGAGATGAGGCTTGTGTAATTTGACAGTCATCAGTTAGTGAAATCAGGCTAGAACCAAGGTTAGGGCAAGGCTAGAACCCCTCAGAGCTTCTGTGTTGATCCCTCCTCACACATTGGCTCTTTGTGATCTCCTGAACCATCGCTGTTCCCTCTGCAAGGAACTGCAGAGCTATTTGGCTTTCATGTGTCCCCTCCATCACCACAAACCAAGTGTCAAGTATCCAATTACCAATTCTTTCTTATCGGTAAGAATTTCTACTGTAACAATTTCATTCTTTAATAATGAAAAAAAAATTACCAATAGTGAAGTTCTCTTTTTTAGAGCATATAGTTCTACGGGTTTAACACATGCATATAAACAGAGTAGAGAATAACCCAACACCTCTCAAACTCCCTGGTGCTGCTTGCCTCTTTGCAGTTAAACCTTCCTCCTCCCCCTGGCTACACTGATCTGTCCTCTGTCACCATAGTTTTGCCTTTTCCAGAAAGTCATGTAAGTGGGACTGTGTAGAGTCTATCCCTTTGAGACTTGCTCTTTTCACATAGCATAATACATTTGGGATTCATGCATGTTGCTGTGTGTATCAATAACTTGTCCCTTTTTATTAAGTGGTATTCCACAATATGGGTATGCCACTGTTTGTGTTTACTCATCGTACCAGCAGTGTGGGAGAATCCTAGTTGCTCTGAGTTTTTGTCAGCATTTTATATTGCCAGATTTTAAAATTTAGCTATTTTGATAGATGTGTAATGGTCTCTTATTGTGATTTTAATCTGCATTTATCTCTTTAATGATTATGTTGAACATCTTTTCATGTGTGTATTTGCTGTGCAGCTTTGCCTGTTAGGTATATCGGTGTATCTGTGGTCTGTTTGACCCACATCAGTATCACATCCCTATTCCATCTGGTTACTGTGCCTGACTTTCTATGTCAGCTTTATTTCCCAGGTACACAGTACATACATTCCAAGGTCAAGGCCTGAGCTGGGAACTTTGTATACATTAATCTCATTTTACCCTTATAAAACTCTTGTGGGGTAAGTGGTGTCTTCTGTTTTTATGATGCAGAGCCCATGTTCAGTAGATATTTTTTGAATGTATGTATGCTCTAAGCCATTATTATACTCATTGACAAGTTCAGTGACTTTGGGCCAGTCATTTCACCTCTGAGTCAGTTTTCTTATCTGTTCAATAGGGATCTGTATCACAGTATTTTCTCTCAGGGTTATTGAGCAAAGGTTTTCTTTCTTTCTTTCTTTTTTTTAGATTATTTTTTTAGGGTTGCCCTGGAGGTCAAGTGGTTAAGAATCTGCCTTGCAATGAAGGAGACACTGGTTCAATCCCTGATCTGGGAAGATGCCACATGCCACAGAGCAGCTAAGCCCTTGTGCCATAACTACTGAGCTGGCGCTCTGGAGCCCGTGGTTCACAGCAAGAGAAGCCACTGCAACGAGAAGCCTGTGCACTGTAGCCAGAGAGCAGCCCCCTGCTCGGCGCAACTAGAGAAAGCCTGCACACAGCAATGAAGACCCAGGGCAGCCTAAATAAATGAATAAAAATTTAAAAAGAAAAAATAAAAACCACTTTATTAAANGTGGTAGTCTTTTACTTTGTTGGGGGACAGGGGGTTGAACACTCACTCTGTTGATCTCTGACAGATCTGTCTAGTTTTTCTGTCTGGTCAGTCCTCATTCTTCTTAACTCTTTCAGCATTTGGTCACTGAGCTGTTCCAGCTCCCCCCTACCTTCCACCCGCATGCACCTCTCTTCCCCTCCTGCTTGCAAACAATGGCATTCTCAGGCTCCTCCAGCCTCTTGCCGGCTGCTGGTTACTTCTACCACCATCACTCCACCATCCACACCCATCTGTGGTTGTCTCATTATTTTGGTCCCTGATGGTGTTTGTGTGGGTGCATAGCCGTTTTTCTGTATCTGGCTATCTTTACTTACTTTTCCTGCTGTCTTCCCAGACTTGGTAGCTTAAAAACAAGCTGACTGTGCAGTGTTTGTGGTGGAATGAACCTTTAAGATCATTTGCCTTGTTGTCACATGCTAGAATTAAAAGGCTCAGGGAGGAGATGAGGCTTGTGTAATTTGACAGTCATCAGTTAGTGAAATCAGGCTAGAACCAAGGTTAGGGCAAGGCTAGAACCCCTCAGAGCTTCTGTGTTGATCCCTCCTCACACATTGGCTCTTTGTGATCTCCTGAACCATCGCTGTTCCCTCTGCAAGGAACTGCAGAGCTATTTGGCTTTCATGTGTCCCCTCCATCACCACAAACCAAGTGTCAAGTATCCATCCACCAGGACTTACCAATTCTTTCTTATCGGTAAGAATTTCTACTGTAACAATTTCATTCTTTAATAATGAAAAAAAAATTACCAATAGTGAAGTTCTCTTTTTTAGAGCATATAGTTCTACGGGTTTAACACATGCATATAAACAGAGTAGAGAATAACCCAACACCTCTCAAACTCCCTGGTGCTGCTTGCCTCTTTGCAGTTAAACCTTCCTCCTCCCCCTGGCTACACTGATCTGTCCTCTGTCACCATAGTTTTGCCTTTTCCAGAAAGTCATGTAAGTGGGACTGTGTAGAGTCTATCCCTTTGAGACTTGCTCTTTTCACATAGCATAATACATTTGGGATTCATGCATGTTGCTGTGTGTATCAATAACTTGTCCCTTTTTATTAAGTGGTATTCCACAATATGGGTATGCCACTGTTTGTGTTTACTCATCGTACCAGCAGTGTGGGAGAATCCTAGTTGCTCTGAGTTTTTGTCAGCATTTTATATTGCCAGATTTTAAAATTTAGCTATTTTGATAGATGTGTAATGGCCTCTTATTGTGATTTTAATCTGCATTTATCTCTTTAATGATTATGTTGAACATCTTTTCATGTGTGTATTTGCTGTGCAGCTTTGCCTGTTAGGTATATCGGTGTATCTGTGGTCTGTTTGACCCACATCAGTATCACATCCCTATTCCATCTGGTTACTGTGCCTGACTTTCTATGTCAGCTTTATTTCCCAGGTACACAGTACATACATTCCAAGGTCAAGGCCTGAGCTGGGAACTTTGTATACATAATCTCATTTTACCCTTATAAAACTCTTGTGGGATAAGTGGTGTCTTCTGTTTTTATGATGCAGAGCCCATGTTCAGTAGATATTTTTTGAATGTATGTATGCTCTAAGCCATTATTATACTCATTGACAAGTTCAGTGACTTTGGGCCAGTCATTTCACCTCTGAGTCAGTTTTCTTATCTGTTCAATAGGGATCTGTATCACAGTATTTTCTCTCAGGGTTATTGAGCAAAGGTTTGCTTTCTTTCTTTCTTTTTTTTAGATTATTTTTTTAGGGTTGCCCTGGAGGTCAAGTGGTTAAGAATCTGCCTTGCAATGAAGGAGACACTGGTTCAATCCCTGGTCTGGGAAGATGCCACATGCCACAGAGCAGCTAAGCCCTTGCGCCATAACTACTGAGCTGGCGCTCTGGAGCCCGTGGTTCACAGCAAGAGAAGCCACTGCAACGAGAAGCCTGTGCACTGTAGCCAGAGAGCAGCCCCCTGCTCGGCGCAACTAGAGAAAGCCTGCACACAGCAATGAAGACCCAGGGCAGCCTAAATAAATGAATAAAAATTTAAAAAGAAAAAATAAAAACCACTTTATTAAAAAAAAATGTAAAAAAATTATGTATTTCTTTGGCTGCTCCGGGTCTTAGCTGCGGCGTGTGGGATCCTCGATCTTCACTGTGGTGGGTGGGAGCTCTAGCTGTGGTATGGGAGATCTATTATAGTTTCCTGACCAGGGATTGAACACAGGCCCCCTCTGCATTGGGGAGTTTTAGCCACGGACCACCAGGGAAGTGCCCATGAGCAAAGGTTTTAAAGAAGAACATAGAAGGTCGTCCATGGTATATATTGAGAAAACATTGGCAGTGGCCACTTCTATTATTCTCTTCAAACACTTCATAGTGCACTGAGGCTTTTTCTGCCCCTTGCTGGCTACCTTCCTTCGGAAAATTGCACCTTAGCAGGTCTCCTCCTCCACTCTGGATCAAATATTAGAACCAACACAAAACTGAGCCTTTTGATTTTAAGAAATATGTTACTCTGGTAGCTCTGTGTAGTGACTCACTACTCATCAGCTATGTGCTGTGCACAACCTAATTGCTTTCTATGCCTCGATTTCTGCCATCTGTGAAATGGGTGTAGCAATAGTTGCTACGTCACAGGGAGAAATGATTGTAAAGAGACAAGAACTGGAAAGAGGTTGAGTTGAAACAACCCCATTTTGGTCACTAACACCATTGTTTCTTTTAGTGACATGATAAGAGCCTCCTTGAAATTTATAGTAACCTTTCTTCTCTCCTGGCAACCCACTCCAGTATTCATGTCTGGAAAATCCCATGGGCCGAGAAGCCTGGTGGGCTACAGTCCATGGGGTCTCAAAGAGTCAGACACGACTGAGTGACTTCACTTTCTTCTCTCCTTCCTGCCCAGATTGAAAGAATTTCTCATTTTTTAAATTTAATGCCAAGAGAAGTGTTTGATACTATGATTTTAGTGGAAATACAGATTAAATTGTCACAAAATTACTATCTCCACCTAAGACATTGAAATAACTAAACCTAAATAGAATGTCTTTTTGTCTAGAGAATACCTAAGAGTTTTTAGATGACTGTATAAAAACACAGGCAACTCTGTATTAAAAAACAAACAAACAGACCAACAGCAATACACTATTTCTTTGAAATGATTTAACTCCTCAGGTTTAAACTTGAATTTGGCTGGATTGCATGTGAGTTAATTTTTTTCCCCTTCAAGTTGACAGTAGTAAGGAGGGACCATAACTGTGAGTCCACCAGGAAGAAGACAACCTCTGAGTTTAACATAGGTCTAGAAATCCAGTGTGGCCAGTGTGTGGTGTCGGCTGGGTCTGCATCATTATTCCAAAGTCTGTCCTATGACTAATATGTTCCAGTTGTCTGGGTCACTACTTTGGAGTACTGTTTATTTGTAGCAGGGATGCTGCAAATAGGAAAAGCTTTCCCTTTTGTTGGTTGAAAGCTTTGCTGGTGATTAGCAAAACAAGCAAGCCTCTTATTTGGAGAGAGATGGGAAGGGTGGCTAAATAGTCAATTGTGGCAGCTACTTTTGGAAAACGATCTGGCATTTCTGAGAAGCTGAACGTATGTGATCCCAAGCCCTGCTCTCTTCTAGGGATACGCCCTGGAGAAAATCTTGCTGTGTGCACCGGGGACAAGCACTAGAATCTAAATGGCAGCATTATTCTTAATAGTGAAAACCGAACAACCCCCAGATGATCCTCAGCAGTAGGACAGAGCGGTAAATTGTGGGTAAAGTCACACAGTGAGAACAATATGGTGGTGAAAAATCAGCTACAGTCACATGAGTCAAGAGGGATGAATCTCAAAATCAAAATCTCAAGAGGCGAGTCTGAATACCGTCCTGGTTTCCTTTGTATAACACTTGATTAAAACCAGGCAGAACACAACAATTTATGGAGAATACAGATGTGATAAAACCATGAGAGGAGCAAAGGAGTAAGTCAGAATTCAGGCTAGTGGATTCTCGCTGATGGGGAGAATGGAGAGTGCGGCAGAGAGGATCTTTAGTAACATACCAGGATGTGGTGTAGATGGGATCCCATCTATGTATGTATCTAAACTTCATCTTACATGTACCTAGATCTGGCAGAGATCTGGGACTCCTGAGTTTGAAGAGAATACTCTGAAACAGAGGCCTTTAGGAGTTTTCTGGGTGTACTGTGATGTTAAGATACCCGCCAGCTTGACACGCTCTCCCACGGCTATCTTTAAGGAAAGAGAGAGATTGCAGCCCTTGCTCCCTTCCTCCACATGTCAGGGTGTAACTAGAAATGAACTAGGCAAGTAAGGGTAGGTGTTTTAGCTTAAAAATTTATGCAATGATTGCATTCGACTTCATAATGCATATGTGTTTCATAATTAACGGATTCATGTGCTTATCCTTCCTTCCCCCCAATCTGTGAGTAAAGTTGTTGCTCCCAAAGGGACATCATGTTTTCCCTTGGTTTGGTGTTGCTCTTCTTGGTCAGTATTCCTGGGTTCCAAGTGCTCTTGTCTGTGGGCCGTTGAGTCACATCCTAACTTTTTTGTGAGTCTCACCATCCCTGTGAACAGGTATTCCAAGCCACAGGAGAGGTGGCTGCTTGGGGAGGCTCTCTCAGGTTTTAATCAGGCTAGTGAGTGGAGGAGGCAGGACTGAACTCCAGGGGAGGGGGTCTTGACTCTTGTATGCCAGCACCGTCACAGGGGAGACCTCGTGACCTCTAAACCTTTGTGTATTGCCTGCAGCATTTTGGTGACCAGCAGATGAAGGGCCACTTGAGGCTGTCAGGGAGGGCTACTACCTTCTCCCCAGCAGTAGTTTTGACACTGCTTCCATCTTTATTAGCAGAACAGTCAGTGTCTGTGTCGTCGTATTTTACTGTATTTTTCCTTTTATAAAAAATGAATGGAAAAGTCCGCAACAGCGAGTGGTAATTGTCTATTGTTGTGGCAGAGATGAAAACTACCTGGGGTGCCATGTGAGTCTTGTTTTACTTCCTTTGGCCAATAGTGTGCCCTGTTGAAAAAGAAGGGAGAAAAATGAAATGTCAAAAATACATTAAAGGTTATTGTTTCAAAGGGAAGTATATTTACTATCAGTAATTGGTGATCATGAGTACAATATTCATGGTACTATTAAGAATGATTATCCTCAATGGTGAAAAATTGAAACCATTTCCCCTCAAGTCAGGAACAAGACAAGGGTGCCCACTTTCACCGCTACTATTCAATATAGTTCTGGAAGTTTTGGCCACAGCAATCAGGGCAGAAAAAGAAATAAAAGGAATCCAAATTGGAAAAGAAGAAGTAAAACTCTCACTGTTTGCAGATGACATGATCCTATACATAGTAAATCCTAAAGACTCCACCAGAAAACTACTAGAGCTAGTCAATGAATATAGTAAAGTTGCAGGATATAAAATCAACACTCAGAAATCCCTTGCATTCCTATACGCTAATAATGAGAAAGTAGAAAAAGAAATTAAGGAAACAATTCCATTCACCACTGCAACAAAAAGAATAAAATACTTAGGAATATACCTACCTAAAGAAACTAAAGACCTATACAT
>SJYV01027149.1:67988-122052 GCA_006410875.1 Neotragus pygmaeus
CCCTCCATCGACCCCACTCCCTCTTCCCCACCCCCTACCCCCCACAGTGCCATGTGGCTGTGTTGTTTGGTCTTTTGGCATTG
The DNA here is from genome assembly GCA_006410875.1 of Neotragus pygmaeus. Lineage (NCBI taxonomy): Eukaryota > Metazoa > Chordata > Mammalia > Artiodactyla > Bovidae > Neotragus > Neotragus pygmaeus. The sequence goes on from SJYV01027149.1 coordinate 68,072, forward strand.
AGGTTGGATTCAGGATGCTGCTGTGTGGGGGTGGAGTAGGGAGGGTGGGGACAGCCTGCAGAGTGTAAGCCCTGAGCTTGGGGTCAGAAGATCCAAGTGGCAGGTCCATGTCTGGTGTTGTCCAGTTGAATGCCCTGTATCATCTCTGACACTTATCTGCCTTCTCTGGAAAGTGCATTCAGGAAACACCCCTTGCCTCACAGGGCTGTGGCAAGATCAAATGTAATAGATAACGTGAGGTGTGGTGGAGGCATCAGGTCTGTGACCGGCAGGCCCTGGGCCGCTGTGCCCAGGGAGCACAGTGGTTGAGGGAGCGTGTGTGGTAGCGTGTAGTAATAGACCAGTCCTGGATGGCTTTGCTGGGAGGGACGTTGCCTGGAGGTGCAGCAGGTCTGGTGTGGTTCTGCGAGGTAAGAAAGTGCCTTCCAAGTGTAGCCTAAGAATACCAAGTCAGAGTCAAGCTCAGGTCCTTAATAAAGCCTCAGTTTTTGTTCCAGTGGAGTTTGGCCTACATCACTGCCCTGAAATTTATGTGAATTAAAAGAAATTACTGAGGAATTCCTTTGTTCCAGAAGTCCCTTGAGTAGGTGAGGCCAGTGGTTGTTCCCTGCGTTCAATATGCGATGGGGTCCTTTTTCTCTGCTTTCACATTTCTCCTTGCCTAAAAAATAATTACAACAGTATTTTAATCTACAGGCTTGACACAGATTAAGAACATTGTGTTAACTGAAATAGCATTAACTTAATAAAAATCACTGATGGTAACATACTGTTTTGCTTCTTCTTGCAGGGTGAGGACGGCATGAACATCCCTAAGTGTGCCTCTGGGCATATTTAGCCATTCGCTTTTGATTAGAAGAAAGAAGGCCATCCACTTGAAAGGTGAGTAAAGATTTCCATGTGTCTTTTTATTACCAAATATTTCAAACTTACTGAAGAGTTAAAGGATGAGCAGCAAGTTTTGTGTGTCCGGTACCTACATTTAACATTTGTTAGCATTTTGCCATATTGTGTGTGTGTTCAGGTTTCCACATTTTCTTGCTGAAACATGTGAAGGTTAAGTTTAAGAGATCATGATGTTTTTATCCTCGATTCTTGGGGATGCAGTTCCTAAAATTAAGGATATTCTCTCCTGAGAGGCATTTAGAACATGCATAAACTCTATGGCAGAATCATTTAGTTAAGTACAATTACATTTAGGCAATGATTTGCTTAATGGACAGACCTGTAATATGAATTTGTTTGATATGAAAAACATCTGAATATAAAGAATTGGAATTTGCACTCTGCATGTGCCCTGTGTAGCAGAGGATTCCTGTGCTTTCTCTGTTCCTGGTGACGTGCCAGTCTGCCCCACTGTGGCTGATGCTTGTCCTCAGGTCAGGGGATCGGATTACTACTCTTCCTCCTTCCTAATCAGCCTTCACACGTAGACCAGTCTTGGTGATCTAATGTGATCAAAGGTCTTAACTGATTTTTTTAAACCAAAACTTACAGGAGAATATGAAAAGAACATGAGTAGTAATGTCTAGCTGAGTTTCAGTTCAGTCGCTCAGTTGTGTCCGACTCTTTGCAACCCCATGGACTGCAGCACGCCAGACTTCCCTGTCCATCACCAACTCCCGGAGCCTGCTCAAACTCATGTCCATTGAGTCGGTGATGCCATTGAGGTACTAGTTGAGGTTAGTATAGTAAAATCAACATTAGAAAGAGTCAGAATGATTCCCAGCCCTGTAATTTGATTACCTGCATTGAAACTTTACATGCATTCTTAGAGATGTGTATTCTGTTCTGATTACGGTTATATCAAGGCCAGTTACACAACTGTTCATTACAATTCTATGTAATCTCGCAAGGTGGCTGTTGGCTATTCTACATTCTAATCTCAGTTACATTTCATTTATGGTGTCTTCTTCAAGTAGTCCCTGAGTATTGAAGCATTTCTTCATAGATGTTTATGAACTAGAGTTAACTATTGAGAGCATTATTTTAAAAGAAGTATATTTAAACGAGCCACTTAGAGCGGTGGAGCCCTTTTTAATATTCTCACTTCTCATTTAGAACAGAAAGTTAGTGATAGCAGTAAAGTTTCTGAAGGGCACTAACATTTCGAAGGAGCTTAGACTGGAATTACAGATATCTTGGAATGATCTAGTTGGCTTTCTCACTGTCTGGTTTTGCTTTGAGATGATGAGAAGGATGGTTGGGGCTCCATGTGAGGCTAGAGGCTCTGAAGGATGATGGAAGGGGAAGCCTTATGGGGCTCTGTGTGGGGCCGTCATATGGCTCTCTGGACCACTTCCAAGTGGTGGAATGTTTTTATTTTATTTTTTAAGCTTTTTATTGAAATAGAACATATATGCAAGAAAATATGCATAATGTAAGTGTATAGTTCAATGCAGCTTTCAGACTAAGCTCACTTATGTCGCCAGAAGCCAAACCAAGAAACAACATTTTTACCACGGCCTCATGCCTCCTCTTGACACTCGATACTGGACACGACCTACTCGGTGGGGAATTACTCTCTTGACTTTTAAGAGCATAAATTAGTTTTGCTTGTTTTTCTTTGTATGTGTGACACACACACGTGCGTGTGCGAGAGATAGAACATGATTATATAATGCAGATTGTATTCTTCCGTGTCCAACCTTCTTCAGTCAACAGTGCATTACAGAGATGCCTGCATATTGTTGCATTTGGTTGTAGGTGGGTCATTTTCATTGCTGGAGAGCATTCCATTTGTGAATCCATCAGTTTATTCCTTCAGTTAGTTGTGGTGATTGGGAGAGGGCACTCTGAAGCTTTAACCAAGGTTTTATCCTCATTGTGGTCATGGTTGAGATGTCCTGAGTTGTCCAACCTCTGCCCAGCTTTGCTGTGATGTGAAGGAGAAATCCTGGGAGCAGATACAAGGTTGAGACACAGTTGGAAAGATGGATGTTTCAGTCCTGTGATGAGTCCAGTTCTTTTTCCTGTGACTCACCACGTCCCTTTTCTCTTTGCTCTCCATTGGCATGTGTTTTGTCCAGCCTTTTGTCAGCCATTATAACTTTTTCTGCATCCCCTCCAGGAGACCGTGACTATAACAAACACTAGGCAATCAGTAAATATTTAAAGTTCATTGGATGTTGACATTATAGAGGAAGTGTAAAGAGTTGAAAGTCATGGGCTTGCTCTTGACAAGCCTATGTTGTGGTTATGGATTCACAGTTATGGATATGGGCCACATTCCTGGGAACCACTTGTGCTATAAACTTTAGGATGTAAACTCAGAGGCTTGCATGGCTGGCTTATATCATGATGGAAATTAGTAGGGAGCAGGGTTGCTCAGTAAGGAGTGATGGAGCTGTGAGGAGTGATTATATATGCCCTGCCCAATTTTTGACCCAACAAAACATGTCTGGCTGAATTTAGCAATTCCACCAATGTCTAGCCTTTAGGAATAGAGTGTTCACTATAAGAAAGTGGTTCTCATGCGATTTGAATGATTTTCTAGCCAAATTCTGTTTTTATAGATAAAGTTTTATTTGAACACAGCACAGTCATGCTCATTTGTGATATATTGTCTATGACCATTTTTGTGTTACACCAGCAGGATTGAATCGTTGTGAAAGAGATTGGAATATCTGCAACAGTGACCATATGGCCCAGAATGGCTAGAATGTTTACCATCTGGCCCTTTGCATAAAAGTTTGCCACTTTCTGCTTTACTTCATCAAAGCAAGGACATAGTAATAATAACCTTTCTAGGCTTCCCAGGTGGCACTAGTGGTAAAAAAAAACCCCACCTGCCAGGGCAGGAGACAGAAGAGGCGTACGTGGGTTCGAGCCCTAGATCAGGAAGATCCCCTGGAGAAGGAAATGGCAACCCATTTCAGTGTTCTTGCCTAGGGAATCCTGTGGACAAGAGGAGCCTGGTGAGCTACAGTCCATAGAGTTGCAAAGAGTCAGACACGGCTGAAGCGACTCAGCATGCATGCAGAGATGTGAAATGGTCTTTATTCACTGATTTGTTTTTTATTTTGGCTGCACTGGGTCTTCACGGTGGCCTGCAGGCTCGGGAGTGGGCTTTCTCCAGTTGTGCTGGGTCTTCACGGCGGCCTGCAGGCTCGGGAGTGGGCTTTCTCCAGTTGGGCTGGGTCTTCACGGCGGCCTGCAGGCTCGGGAGTGGACTTTCCCCAGTTGCACTGAGTCTTCACGGCAGCATGCAGGCTCGGGAGTGGACTTTCTCTGTTTGCACTGGGTCTTCACGGCGGCATGCAGGCTCGGGAGTGGGCTTTCTCTGGTTGCACTGGTCTCACGGTGGCATGCAGGCTCGGGAGTGGGCTTTCTCCAGTTGCACAGGGGCTTCTCTCTTTGTGGCTCGAGAATTCAGTTGCCCCATGGCATGTGGGAATCTTAATTCCCCACCAGGGATCAAACCCATATCCCTTGCATTGGAAGATGGATTCTTAACCATTGGACCACCAGGGAAGTCCTTTAATGCCTTTATAGATTCATTTATTTATCCAACATGCAGTGTACTTGCAGAGTGCATATTGTATGTCAGGTTTAAAATGGTGATAGATATGATTCTGGCCGTGTGGACTTTACAGATACCCCGATGAATTTAAAATTCCATTGTAGGATTGTGCTTTTTGTGGGAAAAAAAAGTGTATTATGGAAATAGCTTTACTGAATCCTCAATTTTAAATTAATGTGTTGGCTATTTTTGCTAATTTTATACATTTGATGAACACATTCTATGTAAACTAATGGTTAACTCCATTTTAAAAAAAGTATATAGTATGACATCATATAAACAATTATGTATTTAAAGATCCTACTTGTTTACATGTGGTAATAAAGATGGTGTGAAAACAGACTGTTTGGATAGGGCTGTGAGCTTTGAAGAGCTCTCCAAAGCAAGCCAAACCAACCTTCAATCTTAGGTAATGATAATAATAAAAAATAAGCCTCAAAGGAAAGAACTACATTCAGGGTAATAAAGTTTGGAATGTAGTTAAGCAGATTAATCTGTCTTTGTTGGTATGCTTATCTATTTGTTTATTCGAGGCTGTTAAATTTGTCTCTTCTTAATAGGAGCAGGTGGTGCTAGTGGTAAAGAATATGCCTGCCAGCATGGAGACTTAAGAGACCTGGGTTCGATCTCTGGGTCGGGAAGATCCCCTGGAGGAGGTCATGGCAGCGCATTCCAGTATTCTTGCCTGGAGAACTCCATGGACAGGGGAGCCGGGTGGTCTGTGGTCCATGGGGTCACAAAGAGCTGGACATGACTAAAGCGACTTGGAACACATGCACACATAGAGGGGGACGCAATGAACATAGAGAAGAGAGAAACACTTTCTCCAAGGAATGTGAAAAGTGAAAGTCACTCAGTCGTGTCCGACTCTTTGAGACCCCATGGACTATTTAGTCCATGGAATTTTCCAGGCCAGAATACTGGAGTGGGTAGCCATTCCCTTCTCCAGCGCATCTTCCCAATCCAGGGATTGAACCCAGGTCTCCCACATTGTGGGTGGATTCTTTACCAGCTAAGTCACAAGGGAAGCCCAAGAATACTGCAGTGGGTAGCCTATTCCTTCTCCAGGGAATCTTCCTGACCCTGGAATCGAACCAGGGTCTCCTGCATTGCAGGCAGATTCTTTACCAACTGAACTGTCAAGGAAGCCTGAGGAATGTGAATCTGGTTTTTAACATCATTTTCACTGAATTAGCGTTTTCATATATGTTTTATAGGCAGATACTTGCGCAGGTGACTGACCTGTTACCAGCTCTCACACATAGTTGTTTAGCTGTGTGTACTAAGTCTGAGTGAACTCCAGGAGTTGGTGATGGACAGGGAGGCCTGGTGCGCTGCAATTCATGGCATCGCAAAGACTCGAACATGACTGAGCGACTGAACTGAACTGAACTAATCAGAAGAAAATGCACAATGTCCTGACATTGTTTACTCATTGTCTTAGGAGCCCCCTGATGTCAGGTAGCATGTGTGATTTGGGTGACCAATGGTGCTTTCCTCTGAAATCTAATTATAAGAATTTGTCTGAAGGAACTATAGGGAAGGAATGTTACCTGGTGCAATGAATAATTTCATGAATGTGATTAAAACTCCATACTGGTTTCTTCTGTTACCAAAATCAATAAATAAGGCTAAGGTTTCGTTTCTCTTCTTTACAAGGAAGAAATGATGTATACCCATACATAACTTTCTGTTGTGTTTAAAATGTTTTTAAAAAATCAACCCTGTTCTTCATTTTAGTAGTTTTTGTAATGGTTTGGATTTAGGGTAACTGAAAAATCAGAAGACCAAGAAGAAAGAAATATCACAGTTATTCTCCTTACAGAGCTGAAAACTCCAGGGTTAACTGTTTTGGTTAAAAATAAATTTTTATGAAACAAATTTGATGATAGGCCAAGTCACTTGAAATATGGCACTAAAACAAACAAACAAAAAAAATCCCCCTGGATCTTCTATTCTACATAATATGGAGTTATTTTGTCAGGAACTCCAGCTTCAGGAGTGTTTAATTTGTCAGGGTTAGCTAATTAAAATTTACTTTCTCAGTCTCTCAAGTTTTATTTTCAGAGCAAGAAAGGACTGAAGTAGTGCTGAATATAGCTTGATAGAATGAAACATGTTTTAGAAAGAGATCAGGATGATTCTCTTGGTTAAAGAAACAGTAAACCCAGTTCAAACTATCTTAAGTAAAAAAAAAATTGACTGGTTCAGGCAGTTGAAAGCCTTGAGATGAATCTGGCTTCAGGAAGCACCAGACTGGGGATCCAGACAATGTCAGGAGGGAGGCTTATTCCTGGCTGAACGTTCTTGGGCTACAGGTGAGACCTCCAGCATCTTCAGATGCCGTCATGGCAGAGACAGTAAGACACTGCAGAGGCAATACCCTTGGCCCGGTGCTTAGCACTAGCCCGGACCCTGTGGATAGGGACACTGGCCTCTCCTGATTGGATCACCCAGGTCATGTGCTTCATACCGAGAGTCTGAGGTCAGCACCTCTTCAGCTGAAGATGAAGCATTAATGACAGTGGAGAATGCCATTACCAGAACTACAGACGTCAGGGAGGGTCAGTGGATGCTGGGAGGCAAAACAGTAATAATAATAATAATTGTATCTTTTATGGTTTGCAAAGCAAACCATTCAGGTATATTCTGTTTAAAAATTTTTTAATTGGAGGATACTTGCTTTACAGTGCTGTGTTGGTTTCTGCCATATATACAACAACGTGAATCAGCCATAAATATATGGGTGTGTTCTCTTGTTCGACCTGAAAGAAGTGTCAGGGAAGCAGGATAAAGAAATGATTAAGAACATGGATCCTGGGGCCAGACTGCATGGGGTCAATTATTAGCCACATAAGATTTTGACAAATATTTAACCTCTCTTTGCCCTAGTCTTTTCAACTGTGCAGTGTGGAGTAAAGGTATTCACCTTCTGGGGTTCTGGGAAGGGTCAAATTAATGGGTATTTGTGGGGCATTTGGAATATTACCCGATGCAGGCTGGCCCTCTGTCTCTTGCTTCTGTTGTTGATCTTTGAGACAAACCTGCCAGCAGACTTGACAGGTGGGCTTGCAGAAGTCCAGAGTCACATGGCCTCGGGGGGAAGCACCAGCAGCAGCCAGGGATCCTGGCTGCTTCCTGAGCTGCGCTGTCACCTTTGTGTGATGATTGTGGCGCATTCGGATTAATAACAAGTCACAGAGGCAGTGAGGCAGGAACTTCTAGAGTAAGCCTGCTGTTTGGAAGTATCTACATGTACAAGCAGGGCAGTGTTACATATTCTATTTGCAAGCCGATCTTTAGCTTCTCAGGTATAGAGTGCCCCCAGGGATATTTAGGGGACATTCGTACTGGCATTGTTTCATTCTGGTGGGCACAAGCTTGGCACAATTAGCCGTATCCAGACTTGGCACTCATGTGGGATGCTTAGAATTACTGGATCTAAGCTTTGGGGCTTCCCAGGTGGCTCAGTGGTAATGAATCTGCCTGCAAATGCAGGAGACGCAGGGGACACAGGTTCAGTGTCTGGGTCAGGAAGATTCCCTGGAGGAGGAAATGGCAACCCACTCCAGTATTCTTGCCTGGGAAATCCCACGGACAGAGGAGCCTGGCGGGCTACAGTCCATGGAGTCACAAAAGAGTCAGCCACAACTGAGCACATAAGAGCATATAATTCTGAGCTTTAGAGGAAACCAAGACTTGTGTGGTTGGGAGGTGATTTGAACCCATCAGTATGGTGTGAGGATGTAACTTCCGACAGAGAGGCTCTGACCACCTCTAGAATGCTTCCAAGGCCTTTAACCATTTCTGTCTAGAAAAAGAAACCATTTTCTTCATTAAGAATGCATTCCCTTAACAGTGAGGTTTTGTGGGGAAATTACTCAGATGACTTAATGCAGGAGGCTTGCCCTGCGGACTCAGCTTTGGCATGACCCAGACATTGGAAGGTCATGTTGCTTTCTGAGAATATAGACAGTGATTTCTTTGTATTGACTGTGGACTCAAGACACTGTGTCACTGTGGATGACCTATAACCGACCCACCCTACCCCCAATATGCAGCTTTGCATGCAAGAAAGAAATTAGCAGGAACCGTAAGTTTTCCTTTCCCTACAGTGCTTTTGAGGAAAAAGGGTGCGATCCAGCATTCCCAAAGCTTGCTTCATGGGCAGATCCACATGGGCAGACTTCCCTGCAAGACAGACTCTGCCCTGCAGTGAGTGACGTGTCCTCCCCCGCCGCTGTTGTGCCTGGTATGTGGGAGGCACTCAGATATTTCTTGAATGAACAAACCTCTTTGAACTGTGCCTTTGTCTTCACTTCCAGTTTCTTTTGACAAGAACTCGTGTACCGTGTAGACGTCTCCAGGAGTTTCTTCTGAGTCCTACCTTACCTTCTGTGTGAATTCACTGCATTGTGTTGTTTCTTTAATAAGGGGTGGTGGTTGAGTATTGATTCTAACACCTGCTTTTTACCATTACACTCCAGATAACACCATCTATTCAGAGAGTAAAGGGATTAGCTAGTAATTCTATAGAAATGACCCTTGGTTTGCCAAATGCTTGTGGGAATCGTACAAAGTTCTTAGATTTAATCCCCCTTACTTTGTTCTTAGGTCCTTGGGAGCGTTTTGTCTTGCTTAGTGGCCTGGGATTGAATACTAATAGATTCTTCATTGTCTTTAACCTGACCCATTTCATAGCTGAAAGATCAGGGGCAACCTTGTTTCCTGTAAGTCAACAACAAAAGTACTAACGTTATTGTTCACTGTGTGACGGGTACTGCCCTGAGTTCTTTTGTTGATTATTCTGTTTAATGGTCTCAACAACTCCATAACTATTATTTTATAGATGATGAAACGGAGGCACAGCCAGGATGTGGCTGAGTAGCCCCAGGCCTCCTTGCAGGGCTCACATCTGCTGCAATGAGTATTGGCCTCCAGGCCAGGGCTCTCAAACTGCCTGCATTGGAATCACCCTTAGGCTGTAAGAGCCCTCGTGCCCAGGTCTTCTCCCACTTCCTCCCCTCACGTTTTTATTTACTTGGTCTGGGGTCTTGGGTGAAAGTGCTGCGCACTCAGGACTGAGAACCTTTGAACCCGAGCAGTGGTTCTTAAAACGTTGTCCCCAGAGCAGTAGCATCAGCATCACCTGGTCACTTCTTAGAACTTCTTAGGTCCCACCCACACCTGCTGAGTTGAAACTCTAGGGGTGGCGTCTAGCCATCAATGTTTTGACGAGCTGTGTAATTCTTTTCCTTAAGTTATAAAAAGCATAAACTTCACCAGCGTAACCTTTGTTGAATGTACAGCTCAGTTGTTGTTCAGTCGCTCATACTGTGACTCTCAGATACACCCTCTGCATGCTACCCTCTGCCCACTTCTGCCTCTGCCCCTGTTATTCTGTGTTGCTGTCATCAAGTTGCTTAACTTCCTTGTGGTGGTTCTCTCCTCTGTATAAAGGAGGTAACTAACTTGCAGAGTTTGGTAAAAGTTAAATGATCAGACACCTGTGAAAGTATTTTACAAGCTGTCAGGTGGTGTCCTAATGAAATATTAGATGTCTCTTTTAAAAGTTTTATTGTTTTTTAGTTGCTCTGTCACGTCCAACTCCTTTGCGACCCGGTGGATTATAGCCCACCAGGCTCCTCTGTCCCTGGGATTTCCCAGGCAAGAGTACTGGCGGCGGCTGCTGCTGCTGGAGTGGGTTGCTATTTTCTTCTCCAGATTTTTAAAGTTTAGCTTTTGTTTTATTAAAGTTATGCAAGCTTGATTTTTAAAGGATCTGTGCAAGACCTCTTACCCCTTTGTGTTCTTGCTCCTCCTTCACCCCCAGTTTTTTTGGTGTTATCTTCTACCGTGTAAACAGCATTCACAGATATGCCGTAGAGTCTAGTTTGATTACCTTAACTTTCCTGCACACACTTTTTTCTGGATTTAATAATTGTCTTGTTTTTAAAATTTTTGTGCATTTCTCACTAAGTTAGGCCCAAAGAGCCTTCTATGTGAACCTCTTCCAATATCTTAGGTATTTTATCAACTTTATCTTAGTGGCACTCTCTCGCCTGAAGTCTTAGGCCCTGCCCCCATCTAAACTGCTTCCTCTTCAGGCCTGTTATGCACCATGCCTTGAGATGGACTTTTCCTTCAACAGCGTTCTGGGGATTTCTCTTATCTTACTTCTGTTTGGGCCTCCCTGTTTTTCTCACTCCATTTTCTCTTCTTTCTTGGTTTATTCCCCTATTTTTGCAAACCATATGCTCTAGAATCTTCCAAACAGGTTACCCAGGAGGTAAATCTGTGAGTTGTTTTAGGTCTGAGAGCATCACATTTATGTTTAATATACAGACTGGCTGGTGTCCACCTGCCAATGCAGGAGACATAAGAGATGTGGGTTCGATTCCTCGGTAAAGAAGATCCCCTGGAGGAGGACATGGCAACCCACTCCAGTATTCTTGCATGGAGAATCCATGGACCCAGGAGCCTGATGGGCTACGGTCCATAGAGTTGCAGAGTTGGACGGGACTGAAGTGACTTAGCATGCATGCACACCCACTGGCTGGTGTAGACTTCCAGACTGGGAGTCTCTGAACCTCAGAATAGTGAGGGATTTCTCATCACCTTCTGACTCATTTGTGTCAAATTCCTTTTCCTCCTCTTTGTTTCTGTCTTTCACATTAGATACTTTCTCTCCATTCCTGGTGACTCCTGACTGCAAGTTCACAGTTAAGAATTCTTTCATTCATGCTCAGTCACGCAATCGTGTCTGACCCTTTGCAACCCCATGGACTGTAGCTCTCCAGGCTCCCCTGTTCATGGGATTTCCTGGGCAAAAGTACTGGAGTGGGTAGCCATTTCCTTCTCCGGGGGATCGAACCCATGTCTCCTGTGTCTCGTGCCTTGCCCGTGGATTCTTTACCGGCTGAGCCATTGGGGAAACCCATGTGTAAGAATGGGGCTTCACACATTGGAAGATATGGCTTCTTTGGGTCTGCAAACTCAGTTGCCATTATCCAATTGATTCCCAGCTTTAAAAAGTTTAAAATGTAAATCTCTCTTGTTAAAATTAAATCTCTCTGTCTTTGTGAGTTTATGCCTTTGAAAAGCAATAAATGTTTGCATTGGGGGTTTAGGAGAGAGAGGAACTAAATATGTGTGTCTGTCCACAGTCTTTAACCAGAAGTCAGTATGGAAGTCTTAAGAAAAATGCAGGGCAGGATTTGTAGCATTGGTTATTTGGTCAGACACATACCTGCAGCGGTGAGTCTTAGCTGGTGTTCTTTTGTTTTTAAGGCATGGTATATNGAACTAAATAGGTGTGTCTGTCCACAGTCTTTAACCAGAAGTCAGTATGGAAGTCTTAAGAAAAATGCAGGGCAGGATTTGTAGCATTGGTTATTTGGTCAGACACATACCTGCAGCGGTGAGTCTTAGCTGGTGTTCTTTTGTTTTTAAGGCATGGTATATATTTAGATTGCCTCAGTAGAGATCTTGGCTTTCTTGTTAACATTGCAGCAGCTGCTTCATTTTCTTGGTTAAAGGCTTTTATTTCAGATGTAAAATACCAATAAATTTATACATAATTGGGCTTTAAGATAAAAAACAATCCTTAAAAAAAAAATCCTTATTGATGTTTCTAAAAGGAATTTTCCGAGGGTAAGCATCTAATCCTTAGATTAAAATGCAGCTGACACATTAAGCCTTCTTACATGAAAAGCCCAATAAATAGGCTTTAATACCATTTGTCCTTGACCACCCACAAAGGGCACTGCCGCAGGCCAGAGAGATGGGACATAAATGCATGGAGAATGAGGCAGTGTTTGTGTTTGATGCTTCAAGAAAGCATCCAAACTCAGATCATCAGAGAGTAGGTAAAAAACTAACCTTTATTCTGATACCAGGTTTCTGCTAAAATTAAGTGGTTTGGGGGAGTGTGGTGTGGTTCTTTTAATATAAGCCAACTAACTGACCTTGGGTTACCGGGTTATTTCCTGCTGTGCCCCTTGGGGTGATAACATCCAGTGGCTTTCTCTCCTCCCTGAGTGTTGGGTGGGTCCTGTGTCAAATACCCCTGCTTCCTTCCCGCTCGTTGGAACACAGCCCCTCAGAGGAATGGCTTGGTCACCTGGTGATAATTGAGATGGTAGTGCCTGGCTTGGTGGTGATTAGATAACAGTTCCTTTCAGAAGGCTTGCAGCTCGACACACAGCAGCTCTTCAGTAGCTCTAACTTCACCACTGGGAAAGGAAAAGAAAACATCTCTTGCTTCCATGCTGATTGCTGTGGAAGCTTGCCCAAGAGCCTTCTTTTCGTGCTGGGCTGTGTGCAAAACCGAGAAATTGNGCTCGGCACACAGCAGCTCTTCAGTAGCTCTAACTTCACCACTGGGAAAGGAAAAGAAAACATCTCTTGCTTCCATGCTGATTGCTGTGGAAGCTTGCCCAAGAGCCTTCTTTTCGTGCTGGGCTGTGTGCAAAACCGAGAAATTGCTTTCTACTTAAAAGCATTGGCCTTTTATTACTCTACAAACCTTTGGGGAAATCAGATTTATATGTTTCCTAAGTTTGGGAAGTCCGTTACTCTTATTATTAAAGCTACTAACAATCTAGGGGTAATTTTAGTTATTGTCTTGAGGCTGAATTAAAATGAAAAGGAGCACAGTATGGTAGAGATGCCTGATTGGTTGCTGTGTTTTTTTAAAACAAGCGAATAGAAATAAATTATGAATTCTTGTCAGTTAGGAAGGGACCCGTTTTGTTAAACTAGCTACTTCTCTCTCTGTATGTACTCTGTCTCCTTGCCCCTTAATGTATACTGTAGCAACATGACCTCCTGGCACTGTATCTCTGACTTCACAGGCAGAGGCTAGCGTTCTTGGTGTAAGAGGGCGCCTTGCAGGTGCTGACAGGTTAGCCGCTCAGTGCCCAGCCTGGGTTTTATGAGTGTTGTCATCCTGGTTGATTATCAGCCTTGCTGCCTCTGTCACGCTTCCACTTTTAAGCTCTACCCCAGGCACGAGCAGAATATTTCCTTGGTTACTCTCAGCTTAATTGAGGCAGCCTGGGTTTTCTATTTTCTACATTCTGAGGGTCAGCAATGGAAGACAAACCTTTTTTGTTTTTCTTTAAACTAAAAGGAGAACTATGACTGTTCTTTGCAGAAACTGCCAGTTTCTGATCTTGCTAGAGCTATTTTACTCTCAGTGCTTAAAATCCCAGCTCTGTGCAGTATTTATAGATTCCTGAATAAAGAATCAAGGAAGAACCAACTATGTGTGGCTTCCAAGTGATTTCTGTTATATCCCCTGTGGCATTTTATTATTAAAATTCTGTTCTGTCGCCAACATGATGTTGGCACTTAGTATGTGATAGTTATGGTTTGTATTCTTCAACAAACTCCTGTTGGCAGAGGTTGATCGCACACATACATTATAGTGTGATGTATAACATCAAAAAGGGAGGCTTAGGAGGGAGGGGACATGAGCATACCTATGGCTGATTCTTGTTGATGTATGACAGAAATTCACAAAATTCTATAAAGCAAACATACTTCAATTAAAAAAATAAANTGATCGCACACATACATTATAGTGTGATGTATAACATCAAAAAGGGAGGCTTAGGAGGGAGGGGACATGAGCATACCTATGGCTGATTCTTGTTGATGTATGACAGAAATTCACAAAATTCTATAAAGCAAACATACTTCAATTAAAAAAATAAAGTGGAAAAAAGAAATGAAGGGTTAAATTTATGAGATAAATAATTTTGTGATTGAAAAAAATTATGAGATGGACTATAGTTTTGTAATTTGTGACTTGAGATTGCATGAATAGGCCCTCATCTGGGGCCTGTTCTCAACTGCCTCTGGTTGATAATTTTAACTACCCAGTTTCTCTATGGGAAAAATTGTTCTTCATACAGAGTGTGAATGAAATATTCTATCCATTGTGGGACTCCCCCAGCTCTTGCAGGAGGATGAGAAGAAAGAGTGGCATTTATGGCTGTTTTGCTGAAGTGAGTGTGTTCCTCCAGCTACAGCGTAGAGGCTGCTAGGAGGACTGAGGAGTCAAGGGTGTCTAAAGAGGCTCTAAGATCAGATATTTGGTGAGGGGTTTCCGAGGCTGCTGGCTTTTCACGCAAGACCCAGATTTGATGCCTTTTGTGGAGGCCACGGTTATAAACTTGTTTGAGAGATTTACTGTTGGGTCCATGACGAGGATGAACTGGCTATGCTTCTCTTGAAAGAAATTGGGTCTCATCTGCAGGGTGAGCTGCTTCAGCTCGTCTCTCACCCACCTTTCTGTGGGGGTATCTCTGATCAGAAACGGGGGCTGATCCAAGTTAGGTGGTTGTGTGGGTGGGGTTACTGTCTCCCACTTGGGAGCTGCTGGAACCTTCTTTGATGATATGGTGTATGAGAGCCCAAGTTTTGAATTAGATAAAACTGATCTGTGTGTGTATGCTAACGTCTTGCCTGTGCCCCTGGGAAAGTTACCTAACCTCCCTAAATCCCGGTTTTCTCATCTTTTAAGATGGGGATGTTGTTTGCTTCAAGGTTATTTTGAGGATTAAATGAGATTTTACATATATATTTAGTGTTAATTGTAAATATATTAGTATATTTAATGTTAAGTGTGTAAAATATATGTTTTCTGTGTTAATATATAGATTTTTATATCTGTGTTATTATGTGCACATAGACATGTGTACTGTATTCACATATAGTAGTACCTGGCATGGATGTGCTAAATAAACAGAAGATGCTATTACCATTGTTGTCATTCAGTCACTAAGTCATGTCTTACTCTTTGCGACCCCATGGACCATAGCATACCAGGTGTCCCTGTCCTTCACTGTCTCCTGGAGTTTGCTCAAACTCATTATCGTGGTATAATACATTATATGCTGTGAAAAGAGAAGTTTTAGTTGCTGAGTTATTTCTGACTCTTTGCAACCCCATGGACTCTAGCCCGCCAGGTTCCTCTGTCTATGAAATTCTACCAGGCAAGAATACTGGAGTAGGTAGCCATTCCCTTCTCCAGGGGATCTTCCCAACCCAGGGATCAAACCCAGGTCAGATTCTTTACAGTCTGAGCCACCAGGGAAGCCCTTACTATGCTGTAGTTAGGCTCAACCATTGGGATGTGCTGGAGACTGGATAGTGACCCTCCTGGGTACCTCCCTTCTGGATGCAACACTGTGGGGAAGTGGGAAAGATGTCTGGTTTTGTTTTACTTGCATCCAGATTTGAATTTGCTTTTCTTAGTTCTTATTTTTCTGATTCTTCAGCTCTTGCCTTTCTTAATGTTGCCCGTGTTCTCTTAAAATCTTAACTGTCAAAATGGACATGACAATTCTCTGGGCAGGGAGCATAGGCACTGGCAAAGTGGCCTTATAAAGACGTGTTTCTTCACTACTTTTTAAGGTTTATATTTCCATCCATGAAGGCAGTTTGTTTGCAAAACAAGCAATTTATTAGGCAGCTGTGTGTTTTTCTACCTTTTCTCAGTAATTTGATCCTTGGGTAGCAAGAGAAAACTGGTGTTTGCAGTTGGACTCGAGAAAATTCTTGCTGGAGGCAGACCATTCTATCACTGCAGGACAGTAGACAGAAGTGATTTCTTTTACCCTTTTTGGAAATAAAAAATTGAAGGGCCCACTATATGATGTGAGTAGTAACCTAATAAGGAACTGTAGTTACTCTACAGTAGCACACAGACCTTGAACGTTATCTCTCATTTTGTTCATTGGGTCTTTATTTTCACTTTGGAAGAAAATTTCATGTGTGATGTAGTGGTACTAGCTATACTTATAAGGGTCCGGGTTATGCTGCTGTTTTTTGGGATTATTAAAAAAAAAATCTGTTCAGAAAATTTAAGGTCCACAAGGAATAACATTGGCAGAATTAACCTGAGGCTTAAGAGCAGATTTACCAGAAGAAGCTTTCTGTTATGTTCAGTGATTTTGTGTAATTGCACTCCAGTCCTTTATTACCTCTGCTACCGAGGGACCCAGACTCGAAGATGTTTCTTGTGTGACTTTTTCAGCAGGCAAGGAAGGCTGGTTCAAATAGTAAAGATCGTGCAGACACTACCTTCCATGTTCCCTGGCCTTCCTTTAGGGGATGAGAAGACTTGAAACATTTCCATTAGCCTTTATGGCATCTTTCCCTGGGAAGGTCCATGGTGTGCAGTGCTTCGCCAGCACGCACACAGCTGTTTTGGAAAATGTAACCAGACGTTCCTAGAAGGTCAGCGGAAGACCTTGAAAAAAGGCCGTGGAGATTAGCCAGAGTTTCCGCCCCTGTGGCCGACTGGGTGCAGGGTGGTGTCATCTTGTGGCTTTGTCACACCAGCCTCCCATGGTGGAGATCGCCCCAGCTTCTTCACAAGGGACAGAAGGTCTCTGGGAGGTTCAGCCCAGGTTGTGTTTTGGTGGCCGAATCAGCATTGGGTCCAGGGCCATCCGACTCCACAGTGCATACCTTTAACTACCATGCTTTGTTGCCTCCTAAAAATGTACTGGGCTCGCCCTGGCATCCTTACTGTCCACCCCTTCCAAAAAAATAAAAAGCTTCCAATCCACACCAGTTACTACATCCATAGGCATTCCAGGCAGTGCTTATAGCCCTCACTTCTTTGGGACAAAGAAATACCACCTCAGTGTATTGTAGATTATTTTTCATTATTTATGTAGGGAAAAAGTAATCACAAGAGCATAAATGTGAGTTTGCATGTTGGTTTTTATAAACCAACCTTTACTTTTAGTAAAGATTTTTAGGAAAATGAGCCTATAGAGTATGAATCCTAGCGTCTGGACGGCAGTGGTGGGAGAGCTGATGGGCTGGATTTGGACAGATAAAGGAAGGGCATTTAGGCAGCTGCAGGCCCTGGAGAGCAGGCAGTGCGGGCTCCTTGTGGCGCCCTCTGTCTCAAAAATAATGTTATTCTGTTCTGTTGCATTTCTGTTCCTTTGTTCATTCCTTCATTCCCTTTTTCATTCAAGCTTTCAAGCACTCGCCAAGTGTTATTAAATGACTATTCAAGCTCTTTGCGGTGCTATGTGTGAAGTAAGGTATGAGCAATTGTTGCCTGCCTCCTCTTAATGAGAGAAAAAGGAAATTTGGAAGAAAAAGTAATATGTACATGCAGCAATTTGAAAATATTGCCCTGATAGCATCAGATGCTTCTTGCTCTTAAAAAAAGGATGTTTGATATATTAGAGAAATATGATGGTCAAGGCAAGAGTGTTTTAAAAGTCATGAGTGACTTACCCTACCTGCTTTTTTTTCCTTCTAAACTTGACAGGTGTTCCCAGGCCCTTCCCTATACCTAAAGGGTGGTATGTGTGTAAAGCAGGAAGGCAGAATGTCTTGTCATTTCCTGAAAACAAATATTTAAGTACAAAATGTGATGCAATAAGAGATGCAGTACTTTATAAATTAATATTTCCAGAAAGTCTAAAATCCAGGAAATGCTTCAAGTAGGAAAAATTTTGTTCTTCCTTTTTTTCCCCTTTGTGGAAAATAGAAGTTTTGAAGCATCTGAATTACGTGTGCGTATGTGTGTCTCTTTTTAAAAAGTTCACTTTATGATGTATCTAAAACAAGAATCCACAGTGCCTCTTGGGACCAAGCAGGTAAAATAAATTTGCAAAGTGGATTTAATATTAAATGAGATATCAGAGCCTGGGCCCTGTGACACGTGGGAGAGCTGTCTGCCCCTTATAACTGGAGCAGAGGTGGATAGAACTCTCTCCATGTTGTCAGGTGGCAGCCCAGGTCAGGAATAGGGAACTGGATCTTCCAATTTTCGTAGATATACAGAGTTTTAAGTAACTGATAGAAAAGCTGAAAAAACACCAACGCCATGTGGCTTAAACAAAACCTGCCTGTGGTTTGCATTTGACTCATAGGTCACCACTGTGAACCCTTTTAGTTTTATAGCACTAGAATATATTGTATGTAATAAGTGCTCACACAGTAATTACTTTGGTGTTTTACATTTAAAATAAAAATTTCAAACATTAATTACAAAATTTCCAGTTGAATTTGAATTGAAATATCTCCATTTGTTATGAGTTTAGCTTTAATGCATAGCATAGTGCTTTGCACATAGTAGGCCTTGGATAAAGATTTGTTAAATGATGTACAATGTGAGAGTTGGTCCATAAAAAGGGCTGAGTGCTAAAGAATTGGTGCTTTTGAATTGTGGTGCTGGAGAAGATTCTTGAGATTCCCTTGGACTGCAAGGAAATCAAACCAGTCATTCCTAAAGGAAATCAACCCTGAATGTTCACTCTAAGGACTGATACTGAAGCTGAAGCTCCAATACTTTAGCCACCTGATGTGAAGAGTCAACTCATTGGAAAAGGCCCTGATACTGGGAAAGATTGAAGGCAAAAGGAGAAGGGGGTGGCAGAGGATGATGGTTGGATGGCATCACCGACTCAATGGACATGAGTTTGAGCAAACTCTGGTAGACAGTGAAGGACAGGGAATCCTGGCATATTACAGTTCATGGGGTCACAAAGAGTCAGACATGACTTAGCTACTGAACAGCAACAACAAACTGAACTGAACGCTAAGGAGTTTAATAAGCTATCACCTTCCAGTTTCTAAGAATTGGCAAGAAATTTGAGAACAGAAGAAGCTGTCAACAGAATAAAACAAAGAAAATCAATGTGTTTTCCCTTGTAGCATCCTCCACTGTGTCAAGCAAATAGAGCATCTGTTTTCAAAAATGAGGGTGCTATTGTAAAGGTTATAGTGGGAAAGAGAGGAGGCAGAGTCATTGAATACCACTTTAGCAGATGAATCTTTTGCTTGGTCTTATTTTCTGAGCCATCACTTCTCTGGTTTGGCTCCTTTTGATGTTTTATTTTTGTCATCCTCTTGCACTTCTCAATGCCAAAGGTCATCAGAATTTTCCTACTTCTGTCCGTGTGTTCTTGGTAGCAAATAAGAACTTAAGCAGAAGAAGGATACACTGAAAGGATATCCCGCAGTTGCCAAAGGAGGCTGGGTTACCGGAAGCACAGCAAAACCCATAACCTAGAACAGTGACACCATGTGTTATGAACACCCCAGTGAGGACATACGTGCTGGCTCCAGCCAGGCCCTGGATGTACAGGCACTGTGGTGCCACTCTGCTACATTCTCTGTCCCTGTCTCCTGGGGTCACTCACTCCAGATTCAGGTCCTGGCTGGAAGCATCTGACTGTCTAGGCCCTGGTGACACATGTACATGCTAGGTGCCAAGGATGGAGGGAACCATGGCCTTTCTTCTCAGAGTCTCTGATGGGGTGGGCTCCCCTCCCACCAATGCTCACTTATCGAGGAGGGCACCCCAACAGAGGGGATGCAGATGTTGAATGCCCGCATGTGTTAATTTTTAAATCACTCCCAGAGGGAGAGGCTGGAGATGTGGAACCTTCCTAGAGATAAATGAGTCAGATGTCCTGTCCTTTCTAGGACCTGGAACGTTGTGACCAAATGGAGGGTTCAGAGAGGTCAAGCAACTTGCCCAGGATTTTTATGCTAGAGTTGGGTTAGATTTTAACCCATTTGTACTCAACTCCCAAACCCAGGCCTTTTCAGTTCAGTCACTCAGTCGAGTCTGACTCTTTGCGACCCCATGAATCGCAGCACACCAGGCCTCCCTGTCCATCACCAACTCCCAGAAGTCAGTGATGCCATCCAGCCATCTCATCCTCGGTCGTCCCCTTCTCCTCCTGCCCCCAATCCCTCCCAGCATCAGAGTCTTTACCAATGAGTCAACTCTTTGCATGAGGTGGCCAAAGTACTGGAGTTTCAGCTTTAGCATCATTCCTTCCAAGAAAATCCCAGGGCTGATCTCCTTCAGAATGGACTGGTTGGATCTCCTTGCAGTCCAAGGGGCTCTCAAGAGTCTTCTCCAGCACCACAGTTCAAAAGCATCAATTCTTCGGTGCTCAGCTTTCTTTACAGTCTAACTCTCACGTCCTTACATGACCACAGGAAAAACCATAGCCTTGACTAGACGGACCTTATTTGGCAAAGTAATGTCTCTGCTTTTGAATATGCTGTCTAGGTCGGTCATAACTTTTCTTCCAAGGAGTAAGCGTCTTTTAATTTCATGGCTGCAATCCCAGGCCTTTAACTACTCACTGATTCACTTCTTATCCAGATGTATCTTTCCTGGNTATGCTGTCTAGGTCGGTCATAACTTTTCTTCCAAGGAGTAAGCGTCTTTTAATTTCATGGCTGCAATCCCAGGCCTTTAACTACTCACTGATTCACTTCTTATCCAGATGTATCTTTCCTGGCAGCATTTAAGAATCCCTCCTCAGTGTCCAGGCTGAAGGACGCTGGCACTTTATGTTCTAAGCCGGTGCGGTAGACGTCAGTGCCGCTGCCCTGATGTAGATTACAGTGTAATCTGCTTTCCCCAGTGTTGGTATAGATGCTTTTGGACACGTGGTTGTATATACAAATGCCTGTGTGGAAGGGATCCCAGTCCAAAGATATCCTACCGAATTGTGAAGGACCATTTCTGCCCTTCAGTGTGTACTTTAGGGGGAAGAAAAGGATATGGAACAATACATAAACACCTTGCTTAGTTCATAAAAATATGACAAAGGGAAAACTTTGGAGGGTAAAAAAATGTTGGAAGTCCATCTCATAAAAGAAGAAAATCATTTATGCTCACCCTTCCCCCAATGCTCACATGACTCATGACACGGGGGTGAAGAGAGTGGGTGCCAGGAAATAGGCCAGCCAGCCACGGACAAGCCGGGGCACAGACCAGCGAGCGCACTCAGGGTGTGTCCTCCCTGAACTAGTCTTTTCCAATCTGCTGTCTACCCTTGTTTCATTCTCTTCTCTATGACGTTTTTTTTCCCCAGTGGATAAAACAGTGGTTTATTGTAATCCATCAACTGTGGGTAATTCGGTAATTCCCATCTTCATATGTTCTCTTCTGCTCATAAAGTGCCACAGTACATTTGAGCTGTGGAGTGTGGAGAACCTTGAAGACAATAGATGCTGCTCCTGGGTGTGTGGCCAGCAGTGGGAGCATTGCTAATAGATCTGGTTGTCACATGCGCTTAGCCTGATCAGCCAGGTGTCCGTCAGGGATGTGTGATCCCAAGAGCTGGAGCCTGGTCCTCTTGTATCGTTTTATATCTCAGGCGCCTTTTTAAAAAGCTGGACACTTTCATCAAAGTACATAACACAAAGATGTTCACAATGTGAACATGTTTTCATCGCCCAGACCAAGAAAGCGACATTTTGGAAGCTCTCCTGTGCTCTTCCCAATCACGACCCTGTCCCTCCCCACAGGCTGGCCCCCTTGTCCTAGCCATTTCCTTGCGGCCTGGGTTTGCCGTTGCACACTGCCCCAGACCCTCTCTCCCACTCCAGGTCTCTAGCTGTGTCTCGCTGGGGGCCTCAGGAAGGCCAAGGCTCTGATGCGCGGACTCCAGGTGGCTGTGGTCTTGGGTGCCAGAGTGTTGCGCTCCTTTAGTGCTTCCATGTCACATGGGACACAGGTTATTGTGCTTGGCTGGAGGCCTGATGTGGCCCAAGGCCCTGAGTGATGCTTGCTTTTTTTTTCAGTCTGAGCTTCTCCGGCCCCTGTCACACTTCCCCGGGTGAGGTGCCGGGCCTGGGAGCCATCATCCGTGTGCTTCTGGCATGGAGAGGTAGATTGTCAGTACCTTTGTTCCAAGGGATGCACAGGTGTAANCTCAGCTTTAGAGTCACCCCTAAGTCAGGTTGCCAGCCCCGCTAAGAGTCAGTTTTTCCAGCAGCATGTTGTAATGGAAAATATCTGTTTGCCTTGAAACATTGAATGCTCTGCAGAAAGTCAACACTTGGTCTCCAGGAAGGTTTCGGTACTAACATAACTCCTCTGTGCTGTCTGGATGGTGGCAGATCATGTTAAAAACAGTAAAAACTAGGAGATTAGAAGAAACTTTGTTCTCTTTCACATTGCAATAACTAACCCCCCTTCCAAAAATATGCATGAATGTTTGCTGAAAAATAAAAACAAATTAACAAATAAAATTGGGACTTTCTGAACAATATATATCATTGTGACATATATGTATATAATTTATAGACAGCTAGCTTTTTATATTTTTGTATGTAATATATATAATATACATTATATGTAACATGCATATGTATGGTTTTATACATTTTATGTATTAAATACATTTAGCTTTTCTGTTTTCTCACAAACTTTTCTTTATGGTCCTTAAAACAATTTTTTTTAACCACTTTACTTTGACTCATGCTATTCATAAATTCTCCCTCTTCTGACCTTTATTATTTACAGACAAAAAATATTTTTATGGATATTTTCTGCTTTAGCCTAGATGGATGAAGGCATAGAAATTCTGGTTTCTCTGCTCTCTTTCTCAGTTTTCAGGTGTCTCACAAGCTATTCTTAAACAGATGTCTAAGAATTCAGTGAGTGGCAGCACTTCAAAACAGTGGTTTGTGAATATGTGCATAAGATCTTTTTGAATTTCTAAAAATAATTTGGAGGGGAAGATGAAATGTGCTTCTGGCCATTTTAGACACACAGAACCTGGAAAATTTTGTTTACGCACCTCTTTTGGATGAAGTGCAAGTCTTTGAAGAATGAAAAGCAGAAGTTATAGGGTGTGGTTGTCTTCAACTTTTCTTTCCCACAAGGTCTAATTTGGTTGCTGGAACTTCAAAGCAGTGCCTTGAGAATCCAGTGTTGGTGGTGGTGGCTGTGGGAAGATTTTAAGAAAAAGTAACAGTTTCCACCAGAGTGGTTTTAGGCAAAGGTGTGAGACACGCAGCCTTTTCCATGACTATGCACCAGCATCTTGAGCTTTTCCTAGTAAAACCTGTTTGCAGGGAAAAAAAAAATCAGAAATTCTCTTTGAAGTGAAATAACTGTCAGTTTTAGTGCCTTCTTCCTAGAAGATTTGTATTTTATTAGAAAAGAAAATGTCAGTCTTCTTTTTTTTTTTTTAAGGTGGATGAGTCCTGCAGTTCGTTCTATCATGACTTTTGGAGATGCTACTCTAGTTCTCTTGATTGAATTTGCAACAAGCCTTTTTATCCCCCCAAATCTCCTGAGAGTGGATGGCTCTATTACAGTTTCAAGGATCTTGGCCCCGTCTCCTAGCCTTGAATCCAAGTCCTGCAGCTTACAACAGCTCTATGCACTTGGAGTATGACAGATGACAGCAAGCAGATCTAGGTGGTCCCCGTTCACCGATTGGGGAGGTATTCTGGGAGGGGCTCGAGATCATCATATAGGCCGAGCTCTGAAATGTCAGTTAATGCCCCTCATGAGGGTGTCGTTAGGGTTTATAAGGTATTTAATCTCCAGGGAAAGATAAAATTATATTGGTGTGCCATATGTAAGAAGGCAGAAAAGTACAAAATCTTTAGGAAATATTTTCAACAACAAGAGTTTTCTTGTTGCTTGAATTAAGTTGTTAGGAGATGTGAAAAATTGCAGTTAAGTGCTGTAATTTAGAAAATCAGACACTTATATGATAACATTTCTGTTGCATTAAGTCTTTACAGGTGGAGTAGCATAACTCTTATAAAATTTAACTAGATTGGAAAGGAAGATACACGATTGATATTTTTAGTCTTTTCTTCTTCTGTGCCTACAAACCCCCAGATTTTCAAATCTTAAATCTCTCTTAAGATCTCCAGCCGTGGTTGGTCCAGCTGCCTTGTAGATTTTCCAGCTGAATGTGTTCAAAGCACTTTAATCACAGCTGCATCTTGGTCTTCTCCTTTCCTCTCATTCTTTATATCAGGGGTCCTTAGCCTTCAGGGTCTAATGTCTGACGATCTGAGTTGGAGCTGATGTATCAGAAATAAAGTGCACCATAAATGTAACGTGCTTGAATCGTCCCGAAACCAACCCCCAGTCTGTGGAAAAATTGTCTTCCACAAAACTGGTCCCTGGTGCCAAAAAGGTTGGGGACCGCTGCTCTATATTCTTTCCCAAACCAAGTCACTATTGATTCCATCTTCAGAAAGTATCTGAAATCCACCTGCTTCTCTCTAGCTGTTTGCCACTCACCTGTTCTGGTCACTTGGGTCACCTCAGTTAACACACCCCTCTGTGTTTACTGGGACTCTTTCCCATCTTCTTGAAATGCAAACTTGCTATTCCCACTCCCCCCAAAAAAACCCAGCCCAAAACAAAACTGGGGAACAAGCAAAGGCATTACTCAGCTTTTCGTAATGTCCCATAATCTTCAGTTGAAATTATGATCTCAGAGTCCTGTGTGACCTGGCTATTGCCAGTCCACCCCAGCCTCCACACCATCCCCTGCCCCACCATCAGTAATCCAGCCATGATTGGCTTGGTTTCAGGTCCTCAGAAGTAGCATTCACTTCCACTTTCCTCCCAACCTTTTAAGATTTGGTTGACTTCTATTTTTCTTCACCTCTTCCCTTAAAATGCCATCGTTGTTGTTGTTTAGTTGTTAAATCACATCCGACTCTTTTGCGACGCCATGGACTGTAGCCCACGAGGCTCCTCTGTCCCCTGGATTTTCTGGGCAAGAATACTGGCGTGAGTTGTCATCTCCTCTTCTAGGGGATCTTCCCAGCCCAGGGACTGACCCCGTGTCGGCTGCATCTCCTGCATTGGCAGGTGGATTCTTTACCTCTGAGCCACCTGGGAAGCCCTTAGCCTACCATCTTGTCAGGTAAAGCCCTAGGTTAGGTACCATCATCCTGCATCACACTGGTAGACTAAGTCCATCCCATTGGTAGACTTAGCACTCTTGGTATATCCCTGGTGCCCAGCGCAGAGTTTGGCATGCACTTAGTGGTATTTGTTCCATGGAGGAAGGTAGTGATATTTACAAAGAGTTTAACTGCTTTTAACCCTTCCGAGGGGTGGCCTGTCTGGTCTGAGTGCACAGATGTTGTTTTCCAGTCGCTCAGTCATGTCTGACTCTTTGCGACCCCACGGGCCACAGCACGCCAGGCTTCCCTGTCCTTCACCATCTCCTGGGGTTTGCTCACACTCACGTCCTTTGAGCCGGTGATGCCATCCCACCATCGCATCTGCTGCCATCCCCCTTTCCTCCTGCCTTCAATCTTTTCCAGCATTAGGGTCTTTGCCAATGAAGGGGTGTGCACAGAGGGCTCCCCTTTTCTCACCTGTGCTCGAGGCAGACATTGCTCATCCGCTATGACTCCCTTCTCTCCGGCTGGCTCTCTTAGTTACTGTGTAGGTGGCTGTTGCTGGACTGCTGGCCCATCTGAATTGGCAGGTGGCACAAAAACTCTTTGCCGTTTCCAGTCTAGCAGGAAAAGATACAGCATTCCAGAAGTGTAGGTTCTTGTTTTGATCTTTAGACATTGACACACACTCTTTATGCCTTAGTTTGCGCACAGTCTGATGCAGGTAATCAAATGGTTACCTAAGGTAATCTTTCATGAAGATAAAGAAATACTGAAAAATTAGTAAAACTATCCAATTATAAGGTAATAAAATTACAATCAGTGTGCTTTGTATAACAAATACTCATCTTGTGATCAAGCACTTATGTGGAGAATAAAATGTAAAATTTTTAATACACATAAATACAAGTTTTAATTGCAAGATTGCCATATCTGTATATAAGTACATTACAACAGGGACTCTAATTTCCTCAGAATGAAGTTGATCTCTCAGTTAAAAAAAATTTTTTTTCTTTTTAATGGAAGGATAATTGCTTTACAATATTGTGTTGGTTTGTGCCATACATCAACATGAATCAGCCATCGGTACACATGTGTCCCCTCCCTCTTGAACCGTTCTCCCACCTGCCACCCCATCCCACCCCTCTAGGTTATTACAGAGCCCTGGTTTGAGTTCCCTGAATCATACAGTAAATTCCCACTAAATTTTATGTATGCTAGTATATATGTTTCCGTGGTACTCTCAAGAGAAAACCCAGTATCATTTAGTTTTTATTTTGCTATAAAGAGTACATTTCAAGGTGATAGAATACAAAGTGTCAAGGAAAAGCTGGTTTTTTCTTTAGTTTACTGTCATTCTGTGGCCAAGTTTCATAAAGTATTCTCATGGATCATCTGTATCAGGAACACCAGGGGTAGATTAAATTACAGATTCCTGCACCCCTCAATTTAACTGAAGCAGAGTTTCTGAGGCCTGGAAATCTGCGTTTTAAATAAGTCTGAGCACCACAGCTGTATAATACCTAGTATACAGTACATCATTAATAAACATTGAACAGGATCTATAAAAGACGCCTCATTCACTGACCTTTTCAGTTTCACCTGAGCGTAACGGTGACATCAGACAACATATCACTGCCAGCACCGTCTGGTAAAAGGTGAAGATATTGATGGTAGCCAAGGTTGAAATCAGTCAATGGCCTTATGCAACCAGAGCACAGAAGATCAACAAGGGTATTGTTCCCAGAGGCTTAGACACACTTGTCCTCTGGGCACAAACTCGTCCTTTGATCACAGCTGATGTGGGCAGAAAGGAACCAGGCAAGGCAAATTCGGGCCAGTCCTGCAGTGAAGGGTCTGTGCTTCTTGTCTAGGTCTCTGGAACAGCCCGGCAGGGTTAGGCTGGTAGTGGCCTTCCCCTTTCAGTGGGCTCCCTGATTTTCCTGCCTTCCCTAAGAGCCCAGAACGCAAGGAGAAAACTTGCCCCGAGTCAGAAGGTAGAAACAATAACAGCATTTTAAAGGTGGCATTGCCAAGTGCGTAGGAGGCTAACTGGCGTAACTTGCAGTAACTGGCGTAATCAGCTTACCGGAGGGGGGCAGTCCTCGGTGCTGGTGAGAAAGCACGTCACAGCAATCTCACCCTGGACTGGACTCCTTAGAGAGGTTGCAGCTCTATCTCTCCTATGCCTACAGCCTGCTTTGTACCTTTCACCTTCTTTGACCCCTCGACCCTTTATGGTGCTTAGAATTTGCATAATTCCATATCAGATTGATAATTGTTTTCTGTCATTTCTTAAGTGTTCATTCCATCTCAGCAAAAAGAAACAGGTTCTCAATGGCTGATGGTGTCCTCTGCACCCTCCCCCCACCCAGCCCTCTCCACCCTAGTGTTTATAAACCTGAAAGGACATTTATGGTTGTCGTGGTGATGAGGGGTGAGTTGCTTAGCACTGAACATCCCGAGGGTGTGGATACTAAGTGTCCCCCAGACCTTGGGCGGTTGCACACAATGAAGGCTTGTCCTGTCTGGAATGCTAACACACCCGCAAGAGAAACACTGGAGCCCTTCGGGTTTGCCCACGTCTTGTCCAGTGGATCCTTGAGAACAGACCTAGCGTTTATCACGTGATGAATCTGCGCTACTTGATAGATGCAGTCGGGGCTAAGTTGCATGCCGGGAAAATAAACAGATGGTCAAAGCCATTTTTGTGACTGGCGGTTGTGCCCCGACAGTGGAGCTGGCACTCTTCCTGGATTCTGCTTTACAGCATGCTCCTTCCCGATGGGACACTGTAAACTAGAGTTAGGGCCCAGACCGTAAGCCTGAGCTGCTGCCACTGTTCCACTCAGGAAACACGCTGATGGAAAAGAAGTACCACTGTCCCGCTGACACCTTGGTCTCACGAAAATAAGCAGGGTGATGCTAAGCAAGTTGAATATTACATCATGAGACCGGGGGTGGGGGCAGGAAGTTCACTATGTTATCATGGACACTGTCCTAGGTGAGTGCTCATATCAGTCATTCAGCTAAAGCTGACAGATGGATAAAGATTTAGGAACACAAAAGAGAGGGTGATATCAGCTCTTATATTAAAAGACTAAGAGTTACATGAGAAAGCTTGTTGACCTAGGGATATCCTGTTGACGCGGGGATTTGAATGTCTTGAAAACCGGATAACAACTAGACTAACAGTACAGGCGACGGGAACAGACTGGGGAAAGGCGGCCACATGATGTTGAGAGAAATGCAGACGGAAATGACTCGGGGCCACTTGTTCCTTCCAAGGTGCTCTGTGACCCAGGAGAAACAGAGTGTTCTTCCTTGGACTCAGTGAGCCTGCTTCTAGGAGTAATTTCCAAGGAAATGAGTAGAGCTTTGTTCAGAGACTTAGTTCAGAGTATGCTTAGTGAGTGTTGTTTGAAACTGAGCGCTGGAAGCCACCCAGACAGGTGGCCTGGGTGAGTATGTTAGGATTCATCTGTGTAATGGAATATTCTGTAACCATGACAATGATATTGAAGAAAAATACTGACATGGGACAAAATGCATAAAAAATAGGCCGTCATAGAATATATAACATTAACATTTTCAGTAAAGAAATAAGTAAATATAAAGGGAAAAAACCTGGAAAGGCATTAATCAAAATGTTCGCTTGGAGTATCTTTAAGTGCTTGAATTCCAAGTACCTGGAATTCTTTCTTGGGGCTTAAGTTCTTAAAAGGTTTAATTTGAACAAGTGTAATTATTTTTCTGGTTAAATAGCTTAATGCAGGAAGTAAAAGCATGATCAAATGTATTAAAAGGTGCTTTGTCAACCTGTGATCCAAATATTTCAATATTTAATCATTTTTAAGTCCAAACATTCCTGGTGGTTCTGAGGCGCTATTAGTCCCTCATGTCTTATTCTGGATTAGTCACTACAGAGGAAATGAGATGAGGGTTCTGATCACAAGGAATAAATGTGAGTGAAGGTCAATTAAACCTGGGAAGAAAGAAGGGATATCAATGTTATGGAGAGGAATATAGATAAATTAAGTCAAATACTTTAATAATGACTGTATTTGCCTGGTTTGGGGCTCAGCTCAGGAAATTCCTTCCTGATCCATCACACATTCATGTCTCCTAGGGTGGCTGGGAAACACCCACTAAATCTAGGCTTGACTCCCTTGCTCCCATGGGAGAGCGTCTCCAGATTTCCAGCCCGCGGCCTAGTCCACGGTAGGCTTCCAGTCCCAAAAGGGAGGCCGCTGAGCTGTACGAGTGAAGCATTCCATTAAGAATTTAGGTCTTATTTTGAGGAAATACTTTGCAGCAGCATTTCTTAGAATAGACTCAGTGGGACACTATTCCTGTGAAAAGGCTCCACGGGGAAAAGTATAAAAGGAGGTGGGAGAAACCTGTTTGTGAGAGGAGACAGGTCAGCGTGTCCACCAGCCCTGGGCCGTGACTCACGTCTCACAGTTAGTGTGTTGAGGCTCGGAGGTCTTACCTTAAAGACATCCTTTGGGTTTGGGTTAACTCTGAGTTTACTAAGTTTAGTTAGCTGTAGATTTTTTTTTTTCACATAAGGATTTTTACAACCATTTAGGTGAAGATGGATACCCTTGTATGTGAATCTAGGGTAGCCTTTTGTCGGGAGGATCCTCATTCTAGCTAGAGTTTAGAGCTGAGGGCTTTGAGTGGATGAGGCACTCGGGGAAAGAATCTCCACCCGTGGCGTGTCCTCACTCCTCTGGGAACAACACTGTAAAGTGAGGTCCAAGTTCAGTTGATAATAAGAAGTGTCTGTCTAGCTTAGTGATCTTCATAGTCTAGCATTCTGTTTTTGTTGAAATCTCGAATGACAGAGGTTGGCACGAAATACTTAGTAATGTGAGTGCCTTGTCCCTCTCTTCTGATTTCCCCTCAGTGAGTCTATACTGGGCTTCCCAGGTGGCTCAGTTGTAAAGAATCCCCCTGCCAGTGCAGGAGACGTGAGTTCAATCCCTGAGTCGGGAAGATCCCCTGGAGAAGAGAATGGCTATCCACTCCAGTATTCTTGCCTGGAGAATTCTCACGGACAGAGGAGCCTGGTGGGCTACAATCCATGAGGGTGCAGAGGATCTGACACGAGTGAACGACTTAGCCACACACATGAGTATACATTACTATGTGAAGCTCCCCTTCCCTCAAAGTTTTATTAATAAGACAATGGGCATATAGTACTTCCAAGCCATTTCCTCTTGAAAAGAACAGGGTAGAAAGGCTGCTAACGCAGTCTGTAGAGGAAGGGTCCCTGGTTGCCACACCTGACACCTCTCTGCTCTCCCACGCTGGAGGGAGGAGTTCTGGAGAACAGAGGGGCTTGTGAGCCAGGGGTGACTCCTGCTGACCCCCTTGACCTGGAGATGCTGGGATATCGGTGGGCCTGGGCCTGCCCTCCCGGGAGGGAGAGTCAGACGGAGCTGATGCTTGCAGGCCCACGGCCACCTGCTCTGGCCGCTGTGGTTCTGTTGGGGCTGGAACACGGAAGCAGCTTTCTAAGTCTGGGGAGTCAGCGGGGGTCACCCTGAGATGGAAGAGTTTGATTTCTTAAACTCCATTCTAGGGCCCCACACAGGAGACCAGGGACATAGAAAGATAGTGTAGAAAAGAGGTATTTTCAGTAAAAATTGTTCGTGTGTACTCAACTCAGTGATGTGCAACTCTTTGTGATCTTATGGGCTCTCCATGGAATTTTCCAGGCAAGAATCCTGGAGTGGGGGTGCCATTTCCTTCTCCAGGGCATCTTTTCCATCCTGAGATCAAACCCACATCTCTTGTAAGAACCTCCTGCGTCGGCAGGCAGAGTTTCTTTACCACTGTGCCACTCGGGAATTGGCTCCGATTAAAAAAAAACTCTTTAGACCCTTTAGGAGAGTGTTCATCTTGTGAAAATGCATGTGGAAATTCTGCAGAAGTACAAGTAGTGATAACTCTGGGCAGTGCATCTTTCCTTTTTCTTTTTTGACATGAGCAAGAGCCTCAGTGAGTCAGCTCAAGCCAAACCAGACCTCTGGGAGGGTCACTGGGGCTCAGGCCCCTCTGAGGCTCATCACGGAACCGCAGACTCCCTTCCTCCTTCCTTGCAGTCCTCACCTTCATGGTTCAAAGCTCAGTCAAGTCCTCCTGTGGTCCTGGTAACAGGAAGTGGGCCAACAATGGGCTTTGACCCAAGGGATTAAAATGTTCCGCTCTTCGGAGCTCAGCAANGTGAGTCAGCTCAAGCCAAACCAGACCTCTGGGAGGGTCACTGGGGCTCAGGCCCCTCTGAGGCTCATCATGGAAACGCAGACTCCCTTCCTCCTTCCCCGCAGTCCTCACCTTCATGGTTCAAAGCTCAGTCAAGTCCTCCTGTGGTCCCGGTAACAGGAAGTGGGCCAACAATGGTCTTTGACCCAAGGGATTAAAATGTTCCGCTCTTCGGAGCTCAGCAAGAGCAAACGGTTTGTCCTGTTTTCATCAAATGAGACCCCTCTGGGAAATGAATTAAAAGAAAAGTATTCCTGAAAAATAAACCTTTAATTAAAACTTTGTTACTGGCACCTCTAGTAAAACCAAGTGGAACACAGTACCCACAAGGCGATTTTAGATAAGAAAACAAACATCTAAATGCCTCTTCCTTTCTTTAATAATTCTACATTGATTTGGTTCCTGTCACAAATGTGGAAAAACGAGATAAACGATACTCGTATGATTCTATTTTCTGGCTCCTGAGAATACTTAAAGCGTAGTAGACGCATTTAATTCTGTGGCTGAAATAAACTTTAGAAAGTCGGTTTTTGCTGAACATCAGGGTATAGATTAAAGATAACAAGGACACTAAATTCCCAGGAACCTAACTCTTGAGTCACACTCATGTTAGTAAAGGGATGGAAAGGAGCATGAATATCACTCCTGCCAAGTGAGCTTTTTACTGACAGATGGGACAAAACCTCCCCCTCCCCATGAGTGATGTTTTCACTGCGGTGTTTCAAACCGGAACCTCCTTTTTTTTTTTTTTTTTTTTTTTAGCCACAGTGTACACATGTGGGATCTTAGTTCCCCAATGAGGAATAGAACTCATGCCCTCTTCAGTGGAAACGTGGAATCTTAACCACTGGACCACCCGGGATGTCCCCAGGCACCTCTTCCTAACAAATGTTTGACATGTTTCTTATGAATAGCCAGGGCACAAATGAAAAAGGGTGGACACTTTAAAAAATGGTATTTGTTGTCTTTAAAGGTGAAAATGGTTCATTCAGTTACCATGAGCTGGAAACTGTTCTAATTGCTATGATAACAAAGAAGGAAGGCACAAAAATGTTATTTTGTCAATTTACATGGTATATTTTGCCTATTCCTTTTCTGGGTGTACATATTTGTATGTTATCTTATAAGGATATATTTGTATCCTGTTTTCCTCATTTCATATAATATCTTAGGCATTTCTGCATGATTATAATTTTTAGTGTCTGCATAGAATTCTGTTTTGTGGCTATTTCACAATTTCTTAAGCCATTTTCCTGTTGACCAATTAGAAATGTTTGAAAACAGGGTTAAACATTGATGTATAAAAGTTTATACTCATTTCTAATTATTTTCTTAAATAGGTTCACACTGGAACTGCATCAAATGATACAAGCTTTTTTAAGGCCCTTGGTACATGATGCCAAATGCTTTCTTGTATGGGAGAAAGTATTCATTTCACTTTATCCTCATAGCATGTTTCTTTCTTTTTTTTTTTAGTGCTGCTACATTAGAAAGCATTTTGGATATTGGTCTTTCCTAGAAGGTCTTGTTTCGGGGACCAGCTTCTCTGTGACACCTTCCTGCAGAAGGTGTTTTCAGTCATCTTATTTAGTACCTTGGTGGTGCTAGTGGTAAAGATGGAGAAGGCAATGGCACCCCACTCCAGTACTCTTGCCTGGAAAATCCCATGGACGGAGGAGCCTGGTGGGCTGCAGACCATGGGGTTGCTAAGAGTCGGACACGACTGAGCGACTTCACTTTCACTTTTCACTTTCATGCATTGGAGAAGGAAATGGCAACCCACTCCAGTGTTCTTGCCTGGAGAATCCCAGGGATGGCGGAGCCTGGTGGGCTGCCGTCTATGAGATCACACAGAGTCAGACATGACTGAAGTGACTTAGCAGCAGCAGCAGCGGCAGCAGCAGTGGTAAAGAACCTGCCTTCCAGTGCAGGGGACGTAAGAGACATGGGTTTGATCCCTGAGTAGGGAAGATCCCCTGGAAGAGGGCATGACAACCCACTCCAGTATTCATGCCTGAAGAATTCCATGGACAGAGGAGCCTGGCAGGCTGTATAGTCCACGGGGTTGCAAAGAGTCAGACATGACTCAAGTGACTTAGCATGAACACTCACATTTATTACTTTTAAACTTGATAGAAAGAAAAGGTATTTATTTTGATATTATTAGTGCCTCCCTGAGCACCTTCTTCGAAGTACCCTTTAATATTAGACTCATAGTAAAAATATAAGGAACCATGCAACACTGCTTCTTCATATATTAGATAAGCCATTGTTTAAAAAAAATGATTCTGTTTCTCAATACCTAAGGGAAAAAGGCCCTTTTCTATTCTTCCTTTGATCAGAATTTTGTGGCCTGCCTCATTTCCCCTTTTGCTCTGGCTATTAGGACTGTAGAAATTTTACTGTTCAAGTACACCAGCAACATTATCTTATAATTGGAAAACCGGCTTCTTTTTTTCACTTCATTACTTTATATTTGTGACTTCCAAGTACATATGTATCTTTTATTGAATGTCATCCCAAATCTTTCTTGCAAATGGGTAGCATGTCAATAATTCAATAAAATGAACTGCTAACGATGAGGAGGTGATTTTAGATAAAGAATTCATTTGGCTTATATCTTTAAGATTTTTGGACAGAAAATTACATACAGTTTTAATTGGGTATAAGAAAGCTAGTAATTTGGGAGGAAACATTAGGGCCAGAAAATTCTCATACAGCTTTTATAAACACTCAAATTGTGTATGTATTTTAGCAACCTGTATTATATTTGCAACCAGCATTATGGTATGGCTGATCATTAATTGAGAAACTTATTTAACTAGTGCATATTAATGTGCAGTCTTTCCTGGGGATGTGATGATGTTTTGAAGAGCGTGGTGACTGTTTAAAGTACTTAGTATATAAACAAATTGTGCTGCTTTTTTGCTTTAAAGAAAAATGAGAATTGGACAAGGAAATTGCAAAGGACTTTGGGAAAAGAAAGATCCTTCCTCATATGTGGGACTGAGACGCAGAAAGGCTTAGTCATGCCTTCCTCTGCGCCCTTCCGCACTCAGCTCCCTTTGCCAAAAGCTCTAATTATATGGAATTGTAATTATTTGTTTACAGTCTGTGCCTCTATTAAAATCTAGTTGGCCCAGCCTTGTTCTTCATTGTGTTGGCTGTGACCAAGCACAGTTCTAGCTGTAAATTTTTAACGTATATGATTCATGTTTCTGAAATAGCAGGTTAGAAGGCACATTTTAGATCAGTAAGTATCTCAAAATATTGGTCAATATTTTGAATAGTCAAGAGGAGTTGGGAGGCATTTTTTTTGCCCCCAGTGTGTTCCTTCCAAAAAAAAAAAAAAAATCATAAAATCTACTTTCCTGAAATCCCCTATTTCTTTATTTGTTTTAATAAAAATTTTTTTTTGATGTGGGCCATTTTTTAAGTCTTTATTAAATCTGTTACAATGTTGTTTATATTTTGGCTTTTTGGGCGTGAGGGATATAGGATCTTTGCTCCCAAATCAGGAATTGAACCCTCACCCCACACTGGAAGGTGAAGTCTGAACTACTGGATCACCAGGGAAGTCCCAATCCCACATTTCCTAGAAGTATTCAGTTGCAAGCAGCATTCTGGCTCTGAGGCCTGCTTGAGTGGGCTAAGCGATGCTTCCTGGGCAGCCCTTCTCACCGATCCTCCTCTACATTTTTTTTTTTTCGTGGCCTTGGAGTGGTTTGTGGGTTTTGTTCCCCGACTCTGAATTGAATCTGGTCCCCTCAGCAGTGAAAGTTTGGAGTCCTAACCACGGGACCGCCAGGGAATTCCCTCCCCTACAGTTTTATATTTTTCTGGGTGTGAACATCACCCATATTTATTGGAGTCCTGTGGTCTACCCGTCCATGTATTGTGCTGAGGATACAGTGGTGACCAAAACGTGAACTCTGTGGTTAAAGATGGAGTTCATACACTGGAAGCTGTAGAAGCAGACTCAAGTCTTAGAAGACATACAGTGAACTTCCCTGCTGCCTTCATTTTTGTTGTTGTTGTGGGCGAGCTGACACATGGAGAACCACAAATAAGTTTGCTAGTCTCTGATTTGACCATTTGTGATAAGGATCCTCTGCTATAGACAAATGAGAAAAGGATATTTCAACTCACCTTTTCCTGCTGTATCCTCACCCCAAACACATACTTGGCGCGGTGCTGTCACTGTCTCTTTTCACAGTATCCCTGCTTTGGAACCCAGTTTGTTCTTGGGTGGAAATCTAGTCGGTTTTGGAGAGCCGTTAAGTGTAAGTGAAAATTGCTCAGTCATATCTGACTCTTTGTAACTCCATGGACTATACAGTCCATGGAATTCTCCAGGCCAGAATACTGAAGTGGGTAGCCTTTCCCTTCTCCAGGGGATCTTCCCAACCCAGGGAAGATCTCCCACATTGCAGGCGGGTTCTTTACCCACTGAGCCACTAGGGAAGTGCAAGAATACTGGAGTGGGTAGTCTCTCCCTTCTCCAGGGGATCTCCCCAACCCAGGAATTGAACCAGGGTCTCCTGCATTGCAGAGGAATTCTTTACCAGCTAAGCTACCAGGGAAGCCCTAGAAATTTGTAAATCCTCTCACTGATCTTGTTCCCAAGGGCCATAATGACTAAATTGGATGATAGAATGAGATCCGTGGTAGTTTTTTGGGTAGTTTTCACTTTAATGGGAGACATATCCTGACTTTGCAGTGACTTGGAAGTCTTCCTTAAAGCACAGAACACATCTTGGGGATGGGAGCTGGTTTGCAAGGAATGTTTAAAATTCCGGTCAGTGCCAAAGAAATGCTCAGTGGAGGGACTGCCTGATTTCAAAATTGCTAACCTGCTGGCCTCACTGCTAAGTCTTCTAATTTTTAGCAGCAGTCTCCACTGCTTATTGTGGAGCCCATCATTAACCAGCGAGAGGCTCAGAATCCTCACCTGTAAAATTCTTCATTTGTACTGAAGAATTTATTTACAGGGAAACAGTGGAGAAACAGACATAGAGAATAGACTTATGGACATGGGGAGAGGGGAGGAGAGGGTGCGATGTATGGAAACAGTAACATGGAAAGTTACATTATCATATGTAAAATAGATAGCCAACGGGAATTTGCTGTATGGCTCAGGAAATTCAAACAGGNGAGAAACAGACATAGAGAATAGACTTATGGACATGGGGAGAGGGGAGGAGAGGGTGCGATGTATGGAAACAGTAACATGGAAAGTTACATTATCATATGTAAAATAGATAGCCAACGGGAATTTGCTGTATGGCTCAGGAAATTCAAACAGGGGCTCTGTATCAACCTAGAGGGGTGGGTTGGGGAGGACAATGGGAGGAAGGTTCAAGGTGGGGGGATATATGTATACCTATGGTTGATCCATGTTGAGGTTTGACAGAAAACAACAAAATTCTGTAAAGCAGTTACCCTTCAATAAAAAAATAAATAAATAAAAAATTGGGATCGTTTGATGAACCTCTGAGTGGTTTTGAAGACTGAGTAACATCTGTGAAGTGACTAAGAACAGAGTCTGCCCTTAGTACACACCAGCCTCTCTTATCTCTTAACATGGAAGTCTTCTTATTCCCTAGCATTTAGAAACATGGGTTTATAGTATTTTTAAGTTACAGTAGTTCATATTTATTAATAATGAATCCACAGTGTATTTCAGGTACCATAGATTGAATTCTTCTTGATTTATAAACTGATATTATCTAGCTCTTGGGATTTTCCCACATGGCTTAAGACAATGTTGTAGCAAATCTGCAATTATTTAATTAATGAATATTATTATTTTACTTGTACAGTCCTCAATACTAAGTACGAGAATGAAGTTCTCTATATAAATTATATAGTTTACTCCTTACAGTGAAGGTGCCGAAGCACACAGAAAGGTCAAGTAATTTGTTCAAGGCCAGATTGGAGGGTTCTGAGTGCTCCTCTTTCCCTGTAGTATGTGTTAAACCACTGAGAAGCGGGTCCCTCGGAGTGGCAGACGTCAGTGCTTTGTGGCTGGCTTTCAGTCTGGGTTGGAATCATGTGCCTGACCGTGTCATTCCGTAGTTAAAAGGACTCATGCTTGGTGTTAGGTGTAGAGCTAGCACAGCTCACTCACGAGCACCGCACTGCACTTGTGTTCCTGCTGGGCCCTTCCTGTAGTCTGTCCTCTCTAGTTCTTAGTGGCCTTGAAGGAAGCAGTATAGCTAGTGGTTAAGAGCTCAAGGCTCTGAAATTGGACAGCCTGGAATTAAATCCGAGCTCTGTCAGTTACAAGCCATGTCAGCTAGAGCAAGTTACGTATTTCTGTGTCTCAGATTCTCATCTGTAAATTGAAGATAATAAACAGTATTNGTGGTTAAGAGCTCAAGGCTCTGAAATTGGACAGCCTGGAATTAAATCCGAGCTCTGTCAGTTACAAGCCATGTCAGCTAGAGCAAGTTACGTATTTCTGTGTCTCAGATTCTCATCTGTAAATTGAAGATAATAAACAGTATTTACTTTAAAGAGTTGTTCTGAGGATTAATAGAGTATACACATATACACGGGCTTCACACACACACACAGAGTACACGGGCTTCACACACACACACACAGAGTACACGGGCTTCACACACACACAGTACACGGACTTCACACACATACACACACAGAGTACACGGGCTTCACACACACACACACACACACACACACACACACACATATAGAGTACTTGAGGTGCTTTGACGAGATGGATGGATGAGGCTGGGTGGAATGGTTGAATGCATGAGCAGTTCTTTTTTACCCTGAAGTGGTATTTGCCTCATTGAAATAAAGTCTCTGTTTAGTTTCTGATTCAAGATTGAATAATTAGAAATTGACCCAGAAAAGTTAAAATTATTTGTCAATCATAAATAGTATTAAGTGCTTACTGTGGGGTGGGCACAGGCTAAATATTTTATGATTAACTTATAGAGCCTTTCAAGAGCCTTGTGAAGCAGGTACCATCCCATTTTACAGATAGTAAGTTTTATGTTGCATTGTGTTGTGCATGCTTGGTTATGTCTGACTCTTTGAGACCTTCTGGGCTGTAGCCCGCCAGGCTCCTCTGTCCATGGGACTTTCAGGCAAGAATACTGGAGTGGGTTGCCATTTCTTCCTCCAGGGGACCTTCCTGACTCGGGGATCGAACCTCTGTCTCTTGCACTGGCATCTGGCTCCTTTACCACTGAGCCACTTGGGGAGCATTCAGCTTTATCCCTGTAGTTAAGAGGTAGGACTTTGAATCAGGGGAAACCGAAGCCCACATCACCAACAGGGCTGTCATCTCAGCTCTGAGATGTGTGACCTTTAGCCTAGAGTAAAGCACTCATAGACAGTTGTATTATCTGTTATTATTACAGCTTCTTTGAGGCAGAATCATAAACACCAATACTACTTGAGTACAAGTGTGAGAGCCCTGGATGTTTGGTGTTTATCATATCATAGCAAGCACGTCATGGGTGTACAAACTACTTATTCCTTTGTTGAAAATTCTGGCTTTGGGGAAAGTCTTAATATTGAAGCTTAAATTTCAGTACTTAAGTTTAAAATTATTTTCTATATGATGTCTTTGCTGGAAATGGAAAAATGCTGTCCATGGCTCTCAGTAGTGCTTAAAATGAGTTAAGTGTGGAGTTGTCTTCGTTTTCTCTTTCCTAGGTTAAACTCTTTCTTTGGGTTTCATACTTTTCATCCCTGTGGATTTCATTTACCTTTGCTTCTTTTCTGGTTTTGTTTTCAGTTTTCCCCAGAAGTATTAAGAGCCCAGCATTAGTCACTCTGAGCCTGGCTGATATTTATTATGACCTGAGGTAGTATATCCTCCTTCACAGTCAAAGTCTACGAGGTAATGATGCCTCTCCTGTATGAGGAGAAGATGCCTCCCCTATGTGAGGCGATACACAGTACTGAAACTGGTTGGAAAGATCCACTGGAGAAGGAAATGGCAACCCATTCCAGTATTCTTGCCTGGAAAATTCCATGGTCAGAGGAGCCTGGTGGGCTTCAGTCCATGGGGTCATAAAGAGGTGGACACGACTGAGCACACACACACAATGTGCATATCCAGTACGGAGAACATATACTCGAGAAGCAGAAAGCGGTCGTTCCACATTCTGCCT
This sequence comes from Neotragus pygmaeus, assembly GCA_006410875.1. Lineage (NCBI taxonomy): Eukaryota > Metazoa > Chordata > Mammalia > Artiodactyla > Bovidae > Neotragus > Neotragus pygmaeus. The sequence continues at coordinate 107,702 of SJYV01027149.1, forward strand.
GGTGCACTGTATGGAAAACTGTGTGTGTATATACATGTGTGCAAACGTGTGTGTGTGTGTGTGTGGATGTGGATGTGCACGCATGCTGTCAGCACATTTCTGCTGGCTTGTACCGGGAAAGGCCTATTCTCCATTTTCCTGAATGGCACATTCCTCTTTGCTCACAGAATGTGAGATGAAAATATTACTCTTGTTGCCAATTTCCTTTTGATTAGCTTTGTATCTAGGGTTGCAAGTTTCCTTTTGGACTATTTTTTTCCGATTATTTTCTCACCAGTGGTTAGGAATAGAAATGGAAGGAGGCCAGGAAATGACTTATCTGAAAAGGAGTCTTCTCCCCACCCCTAAGTACATGCACGTAAACAGGAAGAAAAACGAACAGCAACTAACTTTTGATTCCTTGGCTAGATTATAGTGTTTTATTGTGCCACTTAGAAGAAGAGTTATGGAAATATATGTCAGGGTGATAGCCAGCTGGCTATCTGAAGTGAGTATCAGCTTTCTGGAAGCAGTAGAGACATTTTCCTGTCATTTTATTGCATTTTTTTAGAATTGCCTGACTGCTAGAGAGGGTTTCTCTTGCCACAGTGCTGCAATAAAAGTAAACACATACATTTCTAAGAAACAGATTATTAGAGAGTTTCTTTGAAGTGTTGAAATAAAGAGCATTTGTTATATGCTCCAAGCATTTGATTCTTAACTCCTCCCAGTGGAGCAGCCTCGTTCCTCTCAAACATCACTTAGCACTGAAGGCATCTAGAGAAACTGAGAGGCAGCCGGTGCTGGACCTGCCCTTCTCTGCTAAACTGGAGACCTGGATGACCCACGAGGCGGTTGCTGTCAGGCCCAGGAACACAGGCAGCCGGGACTTTGATCCGTGAGAGAAGAGCCGCATGAAGTAAGACCCACGTTTGCCCTAGTTTCCTGCTGGAGCACATTCCCTGTTGTGTGCGTTCCTTGGTCTGAGTACCAGGAGCAGAAGCCTATTACAGCCTGGTGGTCTCTGGAATTCAGGGCTGTTGAAGAGGCTGAAGTCCGTATGGCAGGCGGCTGGGGAGGAGGGAGCTGTGAGAGGGGAACGCAGAAGCTGAGGTGTGTATCCATACAGGGTGAGGCCTGGTAGAGAGCAGCTTCTCCCGAGTGGTAAGGAGAAGGGCCCTGGCAGGGGTCACGTAGTGTGGAGAGAAATGGAGAGTTCTGGGTTAGCCAGGGTGGAGGGACTTCATTGAGCACCTCAACCATTCCCTTGAGACACCAGAAAGACCACGTCTAGGCCTTAAGGGTCATGCATTAGGACCGAAAACATAACTCATAGGCCCATCTTAACCAAGTATAAAACCGAACCTGACAGAACTGAGAGGATCTGCTGGTGACTTAGCTGCCATCAGCCTCATTAGTGTGTTATAACCATGATGGTGAACTTCAGGCCAGGCAAGGGTCACCAGTGAATGCCAAATCTAAGGGGAAATTTGATGAAAGACAAGATGTTTGCATGGTCTGAAAACATCTCCCCACAGATTACTTATTATAAGGGAAAAAATAATTTTTCTGGGGAGAGATTGGACAGCACTTTGGCTCGGTGATCGAAATTTATATTGCCAGGGAGGGGGACACTGACTTCACATATTTTCAGCTATGACACCAGGAGAAGAGAACATCACCTCTGTAGTTTTCTGGCTGATAATGCATAAGGTGAACTGAATCATGAGGAAATGTCAGACAAGTCAAAATGGAAATGTTTTGTTAATAGAAGAAAAGGAAAGTGAAAGTTGCTCAGTCGTGTCCAACTCTTTGCGACCCTATGGACTATACAGTCCATGAAATTCTTCAGGCCAGAATACTACAGTGGGTAGCCTTTCCCTTCTCCAGGGGATCTTCCCAACACAGGGATCAAACCCAGGTCTCCTGCACTGCAGGTGGATTCTTTACCAGCTGAGCCATCAGAGAAGCCCAAGAATACTGGAATGGGTAGCCTATCCCTTCTCCAAGGGATCTTCCCGACCCAGGAATCAAACCGGGGTCTCCTGTGCTGCAGGTGGATTCTTTACCAGCTGAACTACCAGGGAAGGGGAGGACTATATAGTCCCTTGTACAGCAAGGAGATAAAACCAGTCAATCCTAAAGGAAATCAACCCTGAATATTCGTTGGAAGGATTGAGGTTGAAGCTGAAGTTCCAATATTGGCTACCTGATGTGAGAAGAGCCAACTCATTGCAAAAGACCCTGATGCTGGGAAAGATTAAAGGCAGAAGGAGAAGGGGGTGACAGAGATGAGATGGTTGGATGGCATCATTGATTCAGTGGACATGAGTGTGAGCAAACTCTGGGAGATTGTGAAGGACAGGGAAGCCTGGCATGCTGCAGTCCATGGGGTCACAAAAGAGTCAGACACAACTGAGTGACTGAATAACAACAGCAAATATTCTCCTGAAGTGTCAGTATCATAAAAGATAAAAAAGAGCTATATGTCTCAGATTAATGACAGCTAAATGCAATATCTTACCCTGGACTGGATCCTGAACTGGAGGAGAAAGAAATGCTGTATAGCACATTATTGGGTTAACAAGATGGTTGTCAATTAAAGCATTGTATCAGTATTAAATTTACTAAGATTGATACTAACATTATGGTTATATAAGAATATGCCTATTCTTAAGATATAAATTCTGAAGTATTTAGCGCCATGATGTATGGAACTTTTTTCCAAGCGGTACAGAAACAAAAAAATGTTGAGTGAATGTAGGTATCTGTAGAGAGAGAAAGATTGAATGATTCTGTGTGTTAAATGTTCATAGTAGGTGGATATTTGGGTAAAGAGTACATGGCATCCTTGATATTNTGTATTCTTGCCACCTCTTCTTAATATCTTCTGCTTCTGTTAGGTCCATGCCATTTCTGTTCTTTATTGTGGCCGTCTTTAAGGAGTCATAGAGCATTCCAATTCCTACTCTGATGCTTGCCGGCTGAAGGGTCACTGGAAAGTTCCTTAACCTTGGGATATTCGGCCACTGCATTTTACAATAATATTTGCCTAGCCTCAATATCTTACAACTTCAATGAGAAAATGCATGTGAAAACTTTTTGTAAATAATAATGGTTTCTTCTACAAACATAAAATTACTATTAATAGTTTAGTTAAATATGAAAATTGCCTTGGACCAAGGTAAAGACTTTCCTTAATTCAGGTGGCCTTTCTTCCTTTTAAATGTCAAGAATACAATACAAGAGTGTTTTTTTTCTTTTCCCCCTTGGACCTTTTTATTCCTTCTGATTGCCTCGTTTCTAACTCCCTGCCTTTATTTATTCTAGGCAAAGCTACAGTGACAAAAGGAGTGGTGTAATTTCTGAATTTCAAGAACAGTGAAGTAGGAGATGGGAGAGAGCATATAAAAGGACACGTAAGTCAAACATCCGTTCTCAAACATCTCATGGATCTGAATTTCCTCAGAATCTCTCCTGCTTAGTTCTGCAATGGTCTATGAGGCTCTGATGGATGGAAGGATCTTTCCAGTCTTCAGCCCCAGATCAAAATCGGCCAAGGAAAGGCCAGGGTGGTTTGCGGAAGGAAGGAGAAAGGTTTGCAGAGGCCACTCACTGGAGGCGGAAGACAACATGGGCCAGGGTGGGAGAACCACAGAAAGGGCACCGGAATTACTCTCTCTCTGAGTCACTCCAAGTGACAGAAAAGGGCCGTGCCAGGTCAGAAAGCTTCAAGGAGGCCTGGGGGAGTCGTTTCCTCTAATCAGAACTGCCTTGGGTTGCGACCCCTTATCCAGGAAGATTACATTTACCTGGTCTGCTCCTGCCCTGGAGCTGAAGAGTCTAGGCCAGCACTTCTCAGACATGAGATTAAGAATTTGCCCTAGAACTAAATGTGGAAACGTCTTCACTTCTTTTCAGAGACAGTCCGTCTACCAAAAGTAAAACTCAGTTGAACTAAAGTGTTCTTTGTAGTGGTAGTTGACTTCCATTCTGGCGCATAATGTTACTATGTGCATATATATATCCAAACAAAAACTGCCTAGTTTTATTTGTTTTTAATCTTGATAAGAATAGTATATTGCATGTGATATTCTGCAGCTTTCATTTTTTTCACTCAGCTGTACTTTTAAGATTCACTTGTTGCCTGTAATGAATTTTTATTGTTAAATAAAATTCTACTCCAAAAATCTATCATAGTTTATCTGTTGCTCCATTTCCTTCTAACATTTGGTATTTTGTTGCCCTTGTAATGAGTATAAAATAGTATATCATTGTGGTCTCAATTTACACTTTCTAAAGGCGAGATTGAGCAGTTTTTTTTTGTGTCCTTTGGAGACCAGAGTTTATGACTTTAATGTAGAGAAATTTTTCAGTCTTGAAGTTTTGTTTCTTTCTTTTTTTTTTGGTTTTGTTTTTTGAAAATAGTCTAGCAGTCTCACTTTCAATTGTGTTGTGGTTTCATTGCTCATCTTCATTCTTTTTGATTGAAGTTTTTGTTGATTTGTGTTCTCACATATTATATCCTTACACTTGGGTTTACTTGGGTTCTTTTTCTAGTTCCTCTATTGAGTATTTACTCCCTTGGAAGGTGGAATTGCTACTTTTAGAATACTCCCAAGAACGGTCTATTTTCTGCTAAGCTATCACTTTTCTTTTTACCCAGAATCCTAGATATGTGGATCTCTGACTGAAGATGCCCTTCTTCCACATGTGGAGTATAGGAAATAGATATTTACTGCTGTGAATCAGAGGCATCATCTCTGTAGACTTATATTCTGCATCCTCTTAATGGACATAGAAAGTAGCTTGAAGATTTTGGTCTCTAAAATGTTAAGTTGCCTTGTGCTTCAGCACATGGGGAAAAAAATATTATTTCAAAATAGATGTCAACTGAGAGTGCTGATTTAATAGTTTTTAAATTCATTCTGCAACAGAAACATCATCTGTAGGCAATCATACCTTTTCAGAGACCACACAGATTTGATGGGAGTGTGTGCATTAGGATTTTGTGTTGACAGTGACATGTTAGGCAGGTTTCTACTCTGCAGAATCTTTGTGCTTTGCAGGTTATAAATTGGATTTTTAATGCTAGTGTTATCATAGAGAAGGTAGGCACAGAAAACATCCCCAGGGAATGCTGAGCTCTGTGATGAGAGATTCTCCGAGGGGCTACCTCTTATTGGACCCAAACCTTCATTTGGAAAGTATAAATATCAGATAATTCTGTGTCTTTTCCTCCCTTGGATAGCAAATTCTAGTGAGTGGTTACTTAGTCGGTGTTCTTATTTGCTTGTTATTATTGTCTGTCAGTTCATGTACTCCTGCCATTTTGGTTTGGTTGGCTGAACACTCCGGGAACTTTGCCTGGAGAGCTAGGAAAGAGATGAAGAAGAAGTGAAGTTTACCAGGAATGGCCAGTGGGTCCCTGAGGAGGTCCTGCCCAGGCTTTGGGCTGGGGAGCCATCATTCACAAGCACAAACTGCTTGGATCTGAAAAGGGTCTGATTACCACTTCCCCAGTTCTGTTGGCCTGGAGTGGCCAGTTCATTTGATAGATCAGCAACTGGCTCTTTGAGTCACCCAGTTCTCCTCTTTTAACTATAGATGTATCCCCTGGAAGACTGTGATTTGAGTCATTAGCATGATTTTAATACCGTTCACCTGAATGCAGTTTCTTTCCTTCTGCAAAATTGTGACTCCAGTCGTATCAAAATGATGCAGAGAGAGCTCCAGAATGTGGTCTTTCAGGTGTGATGTTAGTGAGGGCATCAAAACTAGGGCTTGACAGGCATTGTCAGGATGAGTGACCATAAATCTGAGTTTGCTCACCAGGCCCCATTGTATGACCCAGAGCTGTGCTTTGCTTCACACTCGCTGTACATCTCCCAGACTTTGGTCCTGATCATGCTTTCTAGACCAAGAACAATTCCTCACTGCTCTCTGACTCAGCCCTGGGATACTTGGCCATTTGTAACATTTTCCTCCTTTCTCACATGACATCATAAATTTGTATATTTCTAAAGAAGGTTCTAAAAAGTAGAATTGTTTTAAACACTTCTCCAACTTGCCCTCCTTGCTCCTCACCAAATTTGCATCTGAATACTTGTTATTGCGCCCATTGTCTGATGCCTTCAAACATGCCCACAAAATAATTTCTGTTTGCCTCTCAGGCCAGGTGTTCGGGGTGGGAAGCATGATTTAGAGGGAGCCACGTTAGGTTCCTCAGTAGCCAGATGACCTGGCTTCAAGTTGAATGTCTACTTGAAGTCTATATGACTTTGGTTAATCACTTAGCTTTTCTGTGTTTTCATTTTCCCGCCTCATCTATTCATATGCTGGAGCAATTGTTCTCAAAGTTTTGGTTTACAGTTCAGTACAGTTCAGTCACTCAGTCGTGTCCGACTCTTTGCGACCCCATGAACCACAATACGCCAGGCCTCCCTGTCCATCACCAACTCCCGGAGTCTACCCAAACCCATGTCCGTCGAGTTGACGATGCCATCCAACCATCTCATCCTCTGTTGTCCCCTTCTCCTCCTGCCCTCAGTCTTTCCCATCATCAGGGTCTTTTCCAATGAGTCAGCTCTTTGCATCAGGTGGCCAAAGTATTGGAGTTTCAGCTTCACCATCAGTCCTTCCAATGAACACCCAGGACTGATCTCCTTTAGGATGGACTGGCTGGATCTCCTTGCAGTCCAAGGGACTCTCAAGAGTCTTCTCCAACACCACAGTTCAAAAGCATCAATTCTTTGGTGCTCAGCTTTCTTTATAGTCCAACTCTCACATCCTGACCTTTATCAGCAAAGTAATGTCTCTCCTTTTTAATGTGCTGTCTAGNGTCTTCTCCAACACCACAGTTCAAAAGCATCAATTCTTTGGTGCTCAGCTTTCTTTATAGTCCAACTCTCACACCCGTACATGACTACTGGAAAAACCATAGCCTTGACTAGATGGACCTTTGTTGGCAAAGTTGGCAAAGTAACTTCTCTGCTTTTTAATGTGCTGTCTAGGTTGGTCATAACTTTTCTTCCAAGGAGTAAATGTCTTTTAATTTCATGGCTACAATCACCATCTGCAGTGATTTTGGAGCCCCCCAAAATAAAGTCAGCAACTGTTTCCACTGTTTCCCCATCTATCTGCCGTGAAGTGATGGGACTGGATGCCATGATCTTAGTTTTCTGAATGTTGAGTTTTAAGCCAACTTTTTCACTCTCCTCTTTCACTTTTATCAAGAGGCTATTTATTTCTTCTTTACTTTTTGCCATAAGGGTAGTGTCATCTGCATATCTGAGGTTATTGATATTTAAGGCCCCTTTATACTCTTTAAAAATGATTGAGGGCCCCAAAAGGCTTTGCATGTAAGAGTTATAGCTATCATTTGTGGCAAGCAGAGAAATGGCCCCCCAAAGATGTCTACTTCCTAATCCCCAGAACTGATGCATATGTTACTTTACCTGTCAAAAGAGACTGCCAGCGTGATTACATTAAGGATCTCGCAGTGCAGAGATTATCCTGGATTAATCAGGAGAGCTCGGTGTAGTCAAGAGTCCTTATAAGAGGAAGGCAGTGTGCAGGTGGCCTCCAGAAACTGGAAGAGGCAAGGGACACATTCTCCTCTGGGTTCACGAGGAGCTCAGCCCTGCCAACACCTCCGTTTTAGCCCTGGAAGGCCTGTTTGTAGACTTCTGATGTCCAGAACTATAATTTATGTCTTTTTAAACTACCCATTTATAGTCATTTGTTATAGCAGCAATAGAAATCTAATGCAAATATTTTCTGTTAAAAATTAAAAGTGACAAATTTTAAAAAGTAATTTATTTAGACATAATAAACTCTTATAGGTTAGCATCAATTACTTTTTTGGGGAGAATAGCTATTTTTCAACTGTTAGTGAGACAACTATCACTGCTATACATTTTTATAAATCTCTTTTAATGTCTGGCCTAATAGAATGTACCTGGATTCTCAAATCAGCGTCTGCATTCAATTTGTTGTGGTATCACATGTCATGTAACCTCTGAAAAACTCCCCTGAATATACTCACAGAGAAAGAGCATTGAAAAGGCAAATACCATCTTAATATTATTATAAAAATAATTTTGGCCTTATGCATTACCTATAACATAGGCCTCTTAGGAAGTACCCTACTTTGAGAACATCTGGGCTAGAACATAGCCACACAGCTATACCTAGCTGCTAAGAGTCTGAGAATTGCAGTTCTTACTCTAGGTGCCAGCTTTTAAAAGTGAGGGTTTAGAAAGGGACATTAAAGGACACTGATTATTATATATCAAAGTTTGATACCCATGGTAAGTAGACAATTGCCAAAATGTTGGTTTCCTTTCTCCTTGTCCTCATATTAGCTAGGAAAAATGGGCATTCTGCTTAGACTACATCCTTTAGAAATAACTAGGATGGAACACAGTGGCATGTAGGTGGAGTCATAACTGCATAGAATTGCATTTTTAGCATTTGTAGATTGATTATATGAAATATCTTTTGTTTGGTGCTCACAGACAGCATTTGATGCCTTGTTTGGGTCTTTTGAATTTAACAATGCACTTCCTTTCCTTGGGTAGGATTATAGTTGAAATTGAACTTCAGCCTAGCTTTGATTCATAGTTGTCCTTTATGGGTTTGAAACTACAAGGGGAGTAACATTCCCTCTTGGCCATTTTGTAGATAGTTCCTGCTTCTCCCTGTCAGTATTCTTTTGCTGAAAAATAACCCAGTTCCAGTTTCTGATGTGAAAGAGCAGTTAGGAATATTTGTGCAAAATAGCCTATAGCTAAAAAAAAAAAGTATGTAAATACAGTAAAAACAGTTTGGAGTTAAGTGGCATGATTTTGAGCTTAATATAAAGCTTAATACTGATCTCATTAATTGATGATATGTGTTTAACGCATTTTTAGTGCTATCCTCATCTTTAAATTGATTATTGTAATAGCTTTTGGGTGAATAAGGACTTGGAAGATATTTTAACATCCCGAATATAGTTAGTTCAACCTCTGGAGTGGGAGAATCCTTTGTATGTTTCACAGGGTTGACTATTTCCTGACTGAACTGATTGGAAACAAGTTTTGATTTGGGATGGGGGTGGGGGAGGAGAAGAAACAGAATTTAGAGGCTCAGGCACTTGGGGAAAATGTGTACCTGATGTTTCCTTGGGGAAAATGTGTACTGACTGGTGGGTACTGTGGACCAAAAAAAAAAAAAAAACCAAAACAACCCCCCAAAATGCTGCCTGTTGTTTTAGTAAAGGATTTAGTAAGGACTCTTGTGGCCATAAAGTCATCAACCACTGCAGCAGCCATCCAGACCTTGTAGCCTGAGAGGAGCTCAGGATGGAGAAAAACTGGCTGCTAACCATCAAGCCATCAGCCACTTCAGCTGCCTGGATGGTGTACCGTGAGGGTAATTGAGGATGGAGAAAAACCCCAAACTGGCCCTAGATAGCTAAGATGCTTACCAAAGGAACAGCTTCAAGAAACCCAGACTCTTGCATCTTCCGCATACATAAATTAGCCTGAGATGTCTGGATTTTTTTATTAACAGCAATCTTTTGATCTTTAACTAGATTTTTTTTTCCCCCCCTGTGGGAAAAATTCCTGTATCTCCTGTCTCCTCCCTTATCTCTTGAAAAGAGTTTTTCAAAGCTATCTGCAAGACAGCAGTCCCTGGCTATAGTCCTTAGTAAGGTCTGCGAACAAACATAACTCTCCACTTTTAGGCTGTGCATTTTTTTCAGTTGACAGTACTCGGGGGCCAGAGGGTCACTGCGGTGTCTGGTGGCGGTTGTGAACTGGAGCTGGTCAGGGCCGTTTGACTCCCTTTGCTCTTTTCCCCAGTAGCTCCTGAAAACAACCTAGTGATCGTCAGTTTCTGCTCTACCCTATGGTGTACTGTGTTAGCAGGAACTGGACTGAAACCTTAGTTAAAACAGAGAGGGTGGAAGCAGTTTTTTTGTGATTCCAACTTGAGGTGCCACAAACTCCTGGTACTAAGCACCCTGGATCTGGGGTACTCAAAGTTTTTAGCAACTAGCATCATAATGGTAGCACTTATCACACATATATGAGCATAACAGAAAAACTATAAGTGAAACTAATAGGAAGGTTGTCCCTGTGTTAGTTTCTGAATACATTTCAGATCATCACCAAGCAGGTCATCCCTAAAACTTGCTAGGTGTTTCAGGAGGCAAAAGTGGGGTTGCTTGTAGCGCACTGCCCTCTTTAGGGGGTTTACAGTCAACATCCACGTGGTGGCAGAGGTTAGGGTGCTGATTCAGTGAAAGTCTTAGTTAAAAGCCATGTGGTCATTCATTGCAGCAGCTAGCAATTTTGAAAACATGGGCTGGAATATTTTTCTGATGCTTTAAAATAAGAACAAAACAATTGTTTTAAGATTGCAAAACAATGAGTGTTTTGATTTGGCAGTTCCTGCATTTGCTAATCACTAAATGTAAACTATTTCTCTGAGCAAGAGGCTGCACTAGCCAAGAGCTGTGTGCCTTATTGTATTTTTTTCATCAGCTCTTTAGCAGGCCTGGGCCCAGGAGGCATTTCAGGCTTGTAGCCAGCCCTCCCAGGCCTTCAAACACACTTTGTTGCCTCTTTCACAGAGAGCCCCAGGGTGTTTTGGAAGCCATGTGTGACTTTAAGGAAAAGATTAGAAAGAGGCAGAAGCACGTACTGCAAACTAGCTGCTTTTGGGGAGTTTTTTTCTTTCATTCTCATTTCTGACTTATTTCCGGGCTGACTTCCACAGCAGCTGTTGCATGCGTTTGCTCCTTATTGAACTCCTGGCCTCCCCTGGCCCAGCCCACGGCAAATGTCCTCAGAAACAAAGTCCTGGAGGGACTTCTCTGGTGGTCCAGTGGTTAAGAATCTGCCTTCTGATGCAGGGGACACGGGTCCGATCCCTGGTCGGGGAGCTAAGATCCCACGTGCCGTGGGACACCACAGCTAGAGAGCCGCGTGCTGCAGTAAAGGCCCCATGTGCCGCAGATAAGGCCCGATGCAGCCCAACAAAAAAATGTTTTTTAAAAAAGAAAGAAATGAAGCCGCGGGACAGAGCCTGCCCTCCGCCTTCCTCCTCTCCTCCGAGGTCTAGCTGCGGTTTTCCTGCTGCTGTCACAGCCGGGCTGGCCCTGAGCTTCATCGGGTACAGGTGTGTCTTCTTTCTTCCTCCCTCACACATCTCCCTCGTCCTGTCCTGCCCTCTGTCAGGTCTCCAAGCATGCTACTGTTACATGTAGCTACCCTGTTGTATGATTCTTGAAATGGGTCAACTGTCCGATGCCTCCAATGGTGTCTTTCACGTTCAGACTCATTCATTCCCTCAAAGCCACACTTCACACGTTCTAATCGGATAGATGTGCCTTGAATATTCAGAAAACATTTATTGACCACCTCCTGTGTACAAGCAGCTGTGTGCAGATGCCAGGAGATACAGAAACAAATCAGACCCTTTGTGCTGTTGGTGGAGAAGGGGAGAGAAATGTGGAAGCAAATAGTGAGAGATGACCTCTAGTAAAAACATGGGCCAGCTATAGTGAGGACACAAGAGGAGAGGGAGCAACTTGGTCCCGAAAGGTGTGTAAGTATGGCCCCCGAGACAGAAGAAAAGAGGGTCATAGCAGCCATCAGCCAGAAGCGGACTCACCCCCTTCCCAATGGGATTCCACCGTGACTAGCCTAGAGCAAGAGGACACCTCTGTTAACGGATCTCTAATGGTGGATTTGGCTCACTGAGGCAGAGGATTGGAAAGGAATTTGGGAAGCTGCAGCTATCCTTTAAGTAACAACATGGGTAGGCTTTGACCTAAGAGGGTGAACGGTCCTTGGTACAGTTTCTCAGTGCTGGAGGACTTCATTGTATTCTTCCGCTTTAAGAATTTGTTGGTTATGCACTCACTGTTTAATGGCCCTGATACTTAGATGCTGTGTTTTTGTGCGAATCCCTCATAAATAGAGTTTCAGGATGAGCTTAGAGTACAAAGACCTCCCTGTCCAATGAGCGTAGAGTACAAAGACCTCCCCGTCCAAACCAGATCATGTTTTACTTCTCATTCATGGATAGTGCTTGCCCCAGTTTGTAACTGTGTGTGTATGTAAGTATCTCTCCACTCTTAAGTTCTTTTAGACATGAGATCTGTTGGTTTCCTTTTCAACCTTATGTCCATATTGCCTCCACTGGGCTTGGCATAACAAGGAAAGAGTGAACAGAGCAGACACCCAGCCTGGAAAGTGAACAGAAAAGTCAGAGGTGGGGTTTGCACAGTGAAGCCCGAGAATAGATAATTGACTTCTTTTTTCTTTTATTTTTTCAAATTGAAGTGTTGTTGATGTACACAGGTGTACAACATAGTGATTTGCAATTTGTAAAGGTTATTCTCCATTTATAGTTATTATAAAATCAGTGGCTGTAGTGCATTGTGCAGTATATCCCTGTAGCTTATTTTATACCTTAGACTTTGTACCTCTTAACCCCCTACATATCTTGCACCTTCCCCTTCTTCGCTCTTCCCACTGGTGACCACTAGTTTGTTCTCTATATCTGTGAGTCTGTTTCTTTTTTCTTTTAAATTTTGGATAACAGAGTTCTAATTTGGTCAAGGAAAAAGGGCAGAAGAAAGTCCTCATTTACTGAAGTCCCTTCCAGCAGATGATGTTTACAGAACCAAAAATGTCTTTTCAAAATAGAATGTGCTTAATGGGACAGATATATATTCTGATTATAGTAGTGCTTATATGAATCTATACATGTGATGAAATACTAGAGAACTGCACACAGAAGAAAGGGGTTAGGAATTGAACATGTCAAAACAAATGAAATCTTAACAGGGTCTGTATTTTGGTTAACAGTATTGTACCAATGTCAAGTTCTTGCTTTTAATACTTTTATTATGGTTATGTAAGATAAGAGGCACATACATGGGAGCTTTCCACTATTTTTGTAACTTCTGTATGAGTCTCAAAGTATTTTGGGAATTCCCTGGCGGTCCAGTGGTTAAGACTCTGTGCTTTCACTGCTGAGGGTGAGGGTTCAATCCCTGGTTGGGGAACTAACTGCAAGCTGTGTATCATGGCCAAAAAAAGTTATTTAAAGGCAAATAAAAACAGATATTACCAAGTCCTGGCAAAGATACAGAACAACTTGAACTCTCTTGCATTGCTTGTGGGAATGTAAAATGGAACAGCCACTTTGGAAAACCTGGGTTTTGTTTGTTTGTTTGTTTGTTTTTACAAAGTTAAGTATATACTTACCATGCAAGACAGCAATTTCACTCCTAAATACTTACCCAGAGAAATAACCTCTGTTCACACAAAAACCTGTAGGCTAATATTTGCAACAGTGTTATTTTATTTATTTATTTAGTTTGGCTGCTTGCAGGAACTTAATTCCCTGACCAGGGATTGAACCCAGGCCCTCAGCAGTGCAAGATCAGAGCTGTAACCACTGGACCACCAGGGAGCTCCCAACAGCTTTATTTCTAATTGCCCATAACTTGAAAAGACTCACAAGTCCTTCAACAAGAGAGTGGATAAGCAAACTGGGCATCAATGGAATATTACTCAGTACTAACAAAGAACAAACACAACTAACTGGATGAATCTCAAATGCATTATGTTATGTGAAAGAAGCCACACTCAAAAAGAGTGTGCATGATTCCATTTATATGACGTTCTGGAAAAGGCAAAAGTGTAGGGTTAGAAAAAAGACCAATGGTTTCCCGGGGCTGGGAACTGGGGAGAAGCTTGACTTACAAAGGGTATAGGGACCTTTTACCTGTATCTTAACTGTGTGATGATGACATGACTATAAGTTTTGGTTGAAACTTATGGAACTGTTACCTAAAAAGGATGGATAACTGCATAAAAATTATATCCCAATAAATCTGACTTTAAGATGAAAACACCACCACCAACACAAGTGAATAATTAATGATGTTCTTTAGCTTAAACACTCATGAAGAGTTCAGTGTCTGTCACTTGCCCGTGATTGGATAAAGATTTGTGAAGTTATTGATTACAGTGATGTCTTGTTCAAACACCAAAGTGTAGCTTCTTTAGTACTTTGCCCTCTAATTGAGCAATGGAAATAGCTATGACTGTAGAGATGGATGTTCTAATATTTTTGAACAGAATGCTTTTGGGAGATTAAAACAAAAGCTTCTGACTTTTGCTTTAGCAGATGCAGTCTATAGTGTGTGAACATGTAATCAATTGTTGCTCTATCTCCTTTCCTGGCTTCTTTGCCCTTAGAACAGTCATTAATGGAGTAGACTTACATGCATTTTTAGATTGTTTTAAATCTCAGCTATAACAACTGGGCTGTGATTCCCCCCCACCCCCCCCCCCCCACCC
>SJYV01027149.1:122229-180371 GCA_006410875.1 Neotragus pygmaeus
ATACAATATTGTATTGGGAAAAACCCAAGTTTTGATTTGGATGGAAAGAGGGAAGGCTTATTTCGTCACTATAGCCAGTATAATTTAAATATAACTCACAAATGTTGATAGCAGGAATTAGAAGATTCAGACTGAAAGTTCAGTGGAGCTCTGAGACAGTATCTCTTAATAACCACCGTCTTCTGTAAATCGAAGTCAAAATTTGATTTTGAAGGAAGATTTAACTCTGAACTCTTTGCTTAATTTGTGGGGTTGAAGGATATAACTTCTCCCTTTATGGAACAGATAGCTGGATAATGCTTGTGAGATTGCAGCAGTCTTTTCCCAGTAGAAGACTCCTTGTTAATTTAAAACCGGGGCTTACTAGGTTGGTTTGGATTTAATGCAATCCAATATTTCAGCGGAGCAAACACTTAATCATTAACCACTTGTAATGCCTATTATGAGGGTTGGATTTGCACAGACAAATAAGCCGCAAACTCTGTTTTCAAGGCGTTCACCATCCAGCGTGGCCACCTGAGCTGTGTGCAGCCCCCTTACGTGCAGCTGCAGGAGAGACCCCCTAAGGAGGAAGCCCTGACCTGGGATGCTTCGCTTCAGGTGGGCCTTGTAAGTAGACTTTTGTTTGGTCCTGAAAGAGAGCACTCCGTTTTTCAGGCAGAATGAACCAAGTGCCAAATGAAAGCTTTTGTGATCAGGGAATCATAACATTGAAGCAGGGTGAAGAATTTCTTCTCTTCCTTCCCAGTTAAATAAGAGTTGAGGTCATAATATACAAATTCAGACTAGAATATAGCTAGATATAAATACCAGAAAGAATATATAAGATTATACTAGAAATACTGGAATACTAGAAGGATATAAAATTATAAGTAAATTACCCCTTTTACTCCTCTATTAGTTTCTATTGGTGTTATAATTAATTTTTACCACATTGTTACTGTTAATGAAACAACACAAATTTATTATCTTAATGCTTCTTTAAGCCGGAAGCCCAACATGGGTCTCACTGGGTTAAAATCAGCATGTCTTGAGACTTTTGGCCTTTTCTGGGTTAGAATCAGCGTGTCTGAGACTTCCGAGAGGCTGCCACTCTTCTTTGGCCTGTAGCCTCTTCCTCCATCTTCTCTCTGACATTTATTTGTAGTCAAATCCAGGAAAGGGTTTCTGATTTTAAGGACCCATGTGATTAGATTGGGGCAGCCTGAATAATCCAGGATACTCTTCCCATGTCAAAATCCTTAATTTATCACATCTGCAGAGTCAGGTAGCATAGTCACAGGTTCTGTCCACAGGATGTGGACATGGGGCCATTATTTTGTGCACTATATCTGCCTCCCCTTATTCCTTTTATTCTCCCCACTGGTAAATTATTTGGATACCAAAGCTAACATATATATAATGTATTTATTTATGAAATTGAAAGTCACTCAATTGTGTCTGACTCTTTGCAACCTCATGGACTGTAGCCTGCCAGGCTCTTCTGCCCATGGGGGTTCTCCAGGCAAGAATACTGGAGTCAGCAGCCATGCCTTCCTCCAGGGGATCTTCCCACCCCAGGGATCACACCCCAGTCTCCTGTGTTGCAGGCAGATTCTTCACCTTCTGAGCCGCCAGGGAAGCCCATACCTTAAAGTACGTNGGGTTGCAAAGAGTCAGACACGACTGAGCAACTAAGCATAGCCATACATTATGACAGACCATAGAGACGGAACTTTTTTTATTTATTTTTTTCAACAGAACTATTTCATTGGCTCAGAAAGAAAATTTTTTCTCTCAGTGAAAATAAACTAACGGTTATTTCAACTCATTTTGAGAAAAAGAAAAATCTGAATAATTGCACAACCAAATATAATCACTTTTACAGAATTGTATACTAAAGCTCAACATTCAGTCATTGAAGACTTGGCTCAAAAATTATGCTTCAAAGAAGTGAGTAAGAAGTTAGCATTTTTTGAGTGTTTACTATGTGGCAGACTTTATAATAAACATTTTAGAGATAATGTTGCTTTTAATCTTTGTGTATATGTGTTTAGTCGCTCATTCATGTTTGACTCTGCAACTCCATGGACTGTAGCCCACCAGGCTCCTCTGTCCATGGAATTCTCCAGACATGAATACTGGAGTGGTTAGCCATTTTCCTTCTCCAGAGGATCTTCCAGACCCAGGGATCAAACCCAGGCCTCCTGCATTGCAGGCAGATCTTTACCATCTGAGCCACCAAGGAACCCCTTTAATCTTTAAACACCCCTATAATTAATTGTATTTTCCTCCTTTTAATGATAAGGAAGCTGAAGCTAGAAGACTAGATAACTCCCCAGATGACATACAGAGAGACCCCAGAGTCTTTGTACTACACCATGCTGAATTCTATGAAGCATCAGTTGTATCCATCAATCCAACATTTTTTCAGTATCAGTTAGGATCGAGGCATTTAAAGTATTATGGAATCAACAAGCGAGTAGAAGATATAATCTCTGGCTTCAGAGAATTGNACAATATACAGCCTTGACGTACTCCTTTTCCTATTTGGAACCAGTCTGTTGTTCCATGTCCAGTTCATAGTTATAACTTATACTAAGTTTCATTAGATTTGTGAAGCAAAGTGTGCCTCACCAAAAATTTAAAACTATTACTACATAAAGCCTTTTAAACTTATTTATAAATTTTATCTCGTGGTAAATTTAAAAACTGATATTGCATACAAAAATCATGCTGTTTGTCCAGTGGCAATGCATGTGGGAAGGGTAAATGCATAGATTATGAGACAGTGACAGCTACTCAAATTGCTCAAATCATCGTAATAATAATCATCGTAACTGAAATATATACCAGGCATCTTAGGATAAAGTACTGTAAGAAAGGAGAAGAAAGAGTGTAATACTTTCATTCTGATGACGTAAGTAATCTTCCCAACCTTTCTCTATTCCCTCACCCACTACTTTCCCCTTCCTCTGAGAAAGAGTCTGTCAGGAAACAAACATGTGCTTAGATCCTTCACATCACACATTTAATAGGGGCTGGCTCCACCTGTCTAGCACTTTCATGACTGGATGGGTAAGTCTGCTTAATTTTAGGGTTCAATATTATTGAGCCCTAAATATAGTTTGCCAGGCCTAAAATATTTACTGTCTACCCCATTACAAAGAGTTTGCTGACTTCCACCCTAGAGTAAAAGGTACTCTAAGTTCCCGATAAAGAGGCTTAAAGTCAAGCCTAAAAAGACCAAGTTGAGTCTTTTTTTTTTTNCGACTGAGCGACTGAACTGAACTGAATACAAAATGACAAACGCTCTCAGTTTCTATCAACTTCCTTGCCTAGATGAGGACACAAAGTAATGGTAGATGAAATAGACTAAGTGCTAAAATGAGGGTGAACTGACTCCAGCACAGTAGGATGTCAGAGAAAAGGGCAACCATTACAGATCTCTCGCCTTACTAGAGAAAGTAAGACTTAAACTAAACCTGGAATAATGGGTGGGATTTTATTGACTAGAGAGAAGATAATGGACAATTCTGAATATAAGAAACTGTCCCAAGACAGGAGTCTCATGCATTTTTGTTCTAATCTTTCTCCAAAGCTTCTAATAAACAGCTACAAAGAAAGGAAAAAGTGAATGAGAAGGCCAGGAATGTCATAAATCCATGAAATCATAAATGAGATTTAAGAATAAGGGATCTTATGGATAAAATTTAGTGGTTCCAGGAATTTGGGTAGAAGAAATTTACATCTTTATTTTCACTAACTTCCCACTGAAATTTAGTATTTTCTTAATTATGAGTATAGGTAGCAAACCACAATAGGATTGGCAGTAACTGTGGCTTTGTCGGTAAAANGAATAAGGGATCTTATGGATAAAATTTAGTGGTTCCAGGAATTTGGGTAGAAGAAATTTACATCTTTATTTTCACTAACTTCCCACTGAAATTTAGTATTTTCTTAATTATGAGTATAGGTAGCAAACCACAATAGGATTGGCAGTAACTGTGGCTTTGTCGGTAAAAATTACAAATTTTTACATACGTTTTAACTATGCTGCAGGTATCTCAAAATATCATTTATATTCCTTTCCTTTGGTAGATATTAGTCCCACTGCTATTCTTGTTGTTTAAGAGTTAATTTTTAATAAACACAGATATTGCTGAAGACATTTATTATTTGATAACATTTAAAGAGTTTGTTTCCTTTATTAATCTAATCTAAAATCTGTATTTTATTTTATACATTTAAAATCATTATTCTAATAGAATTTAATTGGCTTTACCACATTGCCAAAGGAATTCATGGCACATATATAGTGCTTCTATTTATGGACCTGAAAATATATTAGTTTTTTAGTTGACTCTCTGAATGTACAATCAACCAAAATACCTTTTTTGCATATTAGTTTAGGCTATCTATATTTATTCCCTAATATAGATAACTAGCATTACTACCCAGCCAATGGCTGGAACTAATTAAAAAATATTAAATTCTTGTAACAACATTTTATAAAAATTTCTAAATACTTAAATATAGAACTGAATATTAATGACCTGAGGTGATATCTTATAAGGTATTTTCCTTATGCAAATATATCTGCCAAACAAAATTTATATGATTTTTTGTTTCCCATTTTATTGATATAGTTGATATATAACATTGTATGAGTTTAAGGTATACAATATAATGATTTGATCAATATATTTATTGCAGAATGATTACCACAATAATATCCTAATAGTTAATATCCTTCACCTTACATAGTTATATGTTTTTTTCCTTTATGTGAATTTTTTAAGATTTACTCTCTTAGCAACTTTCAAATATACAATACACTGTTGTTAACTCTAGTCACCATGCTGTACATTACATCCCAGAACATATATTTTATAACTGGAAGCTTATGCTGTTTGACCACATTCACCCATTTTCCCCTACCCCTTGCCTCTGACAGTCACCAGTCTGATCTTTGTTTCTTTAAGTTCAGTTTTTATAGATTCCACCTATTTGTGAGATCATACAGTATTTGTCTTTTCTCTATCTGATTCATTTCACTTAACATAAGGCCCTTAAGTTATATTCATATCACAGATGGCAAATGTTTTTTTTTCTTTTACAGCTTAGTAATATTCCTTTGTATATATGTGTTGCATGTTATTCAGCCATCAGTGGCCATTTAAGTTGTTTCCATGTCTTGGTTATTGTAAAAAAAAAAAAATGCTGCAGCGAACATGGGAGTAAAAATACCTTTTCAGGATAGTAGCTTCATTTCCTTCCAGTATATATCCAGAAGGAGAATTTCTGGGTCATGTGGTATTTCAACCAGTTTATATCCCTACCAACAGTGCACAAGAGTTCCCTTTCCTCCACATCCTTGACAATGTTTGTTATCCCTTTTCTTTTTGATGACAGCCATCCTAATAGTTGTAAGCTAGTATCTCATTGTAGTTTTGATTGCATTTCCCTAATGCTTAGTGATGTTGAGCACCTTTTCATGTACCGTTTGTATGTCTTGTTTTAGAAAATGTCTCCAGTTACCCTGCCCACTTTTTAACCAGAATATTTTGGTTTTTGTATATGAATTGTATGAGTTCTTTATAGTAACTCCTTGTCACATTTATGATTTGCAAATGTTTTCCTCCATTCTCTAGACTGCAATTTCATTTTCTTGATGGTTTCATTTTCTGTGCAGGTTTTGGTTTAATGTAGGCCCACTTGTTTATTTTTGCTTTAACTGTCTTTGCTTTTAATGTCTAAAACGAAAAATCATTGCCAAGACCAATGTCAAGGAGCTTAACCACTTTGTTTTCTCTCTGGAGTTTTATGGTTTCACGTCTTAGAACAGCCAAGTCTTTAATCCATTTTTGTTGATTTGTGTACAGCCAAAGATAGGGGACCAGTTTCATTTTGTTGCAAGTGACTCTCCGGTTTTCTCAGCACCTTTATGAAGAGACTCTCCTTTCCCCCAGTACACATTCTTGACTTCTTTATCAAAAGTAATTGACCATAAGTATATGGGTTTATTTCTATTGCATTGATCTTTGTGGTTTTTATGCCGATACCATTTATTTGTATCTTCTTCAGTTTCTTTCTTCAATGTCTTATGGTCATCATTGTATAGATCTTTCACCTCCAGGGTTAAATTTATTCAATTGTAGCCTTCATTTTGTTAGTGTGCTGTATCACATTGATTAATTTGTGGATGTTGAATCATCCTTGCATCCTTGAAATAAATCCTACTTTTGTATGATCCTTTTAATGTACTTAGCATACACAGGTATCCTGCCAAACAAAAATTATCTATTCCTTCTAAAAACACTGGAGCTTTTTGATTTGTTTTGTAGAGTAGGAGAGATAGAGAAGGGTTGTTCTGGTTATCATTTCTGTATAACAATCCACCCCAAAACTTAGTGATGTAAAAAATCAATTTTATTACATCTAAGTGTCAGGAATTTGAACAGGGGGCTGCAGTTATGTTCCATGTGTGTACTGTGCCATGATATCTGGGTTCCCAGTTGGGAAAGTTTGAAGACTTAAGGTAGGAATCAACTAGGAGCATGTCTAGTGGTGCAGATGGCATCCGTGTGAATTAACAGTTGAGGCTGTCCTTTGGAGCGCCTGTGTATACTCTTTCCACGTGACCCAGGCTTCCTCACAACATGATAGCCTCTTTTTATACGGTGGTTGAACTGATTAGATGACAGCTCAGAAGTCCAAAACCGAATGTCCTGGAAAACAAGGTAGATGCTGCCTGGCAAACCATCACAAACAGCTTCCCTTCTGACTCAGCTGGTAAAGAATCCACCCGCAGTGCAGGAGACCTGGGTTCAGTCCCTGGGTTGGAAAGATCCCCTGGAGAAGAGAACAGCTACCCACTCCAGGATTCTGGCCTGGAGAATTCCATGGACTGTATAGTCCACGGGGTTGCAAAGAGTCGAACATGACTGAGCAACTTTCACTTTCACCACAAAGGATCACACCTGTGATACTTGATTGATTGAAACAGTCACAAGGCCACTCAGATTCATGGGGAGAATTAAACCTGCCCCTTCACCAGATCAGATTGTACGAGAGCATGTGGAATGGATGATGCTGTGCACTTATCTTTTGAAAATATAATCTGCTCCTATAAGTAGGTACAAAATTGTGGTAGTTCTAAGTATTTGAATCCATTATCTGCAGTGACACAGTTTTTGTGGGATGATGCAACATCATTTGTCCAAGTAAGATTTGAAGTTGAGGTTTATAATTGCTATCTATTAGTCTAGTAACAAAATTTCTCAATTTATTTGGGTTGGAGGAAATGTCTATGTCTTTTCCAAATTGGAAATTTTTATTTTTCCAAAATTTGTAACTATCTTTGTTTGTCAGCAGAAGATCTGAAAGCCACAAGTGTTTTCTGACACATATAAGAGTGACAGGTTAAAAAAAAAAGTTCCATTTTTCTCCACTAAAAGCTTTGATGTATTAAGAAACAATAAGACTGAATTGTACAGTATGTGAGTTATAGCACAATAAATCTTTTTTTATAAGAAAAGAACTCATATATAAATATTGACTTCTAGCTAAAGTGGTTAAAGTGTACTGATGTCTGCAATTTAAAATTCACCAAAAATAAGATGGATTGGTGGATGTATAAGTATTTAGAAAGGTGATAAAGCAAGTGTAGAAAAAGGTTAATTGTACATTGCAGGTGGTGTGTATATGAGTGTTCTTTCAAAAACTTCTGTCACCTTTCTGTGTCTGAATATTTCACAATACAGTACTGGGAAACATTAGGAAACACCACTGCATAATCACTAGGATACTGTTAAGAAGTTAGATTTTTTTTTTTCTTTTCAGATATTCTCTTCATTAAAAGTTTTGACATGGTTTTGATGACATAGGTTATGTTATATTAACTATTCCATCACCATTTTTATTCAAGTAATTGTATAATTATTTGGTAATAGAGAAAACACAGAAGCGAAGAGTTAGACAGAAAACCTCACCCCAGTTCTGTGATTGCAAAGTCAGAAACCTTCAAGACAAATAATTATAATTAACATGATTTGCTAAAAACTGAAACTCTAAATTTAATGTGTAAACAGAATATGGTCTCTGTTCAAATGCTGTTTGCCCTGCTAAAATCTTACACCTCTTTTTTTCTCTCCAGGCAATTACTTTTCATTTTTTTCCTTCTCTTTGACCTCAGCAATATGTTCCCTGTTTACATTATTCATGGAATCATGAAGGGTCACTATTGTCTACCCAATCCCAAAATCATTTGGCCCTTTTTCCAATTGTTTTGCTTGAGTTGTACTGAAGTGGTAACCCGCTGACGCAGGCACACGGTCCAGCTACTCTTGTGCTCTAGTCAGGCCAGAGAAAGATAAAAGGACTGAAAGTGTCTTTCAGTTGCTAAGTGAGTGAATAGTTGGTAAGGAACAATAAAACTTTAGAATTTTGTGAGTCCTATGGTAAAATGTGGACTCACCAAGACATTTATACCTTAACTGATAATGGTGCTAACTAATGAGTCGAAGTCATTGAGAACAACAGAACATTTAAAAAGCCCCTCTTAAGTGTCCACTGGTGACTGGTACCAACTGTGACACGCTGTGCAAAAACCCTTGCACTTATGAAACGTAAGCAACATAGCTAGGAAGAAAATTTGGAGAGGATACCAGGGCATGAGCAGATTTGCACTGCAAGATAAAGCAAAAGGAAGATAAGTGCCAAGGACCAGATGGAATGAAGTCATGTTCCCCTGGCTCTCTTGCCCAGCCTGAGAAGCCAGGCCAGGGGAGTTCATGATCACGGTACAGGAATGGGGGCTCCTGCTCAGTGCTGAGGTACCCCATTCATCAGAACTGCTGTTCTATATGCTCCTTACTCCCGATTCTGTATTAGTCTTGGATTCTTACCTGAAACTTGGCAGCTTTGGAAGCTGATTCATATTTTCTGCTTAAGACTTTCATTTCCAAGTACACATTTAGGCTTGGTTTGCCTAGTTTTGTGTTTACATGGTGGAGTGCTACCCTAGAAAGACGTACTCTGGAGCTCATATGAAGTCAGTGACATGCCTTCAGCAATCATAAGGAAGTTCTGAAGTTTCTGTTTCAAGATTTTGACATGTCAGCATGTGCAAAATCTAGTCTGATGCCAAAATGCCTTATGCCAACAGGCTTCTTTTGATCTTGGTGTGCAAGAGTTTCGTTGCAGCTATTAACCTGTTGCCTTGAAAAGAAACAGAAAATTATCAGATTATGGCCTGTAACATAGGTTGTAGGCACAAGTATAATTAGTACTATAACCCAACATTACTTTGACGTCACTTTGGGGTTGTTAGGATTTTTAACTAGGTTGGCTTTATTTTTTAAAATCTATTTTCTAAAACTGTGCCTTCATCTCCTGATTTTCCATTCAACCCAAGATGATGCCTCCTGACTGCTCAGCTGGAATCTGGATTTGCCTTCTTTCATTCAGCATACTTTTGAACCAGTGGCAAGTCTTCTTGTGGGGAATATTTGGGGTAGCTAATTCTAATTTGGCAGCACCCTAGGGACATTAATCAATCAGAAAAAATAAATGAGCAAATCATTTCTCCGATGAACTGGTTTGACTGAGACTAACATTGAGACGAAAAAACATCCAAATGTTGACCAAACTAAAAACACAGGTGCACTTCACAAGATCCAGGGTACTATTGATTTTGTTCTTAGATGCTGATGGCTTATAATCTAAGTAATTGGCAATAACTTATGTTCTAATGCTAATGAGTTCACTTTCACTACTTGCTCCCTGGCTGATGGCATAGTCCTCTCCATTGCCTTCCTCACTTTTATTATCCGCCCACCTCCTCCTGATACACAGCCCCATTGGCAGCACCTTCCATAATATAGTGCTGTGGAAAATATTGATTAAAATTTGGGGTGAAAAATTACAATGTAACTGTAGTTTGTATCAATGATATAAACATACCTTGTAATTCAAGTATATAAATAAATACTCCTTAGATTAAAAGTACAGTTATCCCAGTTTGCTGTTGGAAATAAGAGAAGACTTCCCACAGGAAACTGTTAAAAATATTATTTTGTTGTTGTTGTTTGTTTTCAGTTTTTATTCTTTTGTCCAAAATGCTAATGATTAAGGCTTGTGCTGTGCTTAGTCACTCATGAACTATAGCCCGCCAGTCTCTGCTGTCCACGGGGATTCCTCAGGCAAGAATACTGGAGTAGGTGGCCATGCCTTCCTCCAGGGGATCTTCCCAACCCAGGGATCGAACCCAGGTCTCCTGAATTGCAGGCAGATTCTTTACCAACTGAGCTACCAGGGAAGCCCAATGATTAAGACTTGAGGGATTGATCAAGAGATAGTACTTGATTTCTTTCAAATGGATTGAAGAGAATGGTACTCTTAAAAATATTGAGCTAGTACGAGTTATTTTAAGGCATTCATTTTAAAACAGTTATGATATTTACAGTTACCACTGTCTATGTTCAGATAGTTTCATCACCTGCCATATGTGACTTCTCAGGGATAATGCCTTGTAAAAGTGCCTATTTTAAAAGCCTTCTATGGAAGAAAATAAACTTTTCCGGCAGGACAGGCTACACAATTTGTGAGGCCCAAGGAAAATGGAAATGTGGAGCCCTTGTTCAAAAAATTGAAAAAAAGTACCATTAAAGGTACTAAAATGTGAAACTTTGTTTCTTTCTTCCATAGTCCCTCTCTCAACCTGTAATGGTGTTTGCATTTGCTAGTTTAGGGTGTGCTCCTTCAGGCACATGGGTAGTCAGAGCACAGACTGCCATGGGCCTCACCCCACGGCTTAAGACATAAGCCACCCATCAGACTTCAGGTTTCCCCTCCTCCAGCCACTTGAGACTGTATCTTGATCAGAGGCGAGGAGAGACTGTATCTTGATCAGAGGTGAGGAAGTGAGTTGGGTACCTCCCCTTCCATTAGCCCCACAGCCCCAACCCATACTGGATGGGAACTGCAGATTTTTACACTGGACCATGATAGCTACCTGGGTCAGAGGTGGGCGAGAAGCTTGCCCTTGCCTGGTGCCCACCAAATGCTCTGAAGCATAGCCAGCCCTGGACCAGTTAGCTGTGTCTATGTCCCCACTTCATAACCAGTGGTCACCTGGTCATGGACCTTCTTCCACCTCTTCTTATAAAGTAGTTTCCTTCATTTGATCCAATTTGTGTAGAATTCCATTATTAATAATTAAGCATCTCATGTATAGAATTCCATTATTAATAATTAAGCATCTCATGTATCACTGAAGTGAAACTTAGCAGGCCAGAAATGTAAACCCATGTTGAAACAACTCTCTGATACTTTATTTTAAAAATGCTAAGTTGTTATTGTAGGCTTTCTAGTTGATTTCAGTGAGACAGCTGATGCACTGTAAGATAATATATCCAAATTATTTTTCTTTGGTTTCTGTGTGTCTAGCCCAGTGCCTAATAATGTTTCCCACCTCACAGTGTCATGGGGTACACACCATCCTTGACCATTTCTGCATCCATATCCTGGGTGAACCCTGCCTGAACAGGGACAGAGAGCAACAACATTCACTGCAGAGAAAGAGCAGAGAGCTGGAGGCTGGGAAGCCTCCCTCCACACATTCTCCATTGTCCCACCAGACTTATGCCTTACAGAATACAAATTCGAAGATAGAATTGTTAAAAATTTCAAAGTGGCAATCAAGAGCATTAAACCCCAAGCTCTGAGCCTTTCTTGGTGACATCTATGAAGCTGCCTGCAGGCTAAACCAAATCTCCCCATATAATAAAGTTAATGACTAACATCAATTATGCCAGGTACTGTTCTAGGCACTTTACAGGTATTAATTCATTAAACTTCAGAAAAATTTATGAAGTATGTGCCATCATTTATCCCCATTTTACAGATGAAGTAACTGATATCTAAGGTCTCTCTGTAATAAAGGGTACACTGAAAATTCAAATGCAGAAAGTCTGGCTCCCAGAGGTCTTTGTTGGACAACTGAAAGAGTAAATAACTAAGACATTAACTCAAAAAAGGAAATCATGATTATAAATACCGGGCAGTGTTGGTAGCTTTGTTTTAAAGCAAATTTCTAGAACATAAAATCCTGATTGATTATAGGTTATTGTTCAGTTGCTCAGTCATGTCCAACTCTTTGCAGCTCCATGGGCTGCAGCACACCAGGCTTCCCTGTCCTACCCTATCTCCCAGAGGCTGCTCAAACTCATGTCCATTGAGTCAATGATGCCATTGAACCATCTCATTCTCTTTCACCTTCTTCTCCTGCCCTCAATCTTTCCCAGCATCAGGGTCTTCACATCAGTTGATCAAAGTATTGGAGCTTCAGCTTCAACATCAGTCCTTCCAATGAATATTCAGGACTGATATACTTTAGGGTTGACTGGTTTGATCTTGCAGTCCAAGGGACTCTCAAGAGTCTTCTCCAGCACCACAATGCAAAAACATCAGTTCTTTGGCACTCAGCCTTCTTTATGGTCCAATTCTCATCCATACATGACTACTGGAAAGACCGTAGCTTTGACTATATGGACCTTTATTGGCAAAATGTTGTAATTGCTTTTTAATATACTGTCTAGGTTTGTCACAGCTCTTCTTCCCAAGGAGCAAGCATCTTTTAATTTCATGGCTGCAGTCATCATCTGTGGTGATTTTGGAGCCCAAGAAAAGAAAATCTGTTACTGTTTCCACTTTTCCCCGTTCTATTTGCTATGAAGTGATGGGACCAGATGCCATGATCTTAGCTGATTGCAAGTACCTTGGGTTTTCTCTAACAGGCTGCTGCCTTGGTCTAGGCAGAGCATCAAAAGCAACTGTCAAATAAATAGGCTTCTCTAGAAAGCGATGGGGATTGGTAGATAGCAGGACTGTGATATTTCAGAATCTTCTGTAGATGTCTACTCCAATCTCCATTGTCCTGCCCAAGTTGTACAGGTAATTAAGGACAGAATAGGGCCTCAAATCTCTTTGTCTTGGAAAAGGAAGTAAAAAAAAACAGTTGCCAGGCACTTTTATTCTATTCTTAATACATGCTTAGACCCCTCCTTGAGAAGCCTGACTTGGGAAGAAAAGTGTGGAGGGCAGGGAGAAAGGGTATTGTCCACCAATATCTACCCTAATTCAGTTCAGTTCAGTCACTCACAGTATCTGACTCTTTTGTCCATCACCAACTCCTGGAGCTTGCACATATTCATGTCCGTCGAGTTGATGATGCTACCCAACCATCTCATCCTCGTCCCCTTCTCCTCCTGCCTTCAATCTTTCCCAGCATCAGGGGCTTTTCCAATGAGTCAGTTTTTTGCATCAGGTGGCCAAAGTATTGGAGTTTCAGCTTTAGCATCAGTCCTTCCAATGAATATTGAGGATCGATTTCCTTTAGGATTGACTGGTTGGTTCTCCTTGCTTTCCAAGGGACTCTTAAGAGTCTTCTCCAACACCACAATTCANAGTTAGGAGAAGACAGATACTCATTATTGTTACCATTTATAAGCTTAACATGATTGATGGTGTTACTAAATGGGATTTAAATGTAGAAATTTCTTAAAGAGATCTAAGTGTTATAGAGTATAATTGACCCAATTCAGTGTTCCCCAAACTTGCCAGAATGTAAGAATCTCCTTGAGGTGCTTGTGAAAAATATAGATTCTCAGGCACCTCCCAGATTTACTGGCTCAATCCCAGAGGAGGAAGCCTGGGAGTTTTGCTAGGTAGGCAGCGCGGTGACACAGCCTGGATCTTGCGAGACTGCCGTGCTGCGGGCTATGCTCAGGCGCTCAGTCATGTCTGACTCTGTGACTCCATGGACCGTGGCCCACCAGGCTCCTCTGTCCATGGGGGTTCTCTAGGCTAGAATACTGGAGTGCGTTGCCATGCCCTCTTCCAAGCATCTTCCTGACCCAGGGATCGGACGCACGTCTCCTGCAGTGCAGGTGGAGATTCTCTTTTCTTTCTGATATTCTGTTTAGATTCTAGATGCGTGTTTATACTTGTTAGAATCTGTCCCAATTTTGAGATAGGAAACATGTCACCATTTATATACGCCATTTTATTCAGAATCTTCTCCCTAATCAAAGAAGACGTAACATGCTTCTGGGTTCCAAGGAACACGAGAGGGTGTTTAGCTGCAAATTAGCCATGTTGGGATGTCACTCAGCTTTCTTGGCTGTCTTTCTTTCTCATTACAAAACCTATCTGATCTTATCAATCAGCTCCGTGAGATATGCGCAGGGACATGTTTAAGTATCTTGGCAGCCTTCTGCCCTCCAGAGTCTCTAAGGTCCCAGTTATTCCAGGCTGTCAAAGAGGCAGTGTCTGTATGGAGGCGACCCCTGAGCTTTGTTCAGTGGAGGCCAAGCCTGAGGAGCTGCTCTTTGCTCCCCTGAGAGCTGGGAACCAGGAAGGAATGTTGCACTCCACTGCACTTAGGACAGTGTGTTCTTGATCAACTGTTCTGGAAAAACAGTATTTTGTTGTTTTCACACAAGCCTGCAAGTTCATTTCCCTTCTTTGGCCCAGGCAGTAATGAATCAGTGACAAAGAAAGCTGAAACTTTTTATTCTCAAGGCTGAGCTTTCTGCAAGCATCACAAGTATAGTTGACACCTCCCTAAGGAATACAGGATTCTCATAGTCTCGAAGCTGGTACCTCCCTATGCCAGGTGGCGCTCAGGGTAGCTGTTTTCTCACAGGAGTCTATGAAGTGTAAAAGAAATTTTTTTTGGGACTTCCCTGACAGTCCAGTGGTTAGGATTCCATGCTTCCAATACAGGGGGCGTGGGCTCCATCCCTGATGGGAAACTAAGGTCTTCACCCTACGTGCCGCACAGCATGGACAAAAAAAAAAAAATTAGTAAAGAGTTTTCTTCAACAGCCATTATTCATATTGATAGTTTAATTTCAGGTTGGGCTTAACTGTATCTTTCTATTTACATTATTGTGGGAGAAATTGATGTATGCTGAGAATCTTATTTGGATGATAAGTTCATTTTCTGACCTGTAACAAATCAATCCACTGTTTGTAGCTCTTGTTAAAATGGAAAAGTTGGCATCCATTTATGAATTTGCACATTGCTACTTCCTTAGAAAAAGCCTGTGAGGTCTTAAGGTCTTCATCTACCTGGATGAAGTTAAACTTAATCTACCATCTGGAGGTTGGTAGGAATAAGAAAGGCATTTCTTCTTTTCTTTTTCATCCTAGTAGTCTCGCCTGACAAAACTTTCTATCTGCACAGTATTAACAGAACCCGGAAATTTTAGTGAATTTAAGAAGAGCTCATTTGGGAAATGTGGGCAGATCTTTGTCATTCTGTGGGCAGACCTGAAAGACCGAACCTTCCCAGTAGAAAAAGCAGGAGGTGCGTCCGTGTGCAGATGAGTTTTCCTTCTTCTGTCCTGTGGGCAGAGAAGAGGAAGCAGGCCTGAAGTGGGGACTCCCCTCAACTCCCTCAGGAGCTCCGCTACGGGATGAGTCTGGGCCTGCAGCTTTCTTTCCCAGCTTCTCTTGTTGTTTCAGCTTTGTTTTCTTTCCTCATCTGAAATCATCTTTGTGTGGGGAGAGGTTGGAGTTGGAAATTAAGAGTAGAGATAATTACCCAGGTAAATGGTATTCTAATCAGCCATAGTCACAGATTCCTATCTTGTCAGGTAAGAGGCGTCTCAGGGAGGAGGGAGTCTGTGGAAGGCCCTCCGGTCCTGTTGACAGGCAGGAGGCAAGGCCCAAGGCCCAAGCCAGACATTTCTAAAGTGCACATACAGCATGTAATAAAGACACTGTCTACAAAGCCAGACCTCTGTTTAAGCAAATTAAAAACCAACCAACTCTGCCTTTCTTCCAGCGAATATACATATAAACAACAAAAATGGACAGTGATGCAAGACGTGCAACTTTGATTTTGTTAAATACCCCGACTTAAAATTGCAATTATTTCAATAACTATGTGTAATAATCTAAGAAATAGCCCTAAGGTTTTTTTTTTTTGGCTAAAGTTTTAATGGTACCATATATATTTAACATCTTATCACATTGTCTAACATTGTAACGTTGGAACCTGAGGTTCCTATCCTACCCTTTTTTTGAAAACTCCTGTGGTACCGAGTAGAGAACAGAGCACCTTATAAGGACTTAGAGACGACTTGTTGAATTGGATTGAAGTATGACTCAGTCCATTTATGTAGGTGGAATTCTGCATTACTTGCTTGTGGGTGTTCACATATTCATGATGTTTATTTACAAGCTGTCTAAGCTAAAGAAATGCCTGCTAATTTTCTTAGTCTGTGTGTGAATCATATGGAATTATCTCTGCAAATTAATTCCTTTAATTAACCCGGAGAAGAGGGAAAAATCAAACATTAAGTTTCATTAAGTGTTCTGCCTAGGGTAATTTAAAAATCTAATGAAGTACCCTTGGATATAAAACAAAAATTTTGTATAAAATGTCTACAATGAAAAGCTTTAAATAAGAATGGTAGTCTGTGGACAGGTTTCCTTCCTCCTCTCTAGTCCTCAGTATTGAAGTGCGGGTCCCGGAGACCTGCTGGAAGTGGACAAGGAGAGGAGTTCCTGCATGTGAGTGAGGGAGGTAGGAATGAGGGGCACATTGAGGGAAGCAGAGATGTTACTGCCAGCGCATGCCATCGCGAGAAGATGGCAAGGGATGAATGTGGCAAGGCTGGGCCACTCCTCCAGGATCCTGGATGTTCGGAGAGCATGGTGCACTTTGGATTTTAAGCAAAGATGCAAGATGCTATTTCTGCTTTAGATGGTTCTGCACCTTTTTGGATCCTGGGCTCAAAGCCGCAACAGCAACACCAACTCAACTTACTCTCTCTCCAGTGCTGCCTGCCTGTCTTGGAAGCGCTTGTGACCAGGGCGCGCAGTGTGTGCTTCATTCACTCGCCCATTATCTGCCTTCCTAATTGGAATGTAACCCTCCTGGGGGCAGGGATATAGCTGTTTTCCCAGTGCAGCATCTCCAGTACCACCACCACGCCCAGCAGGTGGCAGGTGCTCAGCAAGTATCTATTAACCAATCAAACTCAAGGGTTGGTTTCCGAAATCATCGTGTCATTGTTCTCCTCACAGATTTAATAATTGACTACAAAAGTAAAAAAAAAAAGTAATAGTTCAGTGGGGTAACTGGACAACAGTGTAAACAAGGAGTCAAAATCCACCAGGAATGGCTTCCCACGTGGCGCTAGTAGTAAAGAACCTACCTGCCAATGCAGGAGATGTGAGAGACACAGGTTTGATCCCTGGGTCAGGAAGATCCCCTGGAGGAGGGCATGGCAGCCCACTCCAGCATTCCTGCCTGGAGATCCCATGGACAGAGGCGCCTGGTGGGCTGCAGTCCGTGGAGTCGCAGAAAGTCAGACACGACTGAAGCCACTGAGCCCGCGGGAACTCGCACGGTAAAAGAAATAGCGAGAGTCGCATGTCCCTGGGTGCCACACCCCAGTCAGGAATCCAGATCCAGTCATGAATAAACACCAGAGAAACCTAAATTGAAGGATATTCTCTAAACATTATTGGCATATGTTTCTCAAAAATATCAATGTCCTGAAAGACAAAAGCTGAAGAACTGTTTCTGTTTAAAGGAAACTAAAGAGGCCTACGGAGAAGGCAGTGGCACCCCACTCCAGTACTCATGCCTGGAAAATCCCATGGATGGAGGAGCCTGATAGGCTGCGGTCCATGGAGTTGCTAAGAGTCGGACACGACTGAGCGACTTCACTTTCTTTTTTCACTTTTATGCACTGGAGAAGGCAATGGCAACCCACTCCAGCGCTCTTGCCTGGAGAATCCCAGGGACGGTGGAGCCTGGTGGGCTGCCGTCTATGGGTTCACACAGAGTTGGACACAACTGAAGCGACTTAGCAGCAGCAGCAAAGAGGCCTAAGAGTTGAATACATCTGTGATCCTATGCTGGGTCCTGGGAAAAGAAAACTTCTGTGAAGGACATTAGGATATTTGATGAAAGCAAAATATGCAAGGGAAGGGGGGACAAACTCTGAGCTAGAGTACTTCTGCGCCGCTGAACTCTGGATAAATTATCAGGATTCAGAAGCGACGTCTCTGGGTGGCCTGAGCTGTGCCCCAGGCCCCAGGGCAGCAGATGAAAGATCTATCAGTGGAGGAGCCCCTGGCGTGGGATTCTGGAGACCTGGCCCTGCGACTGAGCTGCTGGCCCGTGGTTTCTTCTAGAGATTAGGGTTCTGAGGCTGAGACTCTGGCCGTTCCATAACTTTGAATCTGAGCAGCAGACTTAGTCCTCATGCTGCGAACTTTTAGGCAGGCAGAGGTGACAAGAACACCACAGGTCAGCTGTGGCCGCCTCTGCCCGTGGGATTCACACTTCAAAAACCAATAAAGGAAGAAAAAATAAACACAGTGACTTAACAGGGTATCTTGTTTGTTAGCACTGACGTTCTTATTCTTACTATCAGTGTCTTCTTCGTGGTCAGATCATAGTGAAAACTCAGAGGGAGGTGGAGACACAGAGAAAAGCTTAGTATTGAAAACATACAGCTTTGGGGAAAATGTATGGCCTTTTTGTCATTTAAAGTAGTGAAACTAATTGCAGGGATTTATTTTATCCAGCAATAACTTCAGCCCAGTTCCTTCTCCCTGCCTCTAGTGATCCCTGAGAGCCACTGACAATAGTCATTGACCATGCACCTTTCTAGGATTAAAGAGTTTGTTGGAAAATCAGCTGAGATCACTCATTAAATCTTAAAACACCAAAGAAAGAGTTAAAAATTGTATGCCCATATGCATTAATTTTTGAAGTTAGAAAATAATTTTAAAACAGTTTAAAGAAACAATGGTTGTGAACCCTGGTGGCCCAGTGGTTAAGACTACCTTCCAGCGCAGGGTGTGTGGATTCAATCCCTGGCTGGGGAGCTGAGATCCCATATGCCCCTAGGCTAGGCCAAAATACCAAAATGTAAAAATCAAAAGAAATATTGTAACAAATTCAGTAAAGACTTTAAAAATTGTCAACATCAAAAAATGTTTTAAAAAATTGAAATAAGGTTAACAGTGGTTGAAATAGAATTTGCTGATTTAAATCTGAACTAATAAACTGAAATAAATGCCATTATCAGGGCATTCCAATGTTTTGAACCACTTGTTTGGGTGGGTGGGAGAAAGAGTCTAGTATGAGTTTGTATTAGCCAAGATGGAGAGATGAAGACCATCTAGAAATCTGAAGCCAGTAACATAATTAAGATTTTGGAGTATTGTTTTACCTGAATATTTCTCAGTGGAGTATATAAAGAAAGTAAAATGTCCAAATTTTAAGGAATAATTTAAAATACATTTATAATATTGATGGAACCCAAATCAGACCCCTTTATAGATATCAAAATTGTTAATATTTTGTAAAGTCCTTAGAATGTCTAATGTACATGTGCACACACCCTGAGCGGTCTTGAAGCGTTTTGATGAGGAATCTGTACCCTTTTGATTTGACTTTTGTTTTAAAATTCATTTCTATTTGAGTTGCTTAAATTTGAAGTATGCATACATCATTTCCACCTGCCTTAGGTTCCCAAGTGTTTTGTATGTTACTGTAATTTATCAGGAAGGCAGTGGAAACTATAAGTGGTTATATGATTTCTAAGTCTTTCTCTTAGCTCCTGTGAATTTAAACAAGAATCCATATGAAGATGTAAAGTAAAAAATACTTAGAGCTGGAACTTCCCTGGTGGTCTGACGGCAAAGACTGCATATTCTGAATGCAAGGGGCCTGGGTTCGATCTCTGATCAGGAACTAGATCCCACGTGCTGCAAGTGAAGATCCTGCATGCCACAACTAAGACCTGGCACAGTCAGATAAAATAAATAAATTCAAAAAAATACCTGGAGAGGCTTCAACAAGTAAAGTTTGTTTTTTTAAATATAGTGTGCAAACTTAGCCTAAGCCATACTTCAGAAGATAACCATTTGGCATTGACTCTTTAATTAAAAGAACAGAGAAAAACAACCTTATCTCACACTGTACTTCCACCTTTTTTCTCTAACTGGATGAAGTATACTTTGAACTATGTGACAAGTTATTGTTACTGCTTTTTCAAATTTTGGAAAGTGCATTTTGGGGCTATGCTACTATTGCCTAGTTTCTGATATCCTGCCTACACTGGAGAAGAATATTTATGTTTATATGTTTATATATAAGAAAAATACTCTCCTGGCTACAGTGACACCTTTGAAATTTGAGGAGTAGATGTATAAATTGTGGAGAACAATAGCTGCATAAACGAGGAAAGGCTATGCATATAAAAAAGGCAAAATAAAAGATCTTTTTGTGACTTACGTTTTAGTAAGTATTCTCAGTATTAGTATTATTACTAGTATTAGTAGTATTCTAGTAATAACAAAACCTTCCTGTTCCTTATCATCATATGTCATTCATTTAGTGTTTATTAGGTGCTAGGCACATGCTAATGTGTACTTTATACAATTTCGTGATTCAGTTCTCCCACAACTGTAGGTAATGAATATAGCTTCATTTCACAGATGAGAAAACTAAGATTCAGAGATGGTACTTTCCGTACCTCAGAAGGGACAGTTTCAAATTTTAATACAAGGTGGTTTTTGTGTCCAAAACTTTTAAAATCTTAGATGTTTATTTTAGTTACCTCTCAGAAGATGAATGTTTAACACACTCACGAGAATCAGATTTGTTAACATCCTTAGCAAACTCTATAGGTGGAAAAAAAGTCAATTCATTCAACCATTTTAGAGTTAAAAAAGTAAAGGCTTGCCATTAGGATGCTACTGTCAAGAAAGGAAAAAAAGAAAATCCACACAGAAATTAACAAGTGTTGACAAGTATGTGGAGAAATTGGAGCTCTCGTGATTGCTAGGAATGTAAAATGGTGCATCTGCTTTGGAAAACCATATGGTAGTTCCTTTAAAAATTTAAAAATAGAACTAACATATAATGCAGAAATCTCACCTCTGGACATATACCCCCCAAAGAATTAAAAACAGGGTCTTGAAGAGATACTTGCACACCCACGTTCATAGTAGCAATATTCACAATAACTGACAGGGAGAAAGCAAAGGCACCCCACTCCCCTACTCTTGCCTGGAAAATCCCATGGACGGAGGAGCCTTGTGGGCTGCCGTCCATGGGGTTGCTAAGAGTTGGACATGACTGAGCAACTTCACTTTCACTTTTCACTTCCATGCATTGGAGAAGGAAATGGCAGCCCACTCCATTGTTCTTGCCTGGAGAATCCCAGGGACGGGGGAGCTTCGTGGGCTGCCATCTATGGGGTCACACAGAGTTGGACATGACTGAAGTGACTTAGTAGCAGCAGCAGCAGCAGAAGCAACCCAGCTGTCTATTGATGGGTGCATGGAAGACAAAATGTGATAGAGACTCACAATGGAATATTACTCATTTCTGACTAAGGTCCGTCTAGTCAAGGCTATGATTTTTCCTGTCGTCATGTATGGATGTGAGAGTTGGACTGTGAAGAAGGCTGAGCACTGAAGAATTGATGCTTTTGAACTGTGGTGTTGGAGAAGACTCTTGAGAGTCCCTTGGACTGCAAGGAGATCCAACCAGTCCATTCTGAAGGAGATCAACCCTNGGTAGTTAAAGAGAAGGATGAATGTGTTGGTCTAGAGCTCAGAGAAGGCTTGGACTGGACAGTCAGTTTGGAGAGTTAGCTCCCAGTGGGTCTGCAAAGCATTAGGGGTGTGTGAGATTGAGAGGAAAGGTACTCAGTGAAAGAGCAGCCTGAGCCCTGAACGACACTGACATTTGATGGGACCAGTGTAGACACGGAAGCAGAGTGCGAGAAAGAGAAGGTAAGGAAAGGGGGGCCTCGAAAGCCCATGAAGAGGAGTTTTCAGGATGGTGTGGCCACTCTTGGGCCAGAGGAAGAGACACTGGGGGAGATGAGGTCACTCCCTGGACCTGGCCTGTGGGGACCCCTGCCACTGCAACTCTGGGGAAGGGAGCAAAGCCCAACTGGGTGGAGGATGAACTAAAGGCTGACTGAGAAAGCAGGAGGGCAATGGGGGGTTTGGGGGAACAGAAGTTTCTAGAAGGTGTTATTTCTTTCAGAGTGACATTTGGAGAGAGGATGGCTGTGTGAGCCTGAGTTTGAAAAGCAGGGCCAGGTAAAAGAGATGGTGGGATTAAGTGTATAGGTGAAGGGATTAGTTGTGTTTGCAGAAAGGGGCAAATTAAATCATGTACATATTACCAAGGAACCTGATCTCCATGTTTTCCTGGAGGCTTTTTCTCTGCCCTCTGCATAGTGACTGCAGCTCTAATTAGCAGTGGTTTCATCCTGCCTCGTGTATGGGGCCTTGTCTTTATTCGTTTTTTCTCTTTCTTTCTTTCTTTTTTTTTTGTAACTCTCGGTACCTAGCAACAGGCAGCAAGCTCTAGGTAGAGACAGGATAATTATTTTCTGCTTGAAATCGAATATCTGAAATGGAGGTTCAGAATTTTTTTCTTTTTACGAAAAAGACATTATGAGAACTTCTAAGGGAGTGAGATTAGAGGCAAAAGGAAGCTCTGAGGGTTGGTGGGGATGGAAGGGTTGGGGGCTGGGACCCAGGAGATGTGCTCAGAGGATGTACTCAGGAGGAAGGACTGGGACTTCTCCTGGCAACATGGACCAGCTCCTCATAGGTGACGGTGCTGCCCACTGGCCGGGCATCATCCCCACCTGTTCTTTTCAACAATTTCCATTGGCCTGTCCGGCTTTTCCCTGCTTCCCTCACTCAGGCTTGTGGCAGCTTCTGACCCAGCTGACACATTTCCTCCTGAAAACACCTTTCCTTGGCCTCCATGACACCAAGACCTCCCAGTTAACCTCTGCACTAGGGACTTTTCTGCAGTCCACTGGTTAAGACTCAGCCTTCCATTGCAGGGGTATGGGTTCGATCCCTGGTCACAGAACTAAGGTCCTACAAGCTGTGGGGGTGCATCCAAAAATTAAAAAAAAAAACCTCCCCCCTCACTGACTTCTTCACCCACCATCTAAGCAGTGATTTCCCTCAAGCGTCACAGCTGGGCTCTTCCATATGTTCTCATCCTGGGTAGAGCTCCTGACTCCAATTGCAGGCCCCTTGCCCCGCCCTCTCAAGACTGGCCTGCCCAAGCTGCCCGGCTGACAGCTCTACACAGATGTTCTTCATCCAACTTACCACAGCCAACCGTGGTGCTAACTTCTTCTCCCCAAACTTGCCTTGTGCTGGACTTCCCTGGTGGCTCAGACAGTGAAGTGTCTGCCCACAATGTGGGAGACCTGGGTTCAATCCCTGGGTCGGGAAGATTTCCTGGAGAAGGAAATGGCAACCCAATCCAGCACTCTTGCCTGGAAAACCCCAAGGACAGAGGAGCCTGGTAGGCTACAGTCCATGGGACTGCAGAGTCGGACACGACTGAGCGACTTCACTTTCACTTCTCTGCAAAAGGCCCATCCTTCAATCCGGTTTCCCAAACCCAGCCCTTTGAGTCAGCCTGGAGTCTACCCTGCCCTCCCCGCCTCCCATCGAATCCTAGGAAATCCTGCCATTTCCATCTCCAGAATCCTCCCCAGTCTGACCCTTCCCCCTCCACTACCACCTGCTTCACCCCCTCCCGCCCCCCATCTCCTTGCCACAAGGGCCTCACAGCCTTCCTTCCTCCTCCCCACCTCTCTCCTTATCACACAGCAGTAAAAGCAGATCCTTAATACGTAAATAAGATCATATCATTTTTCTCCCTAATGCCATCCCTCAGTGACTTCCCATCACCCTTAGAACAAAATCCAGGCTCTGTCTCTCAAAGCTGACAGGGCTCACAGGATCTCTTCAATCCCCTTGGATGTTTAACTCACTGTCCTCAGCCTGCGGTGAATTTCTTCCGTTCCTCTCTTAGAGCCTTTGCTCACTTAGTCCCTCGTCCCAGGAAAGCTCTCCCCACACCTCCTCCTCTCAAATTTCCAGAGCAGGGTCCCTGCCCCCTTCTTTTCTCAACATTCCATTCATTTCCTCATGGCCCTTGTAGTCATTTCATTGGCAGTTGCCTTTTCCCTCTGTTTTGAAGACTGTTAGTCTCTCAGTCGTGTCTGACTCTTTGTGACTCATAGACTGTAGCCTGCCAGGCTCCTCTGTCTGTGGAATTCTCCAGGCAAGAATACTGGAGTGGGTTGCCATTCCCTTCTCCAAAGGATCTTCCCAACCAGGGATCGAACCCAGGTCTCCTGCATTGCAGGCAGATTCTTTACCGTCNGCCAGGCTCCTCTGTCTGTGGAATTCTCCAGGCAAGAATACTGGAGTGGGTTGCCATTCCCTTCTCCAAAGGATCTTCCCAACCAGGGATCGAACCCAGGTCTCCTGCATTGCAGGCAGATTCTTTACCGTCTGAATCACGAAGCTCCACTGAAAGAGCCCTAATTCTTACTTTTTCTCCTAAAAGCTTCCTGAAGGCCATTTCTTCAGATCATTCCTTCCTTGCCGACTCTGGCATTCCTGCCCCTCACACACAGTTGTTGAGTGGAGAATAAAGCTGTGTTGATGCTCTCTACTCATTTGGTTACAGTAACCCCATTTTACAGAAAAGGGAACTGAGAAGTCCAGAGACAGTGTCTGGCTGGCTGGCGCAGCGCCAAATCCAGACCTCCTGACCCTGCCTCCAGATTTCAGGGTGTACCCACCCCTGGGCTGCCCCTATGGATCCCAGCGTTGCAATTTTAACTCCACAGAGAAGAAATAGCTCGAAAAATGTGTACATGTGTGGACAAATGGTGTTGTGGGAAACCCAAGATGAGACAGGAAGTTGGACATGGAGGTTGGATGCTTAGGCAACCAATCTGATAAGAAATAGAGATTTAATGTTTGTTCATAACAAGTTGGTGGACCTCTTGTACAATACCAAAGAAAAAGAAACAGAAAAGTCAGTCTTCTAAAAAATGATATGGTGATTAGCTCTGCTAACCCTAGTGTCAAGTACCTCATTGGGACAGGTGGCTCTTTATGGAAATTGTCTTTATGAGTACAGAACTGTATTTCTTTAATCTAGTATGGCTACTCCAGGTAAGTGGGTGAACTCAGTGTTCTGGGCTATGCAGTGCAGAATCCAGTTATGGAATTTAACTGCTANCTTTTGAACTGTGGTGTTGGAGAAGACTCTTGAGAGTCCCTTGGACTGCAAGGAGATCCAAGCAGTCCAATATTCATTGGAAGGATTGATGCTAAAGCTAAAACTTGAATACTTTAGCCAGCTGATGCTAAGAACTGACTCATTGGAAAAGACCCTGTTGCTTGGAAGAATTGAAGGCAGAAGGAGAAGGGGACATCAGAGAATGAGATGGTTTGATGGTATCACCGACATGATAGACGTGAGTCTGAGCAGGCTTCAGGAGCTGGTGATGGACAGGGAAGCCTGGTGTGGTGAAGTCCATGGGACTGCAAAGCATCGGACATGACCGAGCAACTGAACTGTATCCTGCATAAATATACACACTATTCAGTGCTTTGCTGTTTTCTTTGTGTAATATTATACGTTTTCAAGATGATTTTGTATCAGCACATATAAATCTATCCCATTTGTTTTAATAGCTATATAGTTCCAATGAATGCAAGAACCAGAATTTATTTACCAGGCCCTGTTGAAGACCTTGGGTTTCCCTGATGACTTGGTCAGTAAAGAATCTGCTTACGATGCAGGAGGTCCAGGTTTGATCTCTGGGTTGGGAAGATCCCCTGGAGAAGGGAATGGCAACCCACTCCAGTATTCTTGCCTGGAGAATCCCATGAACAGAGGAGCCTGGCAGCCTACAGTCCATGGTGTCGCAGAGTTGGACGTGACTAAGCAACTAACATACTTGAGCCGTTAATTCCTTTAGAATNGGAGAAGGGAATGGCAACCCACTCCAGTATTCTTGCCTGGAGAATCCCATGAACAGAGGAGCCTGGCAGCCTACAGTCCATGGTGTCGCAGAGTTGGACGTGACTAAGCAACTAACATACTTTGAGCCGTTAATTCCTTTAGAATTAATATGAGAGGTATACCCTTCTGTGTCCTCATTATTTCTCACTGTGTGAGCATATATAGAGAATAAACTTCTCTGTCAACGTATAGTTAAATTTGAAATCTTAGAAGACTTACTCTTGGCCTTAGTGAAAGTAGAATTTGAACACCTATTGCGTGAACGATCAGTTATTTTGGAGAATTTTGCTTGATTAACATGGTTTTTAATCATGCCTGGGCAGCGGTTGTGAAAAGATGCTGATTAAATAGATCACATCTATTTAAACATTTATTCCTAAAAGTATTTCAGTCAAATGATATTTCAGGAAGATACAGTTTAATCATTAATTAAGCCCTGCCCTTGACAGAAGACAATCTTGATTCTGAGTCCCCAGCCTCCCCCGCCCCCTCCATCAACAGGGAAGAACTTCCAGCTAGTGAGCTTCAAGCTACTGAGCACAGGGGCCATTCGCGTTCCTGATGAGAAACCTCGTGATCCTGGAGTGTGGCCGGCGGCTGAGTGTCTGTTACAGGGCCGTCGTCAGCCGCTGAGGAGCCTGCGGTTTATTGCAGCCAAAGGGCTGGTTGCCGCTCTGCTGAGTCACTGTGGCTGTGTGTCGCCAGTTCCTGAGCCGTTTTTCTGCCAGCTTTCTCATCTNGGGGCCATTCGCGTTCCTGA
This sequence comes from Neotragus pygmaeus, assembly GCA_006410875.1. Taxonomy (NCBI): domain Eukaryota; kingdom Metazoa; phylum Chordata; class Mammalia; order Artiodactyla; family Bovidae; genus Neotragus; species Neotragus pygmaeus. The sequence goes on from SJYV01027149.1 coordinate 148,893, forward strand.
TGAGAAACCTCGTGATCCTGGAGTGTGGCCGGCGGCTGAGTGTCTGTTACAGGGCCGTCGTCAGCCGCTGAGGAGCCTGCGGTTTATTGCAGCCAAAGGGCTGGTTGCCGCTCTGCTGAGTCACTGTGGCTGTGTGTCGCCAGTTCCTGAGCCGTTTTTCTGCCAGCTTTCTCATCCACCGGCCGAGTGGGCTGGGGGCTTGAACTTCTGATCAGTGTTAAAGCATTTCTGCAAATGGTGTTTGTTATTTTTCACCATCTTTCCAAAACTAAATGTTATTCACAGCATGTGAGGGGTTTTAAAAAGCTAATAATGGGTTTTTGTTTTTGTTTATGTTTAGATGTTTCAGTATCGGGTGGGGAACCTGGACTTTGCCATTTAATCCTCTCAACTATTAATTATGTTTTGGGACACACCTGGAAACCTTGTGTAAGCTATGCCTCATTAGTCAGTGGCATTAGTAGGTCTTTAAAAAAAAAAAAACACTAGCATACAGATTTGTTTTGAAAGACAATTTGCTGAAAGGTCAGTTAATATCATTGAAGAGCAAGCCCTACTTCTTTTTACTGATTGTTCCTGTTAGTGATGATCTGAGATGGGTATGGTTACTAAGCTTTTGAAATTGTATATATAATATAATAATAATATAATTGTGTTCTGTAATATGGCCTTGAGCAGCCATGGAGTCAGAGTACCCATTGAACACCTGTTAATAATCAGCCCTGCACGAATAATAATAACTAACATGCCTTGAGCCACAGCTCATCAAAACCCTGCACTTCTTTTTTTAACTAAGTTTAATGGGTAAGGACAGTGAGGAGGTTAAGCTGAAACATACAAGGGCCTACCATTTATAGAGCCAGAATTAGAATGTGGGCAATTTACTCATGCTGTTTTATATGTTAGTCTATAAAAGAAACCTTTGAGGTTGGTAATTATATTCTTATTTTACCTTCAGGGAGCTTGAGGCTCAAAATTAAATGACTTTAACCACTGGTCATTCAAGGTTACAACTCAATGTAATCTGAAATCCAGATTCTTCCCTGTTGCTCACAGCTTTGATTTAAGGGAGGACCTCATGTGTGGGTCTGTCCCAAATTTTCAGGATGTTTAGCATCCCTGGAGCCCACTCAGTTCCACTAGGGACCTCTATCACTATGCCATCCAAAAATGTCCCCATGTGTGTCTACTGTTCTTATACTACGTGTCATATTTACGTTTCTTAATTTCAAACTTGTCTCTTATCATTATACTACATTGCCTCCCATGGCAATTTTTAAATCAACAGTAATCAAACTCAACTCTTGCTCATAATTTGGAATAGTTAGAATAATTGGAATAATTTTAATGCAAATCACTTGAGTACAAAATCACAGATGAGAGAGAGCATCTCGTCCAGACCCAGATCCTTATTTTATAGGTTAAACACACACACAGACATGCCCACAGACACACACGCACACACACCCTCTACACATCCTGAAGCACAGTCAGTCAGTTCAGTTGCTCAGACGTGTCTGATGCTTTGCAACCCCATAGACTTGAACACGCCCTGCTTCCCTGTCCATCACCAACTCCTGGAGCCTACTCAAACTCATGTCCATCACATTGGTGATGCCATCCAACCATCTCACCCTCTGTCATTCCCTTCTCCTCTCACCTTCAATCTTTCCCAGCATCAGGGTCTTTTCCAGTGAGTTGGTTCTTCACATCAGGTGGCCAACNCCCTGGTATCTTTCAGCGGAGCCCCACTTAGTATCTAGATGCTGAGTGGATATGCCCCATTAAATCCTCTCCTTGTTTCCACATTTTAATAGACTGCTATTTGTTAACCTGTCCTTTCTTTGCAATGAATTTGTTCTCTATTCGAATGCATTTTAGAGAGGAAAAGGGAAAAGGAAAGGCCATTTGAGAGGCAAATTGGGCAGTTGCTAAACTCCCAGGGAAGTTAGTTAATGGATGGTCTTTTATATTTTGTGTTTTCTCTTGCACCTCAGCCAAGGAACTCAAAGAAAGAACTCTTTTGATTTACCCAAGAGAATCCAGATGGGTTGCAAATTGAGGCAGGCTTTGGGGAAGAGCTGAGAGGAGACATTCAGTTTATTCTCTGTGATATTTTACTCTGGAAAAAGTAAGGATGTGCTGCAGTGAAGGAGAGAATAAGGCTGGCCTCCTTGGTGGCTCAGATGATAAAGAATCTGCAATGCAGGTAGACCCAGGTTTGATCCCTGGGTTGGGAAGATCCCCTGAAGGAGGGAATGGCTACCTACTCCAGTATTCTTGCCTGGAGAATTCCATAGACAGGAGCCTGGCAGGCCACAGTCCATGAGGTCGTAAAGAGTTGGACACGACTGAGCAACTAAATTTTTTTTTTCTATTGAGTGTAGTTGAACTATGTTCTCCCTGGTAAAGAGTGCTGGTTCCAGCTGCTAGCAGGAGGAAGCCTTGCGATGTTTCCAGCAGGAGACTGCAACTTTCAGTCACCATGAACTAGACAGGATGCCTGGGGCTTTGCAACTGTAGTCTTAAGACTGTAAAGTTTCCTCTCCCAGCCAAGAAAGAAAGGAAGGTTTCAGTTAAACTGTGTTTACTGAGAGTTAGATATTAGAGGAAGAAAGCACTAACCCTGTAGTTGGNCCTGGGGCTTTGCAACTGTAGTCTTAAGACTGTAAAGTTTCCTCTCCCAGCCAAGAAAGAAAGGAAGGTTTCAGTTAAACTGTGTTTACTGAGAGTTAGATATTAGAGGAAGAAAGCACTAACCCTGTAGTTGGGATTTTGAATTCTCTTAAAATTAAGATTTAATTGGCATAGCACGCTGTTTATGAGTGACAATGAGGAAACTTTCAGTGGTTTTTAGTATTCTAATAAAGTGTCATTCTAACAGAAATTTTCATAAAAATAGAAAAATATAATTAAATCAATCTTGTGCTGTTATTGGTCTCTCTATATTATTCAAGTCTAATTACACCGTCTTCCCCCTGAGAAGGAGCACCTGAATTATAATAGTGGCGTTTGGGACACAGCTGCCACAGAACGAAGCATGCCCGCTCTGATTTCTGTGTCTTAGGTCCATGCGGACAGTGGCAGCTGGTTCCAGCATTGTCTCCCTTGCTGTTTCCTAGGCAACCACTTCTTGTCAATCCAGCAAGCACCCCAAGGTGAACCATTGCCCCCTCTGATCTCTGGAGGTCACAAGCCTTGGAAGGGCTGGCCCTCCTAAATATACAGGCCTGTGAAGTGGGAGTGTGCCAGGCCTTAGAGAATGCGGTGAACTCAAGTCTTTTCCTTCCTCAAACTTGCTCCTCAGGATCATTCCTTTTTACTTTGAATCTTTTAATTCACTGTGGTTTTTTTTTTCTTGGGACGAGGTCACCAGTAGTAACAACACAAGAGTTTGAGTCTTTCTCTACCAGAATTACTATGACTAAGCACAGGGTGCCTTCCTCTGTCCCGCCTTCCCCCAGTATCCTTCTGAGTGTCACTGGGTTAATGCCTACCAAGATCCTTGCCCTACTCTACTCGTTATAATGGAACGTTTAGAGCCACGGCCATCCAGGTGTGATTTGGGTAAATTTTTTTTTCTGCTTTAGTGTACAAGGTGAACCTAGTTAACTCTTACTCACTAGTCTTAGGAAGAACTCACATTGTATCTTTTCAGCATGTGTCGGCTGTAATCAAGCCTGCTGCCTTTACTATGCTTTCGCTGTACTAGATCCCGTATAAAGACAATCGCTGGAGAGCTCTCAGCTGCTTTAGCAGTTATCTAATCTATAAAAAGACTCCATCCAGACCTATTTTTGTTTCCTGTCCACAAGCCAGTAGCAAACAAGACACTTCCCCCCATCTCACAGAAGGAAGATGTTAATAACCTTTGCTTAGGACATATCAAAAACAACTTGAAACCGGAAAATAGTGAAATAATCATTAAACGATTTGGGATTGAAAAGCCAAATTTGGTTGCTTTCATCAAGCCCAAAGTGTCCTGTGTCTTGGGCATTCGACACACTTGATTTGGGACCCTTTCCTACTTCCTCGCATTGTGATCTTGGACAAACTTGTGACTTTTGTCACAAGACAGTTTCTGACCCTGGACAAGTTAAATATACAACCTGTTTGGGCCCAGTGTCTGCATTTGATTAGTTGGTGATGCTGACCCCTCCCCACTTGCAGGGTCCTTATGGGATTAAATGTGAAGGCATTTCATGATGTGTGACAATCATACTTATTGTCATTGCCACATTATTTTGTATGTATCAGTGAGGATGCAAGAAGGCCTTGTCACACAGTCAGATAACAGGTTTTCTAGATATTTTATTTCCTCTCCCTCTCAAGGAGTGGAATACGAAGTTCCCGTTTTGAAGAGTGTTCCCTTTTTGGCCCCAGCTCTTTGAAAGTACTTATTACAGCATTAGATATTCATGCAGGTCTGGCATGTCATTTGAAGGTGACGTTCTCATAGGTTCTGGTAGTCACTTGCCTTCTGCATCTGTGGCTTTCTCTGAGGGACACCTTGTTCAAGTCCCCCATACAGAGTGGCTAAAACAAATTAACATGTCAGAAATGTATACCTTGTGAAATTTAAGCATTACTTTTGAAACTTCCAGAGAAGGCAATGGCACCCCACTCTGGTACTCTTGCCTGGAAAATCCCATGGATGGAGGAGCCTGGTGGGCTGCGGTCCATGGGGTCACTAAGAGTCGGACACGACTGAGCGACTTCACTTTCACTTTTCACGTTCATGCATNGAGAAGGCAATGGCACCCCACTCCAGTACTCTTGCCTGGAAAATCCCATGGATGGAGGAGCCTGGTGGGCTGCGGTCCATGGGGTCACTAAGAGTCGGACACGACTGAGCGACTTCACTTTCACTTTTCACGTTCATGCATTGGAGAAGGAAATGGCAACCCACTCCAGTGTTCTTGCCTGGAGAATCCCAAGGACGGCGGAGCCTGGTGGGCTGCCGTCTATGGGGTCGCACAGAGTCGGACACGACTGAAGTGACTTTAGCAGCAGCAGCAGCAACAGCAGTTTGAAACTTCTCCTTGGAGGCACAGAAGGATGAGTGGACTTACTTTACAAGCAAAAGAATCATTTAACTTTTTAGTAATTCAGAAGAAAGACTTTAGGGAATTTTAATTACTTGATTCTTTTTCCTTTAATGATTCATGGGCAGGGATAACACAGTATGTTCAGTATCTCATGACAATGGCTTCTTTTCTGTGAACATTTTCCTTTTTGTTTTTGGTATCTCTAGCCCTGCATACAAGCTGTAAAGAGGAACAGCTTTGCATCACCTACTAACTGTTTAACTTTAGGCACTCTGCTTTGAGACTCAATATCCTTCCCTGTCTATAGGCAGATAAGATAGACTATCTTCAGAGCAATCTGAAGATCAAATGAGATGACACCTCAGTAACTTAGTCGAGCTTGTAGCTGCTGCTGCTGCTAAGTCGCTTCCGTCATGTCCGTCTCTGTGCGACCCCATAGACGGCAGCCCACCAGGCTCCCCCATCCCTGGGATTCTCCAGACAAGAACACTGGAGTAGGTTGCCATTTCCTTCTCCAATGCGTGAAAGTGAAGTTGCTCAGTTGTGTCCGACCCTCAGTGACCCGTGGACTGCAGCCTTTCAGGCTCCTCCGTCCATGGGATTTTCCAGGCAAGAGTCCTGGGGTGGGGTGCCATTGCCTCCAGTCAAGCTTGTTAGAAGGTAGTAAAGAACCCACCTGTCAATGCAGGAGACATGGGTTCAATCCATGGGTCGGGAAGATCCCCTAGAGAAGGAAATGGCAACCTACTCCCATATTCTTGCCTGGAAAATCCAATGGACAGAGAAGCCTGGTGGGCTACGGTCCATGAGGTGAAAAGAGTCAGACATGACTTAGCAACTGAACAACAGCAACAACAGACTAAACCTCCTAGCTTGGTGATTATCTTTATTTTATAGGTGTTTTTGTATCTATAGAAAGGAAATTCACACTGCCTTGCCCTCTCCCCTCTTTGCTCTGCTCCCACTTCCTGTGTCTCACTCCCAGCAGTACACTCATCCTGGACAACAGGAAGGAAGGCCCTTTTCTGCTATTTATATCACAAAACAGCTTCCGTTTCCTCCAGTCTCTGGAGACCTTGCAGGTTGATGCTACACAACCACGCAGCCAGTCAAACAGCCGTACAATTTTAGACACGTGAACATCTTTCTGAAATAGTATCTTCTTGCTATCTTTGACTATTTGCTTCTCTCTTCCTAAAGCATTTTATTTTGGTTCAGACCCAGAGATTCTTAAACTCTCAGAAAAACCCTTGATCCAACAGGCAAAACTAACATGGTATTTGAAGTCATCACAGTGACCTTTGGGAGAGAGTGGTGGTTACATGTATATGTTCACTTTAGCAAAATTAATCCACTCAAGATTTCTCTGCTTTGCTTGAAGTAGGAAATGGCAAGCCACTACAGTATTCTTGCCTGGAAAATTCCATGGAAAGAGGAACCTGGTGGGCTATAGTGCACGGGCTCGCAAAGTGTCAGACATGACTGAGCATACACACACACACACACACACACAAGATTTCTGTGCTTTTCTTTGTGTGTACATTAATGCAAATGCTTATTTTTTAAAAGGTAATTTTCCCCCTCTTTTTGCAGATGCTGATATTCACATGTATATATTCACATATATATTTTCAAAGGGTTATATTTCATTTTTAGTTGAGAAAGTCTTTCGTGAATGTCAGTGAGGAAGCGTTTCTACACCTTTAAGATGATGTGGGTTTAAGTCTGTTTATAAACTCTTTGACCAGGTGTGCACATTTAGTTGCTCAGTTGTGTCCGACTCTTTGTGACCCCATGGACTGTAGCCCGCCAGGCTCCTCTGTCCATGGGATTTTCCAGGCGAGAATCCTGGAGTGGCTTGCCATTTCCTACTCCAGGCCATCTTGCTGACCCAGTGATCAAACCTGCGTCTCCTTCATCTTCTCCTGCATTGCAGGTGGATTATTTACTACTGAGCCACCCATCAACATATTTACATGGTCTACAGTTTCACTTGATATGCTATGTTTCAAATTTTATTTTATATAAATATAGCTGATTTATAATGTTGTATTAATTTCTGCTGTCCAGCAAAGTGATTCAGTTATACATACATATATTCATTTTCACATTCTTTTCCATTATGGTTTATCACAGGATACTGAATATAAACATGTTGCTACCTTTTCCACTCCAGAGTTACAATTCTTACGTTTTGAAAGTATACTTTTATTACTTCTTTATCTTTCTCACTGTTGTCAGTTAACGGTTACTTAGCTGAATGGTGATAAGATAATTTATAAAACATTAATATATGATTCTAAAACTCTTGTGAGAACTTCCCTGGTGGTCCAGTGGTTAAGAACCCACCTGCAAATGCAGAGGACATGGGTTTCATCCCTGGTCCAGGAAGATTTCACATGCCACAGGGCAACTAAACCTGTGTTTCACAAATGCTGAGCTTGCGCGCCACAACTACAGAAGCCCACACACTCTAGAGGCCACACTCTGCAGGAGAAGCCACCACAATGAGAAGGCATGCACGCAGCTAGGGAATAGTGCCCCCGCCCCGCGCACACCCCGCCCCCGCCATGCACAGCAACTGGAGAAAGCCTGTGCACAGCAGCAAAGACCCAGTGCAGCCCAAAGTAAAACAAATAAATACATAAGGTTAAAAAAATAGAAAGAAAACTCACGTGGTACCATTAGATGCACTTGGATGCAATTTTTTATTGGCATTGGCTTCACTTGCTTGCTTCTGCATGGCTTTGTATTTTGAAGTTTACTCTGAATACCATTACGGCTGGAAATTAGCTGGCAAGTGCAAAAGAATAGTTTTTGCTATGGCGAGGAAACAAGAACTAAACAGTTACCTTGGATTTTATTAGTTGTTTTTTTCCCCTCTTATAAGCAGCTCATTACCAGAAGAATGTACTTTAATTTGCTTCCTATTTTCTTCTGGATTAGAAGACTGATAAAGAGAAATAAGATGATTCACGTAAATGGAATTACTTTCTTTATATACCTTTTATGTTTAGTTTACATTTCTCATGTTTTCCTACTGAGAAAAACAAACAATTTTTGTGATTAATTTCAATGTATAAGGGATGTTTTAGGGATATAGAAGCATTAGTCAAGTGCACACTTAGGCCATTTAATTAATATACTTACCCATGTGTATTTAATAAGAACATATTTACATGAAACATAATTTTACAAGTAATACTTTTTCCTACTTCAGGATAATTTCCCTCCAATTCTTTACATACCGTATTTGATGGCAGTGTCTTTATTATTAGAGTCATCTTTGAAGCATCCAGTACTATTTTTCAAGTATGTTATCATTTTACTTGTTGGTGATATAGCACTTTTGGAATTCATGTATGGTGCTGTAATTGAAAATTTTGTTCCAAGTCACAAGGATCTATTTGCATAATGTTAGAACAGTTGCTATTTTCATTCTTTCTGTACAGATGAACATTGGAGATCTCCACTATATAATGGTTTGTAGATTTGCCCTGTTAAATATTCTTTCCTTCCTTCTTCCCTGTCTTCCTTCCATCCGTTTATTCATTTATTTTACTTATTTTGTGGTAATTGAATGTACATTGTTGAAAAGTAAAATAGTGCAGCCGCTCCTGTTCTTCTTATATCTCCATTGCTCTTTTATCCAAAGATATTATCTTTCAACTCTTTTAGTTATATTTTCTGATACCCACCTTCCAATTTCTAAATGGCATGATGCATGCTTTAAGTGCATTCACTGAATGTTTTTTTAGTTTTAGACTTACACACTTGTTCTTCTGAGGATTCACCCCTCATACACAATTCTTTGCCCTCAGTACTCAGCTATACTTCTTGTTTCATGCAGTCATGCCAGTCTGTGGTTAAATACATATTTAATGTTTGCTTTTGAGACTTCTGTAGCTGTTTCTCAGGTCATTTTGTTTTCTAGTTGGTTGTGTGTGAATTGTTTGATTTCTCTGGAGAATGTTTGACTCTTCTTTATCCCCAGAATTCTGAAATCCATATTGGAACATATGTCTTACAATTTATTGAGGTACCTGATCCTTTCAATTCAGAAACTCATGTCCTCTAATTTAGAAATTTTTCTTTTACGGTTTCTTTGATAATTTCCTTTCCTACACCCTTTTCTCTATTTTCTGTGTTTGTTAGTTGGATAGTTGGACTTACTGGCTTAATTTTTAAATTTTCTGATGTATATTTCTTAGCTATCTTCTAACTTTGTGTTTTTTTTCCCTCCCAAGAGGTTTTCTTAGTATTTTTTGAACTTTAATTTCTGCCAGCATATTTTTCAAATTTAATTTTTCATTGGCCTCTGAATATTTCATTTAAAAATGGGATCCTGGTCTTATTTCATGGAAATAATGTTTTCTGTTTTCACTTGAGAATATGAATTGAATTAGTTTGCTGTTGAATAGTTTTTGCCTGCTCTTCATACTTTTCTTTTTTTAATCAGTTTGATGTGTGTTTCCTCTTTTTATCAGCTTGTTTTGGCCCCTGATTTTAATGTTAGAGGCTTTTCTCTAATGGTGAGACTTTAATAGCCTGTTCCTATTTGGGAGAGAGACTATAAAAAGTGGACTGGAAACTTGTTTACCTAGAGGGCTTCACTATAGGTTTTTGGGGTAGGAACCCAGATGTTTGAGCAGCTGACTCCTAGATAACAGAATCTGCAAGTCTTTTTTTCTTGGATCTTTCTGTTTCTCCAAAAGGTCCTCTTTTGTTCATATTTTTGTGGGGCAAAAGCCTGCCTGTGAGGATTTGGGTGAGCCACATAGAGGGAGGGGGCAAGAGGTCTCACCATCCAAGCCTGTAAGCATGAGCTCTTGATGTGTCTATTCTGGCCCTTTCTAAGTCTGAAATCTTGCTATGTCATTTTCTCCAGAGAGTAAACTACTTTCCGTCATGGAAGTAGAGATGGTTGGTCTGGCTCTACCAGTTGGGGAGAAGACCTGGGGTATTAACTACGTTTTCTGGTTGTTGTTTAAAATAACACAAGTGTATTACCTTGAAGTTCTGTAGGTCAGAAGTCTGACATGGGTCTTACTGGAATAAAGTCAAGGTTGTCTACAGGGCTACATTCCTTTCTAGAGAAGAGTCCATTCCCTTGCTTTCCCAGCTTCTAGAGGCTGGCTGCACTCCTTGGCTCATGGCCCACCACCACGCCCTCCTTTAAAGGAGCACTACAGGTCAAATGCATCTCATGTTGCGTTTCTTTGACCTCCTCTTCTGCTTCCCTCTTTCACTTTTGAGGACTCTTACAATTATGTTGCCCTGGAGGAGGGCATAGCAACACACTCAGTGTTCTTGCCTGGAGAATCCCCTTGGACAGAGCAGCCTGGTGGGCTACAATCCATGGGGTTGCAAAGAGTCAGACATGACTGAGCGACTAAGCACACAGCACATGATTACACTGAACCCATCTAAATAAATCAGGATAATCTCCTTAATTTTTTTTACTGGGGTAAAAAANGAATAGTGCCCCCGCCCCGCGCACACCCCGCCCCCGCCATGCACAGCAACTGGAGAAAGCCTGTGCACAGCAGCAAAGACCCAGTGCAGCCCAAAGTAAAACAAATAAATACATAAGGTTAAAAAAATAGAAAGAAAACTCACGTGGTACCATTAGATGCACTTGGATGCAATTTTTTATTGGCATTGGCTTCACTTGCTTGCTTCTGCATGGCTTTGTATTTTGAAGTTTACTCTGAATACCATTACGGCTGGAAATTAGCTGGCAAGTGCAAAAGAATAGTTTTTGCTATGGCGAGGAAACAAGAACTAAACAGTTACCTTGGATTTTATTAGTTGTTTTTTTCCCCTCTTATAAGCAGCTCATTACCAGAAGAATGTACTTTAATTTGCTTCCTATTTTCTTCTGGATTAGAAGACTGATAAAGAGAAATAAGATGATTCACGTAAATGGAATTACTTTCTTTATATACCTTTTATGTTTAGTTTACATTTCTCATGTTTTCCTACTGAGAAAAACAAACAATTTTTGTGATTAATTTCAATGTATAAGGGATGTTTTAGGGATATAGAAGCATTAGTCAAGTGCACACTTAGGCCATTTAATTAATATACTTACCCATGTGTATTTAATAAGAACATATTTACATGAAACATAATTTTACAAGTAATACTTTTTCCTACTTCAGGATAATTTCCCTCCAATTCTTTGCATACCGTATTTGATGGCAGTGTCTTTATTATTAGAGTCATCTTTGAAGCATCCAGTACTATTTTTCAAGTATGTTATCATTTTACTTGTTGGTGATATAGCACTTTTGGAATTCATGTATGGTGCTGTAATTGAAAATTTTGTTCCAAGTCACAAGGATCTATTTGCATAATGTTAGAACAGTTGCTATTTTCATTCTTTCTGTACAGATGAACATTGGAGATCTCCACTATATAATGGTTTGTAGATTTGCCCTGTTAAATATTCTTTCCTTCCTTCTTCCCTGTCTTCCTTCCATCCGTTTATTCATTTATTTTACTTATTTTGTGGTAATTGAATGTACATTGTTGAAAAGTAAAATAGTGCAGCCGCTCCTGTTCTTCTTATATCTCCATTGCTCTTTTATCCAAAGATATTATCTTTCAACTCTTTTAGTTATATTTTCTGATACCCACCTTCCAATTTCTAAATGGCATGATGCATGCTTTAAGTGCATTCACTGAATGTTTTTTTAGTTTTAGACTTACACACTTGTTCTTCTGAGGATTCACCCCTCATACACAATTCTTTGCCCTCAGTACTCAGCTATACTTCTTGTTTCATGCAGTCATGCCAGTCTGTGGTTAAATACATATTTAATGTTTGCTTTTGAGACTTCTGTAGCTGTTTCTCAGGTCATTTTGTTTTCTAGTTGGTTGTGTGTGAATTGTTTGATTTCTCTGGAGAATGTTTGACTCTTCTTTATCCCCAGAATTCTGAAATCCATATTGGAACATATGTCTTACAATTTATTGAGGTACCTGATCCTTTCAATTCAGAAACTCATGTCCTCTAATTTAGAAATTTTTCTTTTACGGTTTCTTTGATAATTTCCTTTCCTACACCCTTTTCTCTATTTTCTGTGTTTGTTAGTTGGATAGTTGGACTTACTGGCTTAATTTTTAAATTTTCTGATGTATATTTCTTAGCTATCTTCTAACTTTGTGTTTTTTTTCCCTCCCAAGAGGTTTTCTTAGTATTTTTTGAACTTTAATTTCTGCCAGCATATTTTTCAAATTTAATTTTTCATTGGCCTCTGAATATTTCATTTAAAAATGGGATCCTGGTCTTATTTCATGGAAATAATGTTTTCTGTTTTCACTTGAGAATATGAATTGAATTAGTTTGCTGTTGAATAGTTTTTGCCTGCTCTTCATACTTTTCTTTTTTTAATCAGTTTGATGTGTGTTTCCTCTTTTTATCAGCTTGTTTTGGCCCCTGATTTTAATGTTAGAGGCTTTTCTCTAATGGTGAGACTTTAATAGCCTGTTCCTATTTGGGAGAGAGACTATAAAAAGTGGACTGGAAACTTGTTTACCTAGAGGGCTTCACTATAGGTTTTTGGGGTAGGAACCCAGATGTTTGAGCAGCTGACTCCTAGATAACAGAATCTGCAAGTCTTTTTTTCTTGGATCTTTCTGTTTCTCCAAAAGGTCCTCTTTTGTTCATATTTTTGTGGGGCAAAAGCCTGCCTGTGAGGATTTGGGTGAGCCACATAGAGGGAGGGGGCAAGAGGTCTCACCATCCAAGCCTGTAAGCATGAGCTCTTGATGTGTCTATTCTGGCCCTTTCTAAGTCTGAAATCTTGCTATGTCATTTTCTCCAGAGAGTAAACTACTTTCCGTCATGGAAGTAGAGATGGTTGGTCTGGCTCTACCAGTTGGGGAGAAGACCTGGGGTATTAACTACGTTTTCTGGTTGTTGTTTAAAATAACACAAGTGTATTACCTTGAAGTTCTGTAGGTCAGAAGTCTGACATGGGTCTTACTGGAATAAAGTCAAGGTTGTCTACAGGGCTACATTCCTTTCTAGAGAAGAGTCCATTCCCTTGCTTTCCCAGCTTCTAGAGGCTGGCTGCACTCCTTGGCTCATGGCCCACCACCACGCCCTCCTTTAAAGGAGCACTACAGGTCAAATGCATCTCATGTTGCGTTTCTTTGACCTCCTCTTCTGCTTCCCTCTTTCACTTTTGAGGACTCTTACAATTATGTTGCCCTGGAGGAGGGCATAGCAACACACTCAGTGTTCTTGCCTGGAGAATCCCCTTGGACAGAGCAGCCTGGTGGGCTACAATCCATGGGGTTGCAAAGAGTCAGACATGACTGAGCGACTAAGCACACAGCACATGATTACACTGAACCCATCTAAATAAATCAGGATAATCTCCTTAATTTTTTTTACTGGGGTAAAAAAATCACAATTTAAAATATACCATCTTAACCTTTTAAATGTATAATACAGTAGTGTTAAGTGTATTCACATAGTTATGAAACAGTTCTCTAATTTTTTCTTCTTGGAAAACTGAAACTCTATACCCATTAATCAACTCTCCTTGCCCTAGCCTCTGGCAACCACTCCTTCAGTTGACTCCTATAAGTGGAATCTTACAGGATTTACTTTTGTGATTGGCTTATTTTATTTAGTGTAGTAACCTCAGTAGGAAAAGGAGTACTCAAGGCTGTATCTTGTCACCCTGCTTATTTAACTTATATGCAGAGTACATCATGAGAAACGCTGGGCTGGAAGAAGCACAAGCTGGAATCAAGATTGCTGGAAGAAATATCAATAACCTCAGATATGCAGATGACACCAGCTTTATGGAAGAAAGTGAAGAGGAACTANTTTTTTTTTTTTTTAGATGTTATTTTTGAGGAGAGGACAAATATGGTGAAGCTATTCCCATGTAGCCAGAAATTAAGATCATTAGATTTATCAAATAAAAATACAGCATATACACACAATTACTGAGTCATTATGGTGTATGGCCTGAGATTAATATCACACTGCATGTCAATTATACCTGAAGAAGCAGTGGAGGGAGAGGAACAGGACTTAGCCGTAAAAAGAATGCAATCTTGCCATTTATCAATATAAAAATATGGATAGACCTTGAAAGTATTGTGCTGTGTAAAATGTCAGATGGAGAAAGACGAATATCGAATGATTCCACTCATAATGTGAAATGTAAACAAACCAAAACAAGCGAGAAAATAAAAGAAAGTGAAAACAAGCTCATAGCTAGAGATTAGATTAGTGGTTACCAGGTGGAAGGGGCCGAGGGGTGGGTGAAGGATGGTAACTAGACTGGTGGTGGTGATCACTTGGCAGTGTACATAGATGTCTAATTACACTGCTGCACACCTGAAAGTTGCGTAGTCAAAAAGGGCACCCCAAGTCACAGTTTGTGATTTGGGAGCAGTTTTGACCTGAAACAGAAACTCCATAATGTAGAAATTTCTAACAGACCCACAGAATTTTCCCTTCATTTATTGAAAGGCATTCATCTAATAGCAATATTGTGCACCTAATATGTGCTTGCTACTGTTCTAAGACCCTAATAGACCACCAAATATTTTTAAAAAGTAGAATTTCTATTTTAAGTGCTTTGCACAGACCAGGCACCAGATCAGGTGTTTTATAATGTTGATCTTAATAAACAATGCCCATTCCTTCAGTTTTTACTCGATAGATTCATTTGTGCTGTGTGCTATGCTAAGTCGCTTCAGTCGTGTCTGACTCTTTGCAACCCCGTGGACTGTAGCCCACCAGGCGCCTCTGTCCATGGGATTCTCCAGAAAAGAATACTGGAGTAGATTGCCATTTCCTCCTTCAGGGGATCTTTCCCACCCAGGGATTGAACCCACGTCCTGTGTCTCCTGCATTGGCAGGCGGGTTCTTTACTACTAGCACCACCTGGGAAGCCCAATAGATTCATATACTAATTAGCAAATAAGAAAGGTACAATGAATGTCTCCGTGGCGTGGGTGAGGAAACTGAGCCTCAGAGAGGGGGAAGTAACTTTTTCAAGGCTGCACAGCTAGGAAGTGGTGGAGCAGGGGTATGAAACCACAGTGACCTGTCTTTAAAGATGGTGCTTTAACAGCCCTACTCTTCTCCCTCGTTGGCAAGGGAGTCTGAGCTTCATACCACATGCATGAAACCATTTAAAAAAAGGATTGATTTCGTTGGAAAAGTTGAGATCAGTTGACCAGTCAAATTAGTCAAAAATTATTAGTTCTGCTCACAAGATAAGGTTTAAAGAAGTGACAAAAACCCAACAGCAACTTTTGGCCCATGAATATTTTTCCTGCTCAGTTGTCTGACAATAAGAGAACTAGCTTATGACAAAATAAAAATGGTATTTTAAGTTACCATTGGATTGCACTGGAATGTTTGTTCACCTTCCCTTCACTCTCAGCTTGATTTCCTTGAGTATTAGGGCAGGAGTTGGAAAACTTCTGTAAAGGGTCAGAGAGAAAATATTTCTGGCTCTGGGTCCATTTGACTGCTCAACTCTGCTGTTGTAGCAGGAAAACAGCCATAGACAACACGTGGCTGGATGGCTGTGGCTTTGCTCCAATAAAACTTTATTCAGTCAATTCCCATTATTCATAGTAATGTTCCATAAAGATGCTGCCCACACCGAATTAGGGAGCACAGAGTAAATGTCCCTAGGCGAAATGCAGGGTTAGGTACCCAGGGGCTTCTGGTCGTAGCATTTTGTCAGTGGATTGACACATAACCTAGCTGTGTACAGTAAGTCCCCTACATACAGACATGCAAGTTTCGAACTTTCAAAAATGCGAATGTGTGTTTCATCAACATCAGGGGTGAGTGAAACTGCAGCTTGCGCTCCATCTCTATTGCGATGACCCTTCAGCTCCACCATCTGCCACCTCCTCTCCCCCCTCCAGTCAGTAACTCCTCTTGCCTCTTCACTCAGTGCCAGCCCCTGTGTGCCAGCTGTTGTACTGTATCAGTGTAGTTTTCAAAGTACTGTACTGTAAGATCAAAAATGTCTTATTTTTTGTGTATGTTTCTTTTAAGTGTATTATTTGTGTGAAAAATATTATAAACCTATTATAGCACAGTACTGTATACCCGATTGTGTTAGTTGGGTACCTAGGCTAACTTTGTTGGACTTACAAAACAAATTGGACTTTAAGAACTCGCTTTTGAAATAAAAATTGTTCATATGTAAGGGATATACTGTATTGACACCTGTTTAAAGACACTTTATTTAACATACATTGGTGGGATTATTTTTTAGCATTTTTTTTTTTAGCAATAAAGTATTTTTAAACTTTTTATTTTATATTGGAACATAGCTGATTAACAATGTTGTATTTTAGTTTCAGGTGTACAGCAAAGTGATTCAGTTATACATATACATGGATCTATTCCTTTTCAAATTCTTTTCCCATTTAGGTTGTTACATAATCCTGAGCAGAGTTCCCTGTGCTATATATACAGTAAGTGCTTGTTGGTTATCCATATTAAATATAGCAGTGTGTACATGTCAGTCCCAAACTCCCTGACTATCCCTCCTCTAACCACAATGATGTACACTGTTGATTCATTAACTTTGAACTCACAGCCCACAGTGCTACAACTCATGCTTGAACAAAGCTCATATAACACCTGTAATTTCTCCATAAGCCACATGGTAGCCTTCTTATGCTTAGAAAATATCAGATAGCACTTGAACACTGTTTGGGGGGGGCATTTTATTTATTTACCTTTTTAAACAGTGAAATCTCCCACAAAATGCCCCCAAATGGGGAAAACATGGCACTACATAGACTGTGAAGAGGACATTTGTTTACAGTTTGAAACTAGACAGCGTAGAGTTGTCTGTTCTGTCTCAACTGGAAGATGAAAATTTTTTGCCTTTTTGCATGGATTAGAAAACAACCGAGAAAAGTATTATAAATATTGCTTTAAGTGAAAGTGTTAGTCTCTCAGTTGTGTCCGACTCTTTGCAACCCCATGGACTGTAGCCTGCTAGACTCCTCTGTCCATGGAATTTTCCAGACAAGAATACTGAAGTGAGTTTGCCATTTCCTTCTAAGGGGAATCTTCCCAACCCAGGGATTGCACCTAGGTCTCCTGCACTGCAGGTAGACTCTACTGTCTGAGGCACCAGGGAAGCCCAAGGATTTCTTTGGGGGTTACAAATAACGTTTGGTGAGTAGATGAATTTGTAAATATGGAATCTGCAAATAATGAGAATTGACTGTATATGGTCACTGGAATTTGACTGTTATAATTTTCAAGTGTCACAAGATATGATTCTTTTTTGGATTTTTTTCCAGCCATTCCAAAATGTAAATCCTTTCTCAGCTTGCAAGCTGAACATAACCAGTGGTGGGTCAGATTCTTCCCCTAGTCTGTAGTACGCTGACCCCTGGAATAGACCATTAACTTCCCTACTGTTGAGAAGGGAGGGGGAGCCTTTTGGTGATGATGGGACTCTTCGTTCCATGTCTCTGGTGGTAAGAGTCTGACTTTTCTCACTTGGGTAGGGAAATGAATTCCTCCCATATCCACTGTCTGATGCTTAGATGGTGAAGTAATAACACTTCTTACATGCAGTGGCAGCTTGGTTTACTTTCTGAAGACAAACAGACAAGGAATGGACTGTTTTCTGAGAGCACCCAACATTCCGGTGCTATCCCCTGTCACTGCCTCTCCATCATCATGATGTTAGAATGAGCTGAAAGAATCAATGCGTTATTTGAGGCCCAATTTTCCCCTTTCCTAAAATTCCCATCCATCCTTAGCATATCTATAAATAGAAGTTAAAAATAAAAAGAAAAGAAAAAAAAAAGAAATGCCAGCTTTGTTTCTCCCAGAGGCACATCCTTTTTGCATTCAGGACTATCAGGGTCATTTATTCCAATGATGCAACTAGTTCTGAATGCCCAAAATGCAAACACAAGCCAGAGCAGAAGCGATAGGATTTGCAGAAATGTCGTTGCCTCCTAATTTTTGGTTTATGCATTGGCCCTATTTTTTTTTTTTAACATTCTCAGAGAAAAGTCCAGACATGTTGGAGGAGACTGCTTCTCAAAACTCTTCCCAAAATAGACATAAGGTCAGAGTGAAAAATAAAACTGACATTTCCTGATAATCTGAGTCAGTCTTTCCATTTGAGGATTATTCATACCTTTGTCTTCCCATCCTGGGGTCAACAGCTAGCAAGTATCCCTGGAAGAAAGACTTCAGTGTGGGGTATTCTTCATGTAACCATCCACACATGCTATCATTCATTCAACAATATTTCTCAAGCTTCTACCATTTAGCAGGGATGGCACCTGCCAATGCAGGAGACTCAGGTTCAATTCCTGGGTTGGGAAGATCCTCTGGAGAAGGAAATGGCAACCCGCTCCAGTATTCTTGCCTGGACAGAAGAGCCTGGTGGGCTATATAGTCCGTGGGGTCACAAAAGAGTTGAACATGACTTCATGACTAAACAACAACTGCCCACTTGGGGGATGAAAGAATGAAATATCTTCTGAGTTTGCCATCTCCAGGATATCAGGGATAAAGGTCTGGACCAACCTTGGTATCTAGAATTTTTTAAAAAGCGTTTTCTGGAATTTCCACATTTTCACTCAAGCGAACTCAGGGTTTGTCAAGTGACAGATGCTCTAATCTACATATACAGGAAACACTGGAGTGATTCCCTGAATCATTTAAAAATAAAAACTTAAACTTCGATCAGTCAGTCAAATCAACATGAGATGACATTAGTCTGGCAAGTTTTCTCATTAAAAAAAAATTTTTTTTAAACACCTTTAAATCTTGTGTTTGTGAACCCAGAAATTCATTCTCATTCTGCTCCTCTGAAATCTTTTGCTTTTGTTGAAGATGGTTTCATATTCATTCTTCACTCTGTGAAACTTGCCTTTGGCCAAAAATATTTATTAGTTAACCTTATCCAATCTAAAATCAGCTGATTTTAACTGCTTCTTAGCAACTCTTTAAAAGGCAAAAGAGTTTGGTTTAAGTACAATAGGATCTATAGTTGTTAGGAACCAGCTAACTTCCGGTTTCCACAAGGTGACAGGCAACCCCAGGCTGGGAGCTTGGCCTTTTCTACTCCAAGGTGGCCCAACCCATGTGTCAGATTTCTTTTTCAGAAAGTTCATTTTTAAGGGAAGCACATGGACAGCCCTAGGTCACTTTCTGAAAGCCAAGATGGCCACAACTCTGCCTCCTCCATCTCATTCTTTTTGGGCTCCTAATCATGAGCCCATTAGCAGATTCTAGAGAATTCTGAAACAATCACTTCTATTCACTCTGATTGAAAAGCTTAATATCAGAACCACCCCGAACCTAATGTCTCACAGAAGAGGGTGGGAGTATGAATTTTATTTGTTGGTATGCTTGTGGGCAATTATCCCAGGTTGGTGAGAATTTACAGGAAGGTGTCACTTCTTTAGACTGGGAGGAAAGGCTGGAATTGCCATCAAACATATAGCCTTTTTGAAGGGAGATTCGTGATACTCATCAGGATATAAAACACTCAGATCCAACCCAGCAATTCTCTTTAGAACAGGAAGTCAGAAAACTACATCCCACCCTGTTTTTGAATAGTCTCAAAGGTTTTTACATGATTGGGAGAACATGATAAGAAGACTATTTCATGACACATAAAGAACATATGAAATTCACATGAAATGCACATTTTAATGTTTGTTTATAAAGTTTTACTGGCACACAACCATGACTATTTGTTCATGCTTCATGGGCAGAGTCGAGTAGTTGCAAAAGAGACAATATGGCCCACAAAACTATTTACTCTCTGGCTCTTTACAGAAGTAATTTGCTGATCCTTATATTCAAGGAATGTGTTCTAAGGAAACTATGGGAAGGTAATGCTCACCAGAAGGGGACCAGTTCAATAACTTAAATAACTTATGTTCAGGGGCAGTGGAGTTATGAGGACGGATGAGGTAGTCAGGACACAGGCATGCATCTTATTCCCATGGAGTTGTTCCAGTTCATGTTGCTGGTTTTTGTTTTTGTTTTTTACTTTAATGTATTTTGAAGGAAGAAATGGTATGTCTTAAAAGAGCCCAAAGGAAGTGAACTTACTGTTTTGTTTTTCTCTTTTTTTACAAAATGATGCATCTTTTGGATGCATCAGAGATACATGCAGTGTAACCCTGCATGGACATAATCAGAGAAAGTTTAAAGCAATTTGTTTTGAAATTTAAAAAAATAGCACTTTGAAAGTTTTGCTTTTCAAAGTGATGAAGACTTTTCTCCTATGTTCTCCTCTTACCTTCAAAAGGAATTGTCTTGAAAGACCTCAGGGGCATTTTAGCAATGTTTTCTTTGCTGTATTCTGTGCTCAATTCTTTGTGATCCCATGGACTGTAACCCGCCAGGTCCTCTGTCCTTGAGATTTCCCAGGAAAGAATACTGGAGTGGATTGCCATTTCCTCCTCCGGGGGATCTTCAAGAGATGGAGCCTGTGTCTCTTGCAACTCCTGCATTGGGAGGCAGATTCTTTACCACTGCACCACCTGGGAAGCTGTTCCCCAGCAATCCAAAATATTTATGACCTTTCTTGTCTAACTCTTTCTTTCTGGTCCTCATCCTGGTGAGGTGATGAGATGCTTTGGGTTTGCGGGTTAGTTCAGTTCAGTTCAGTTCAGTTCAGTCGCTCAGGCCTGTCCAACTCTTTGCAACCCTATGGGCTGCAGCACACCAGCCCTCCCTGTCCATCACCAATTCCCAGAGATTACTCAAACTCATGTCCATTGAATCAGTGATGCCATCCAACCATCTCATCCTCTGTCATCCCCTTCTCCCACCTTCAATCTTTCCCAGCATGGAGATCTTTTCAAATGAGTCAGTTTGTCGCATCAGGGGGCCAAAGTATTGGAGTTTTAGCTTCAACATCAGTCCTTCCAATGAACATTCAGAACTGATTTCCTTTAGGATGGACTGGTTGGATCTCCTTGCAGTCCAAGGAACTCTCAAGAGTTACTTCTCTAACACCGCAGTTCAAAAGCATCAGTTCTCTGGTGCTCAGCTTTCTTTATAGTCTAACTCTCACATCCATACATGACTATTGGAAAAACCATAGCTTTGACTAGATGGACCTTTACTGGCAAAGTAATGTCTCTGCTTTTTAATATGCTGTCTAGGATGGTCATAGCTTTTCTTCCAAGGAGCAAGCATCTTCTAATTTCATGGCTGCAATCACCATCTGCAGTGATTTTGGAGCCCCCCAAAATAAAGTCTGGCACTGTTTCCACCATTTCCCCATCTATTTGCATGAAGTGATGGGACCAGATGCCATGATCTTAGTTTTCTGAATGTTGAATTTTAAGCCAATTTTTTCGCTCTCCTCTTTCACTTTCATCAAGAGGCTCTTTAGTTCTTCTCCACTTTCTGTCATAAAGGTGGTCTCATCTGCATATCTAGGGTGATTGATATTTCTCCCGGCAATCTTGATTCCAGCTTGTGCTTCATCCAGCCCAGCGTTTCTCATGATGTACTCTGCATAGAAGTTAAATAAGCAGGGTGACAATATACAGCCTTGACAAACTCTTTTCCTGATTTGGAACCAGTCTGTTGTTCCAGATTCGATTCTAACTGTTTCTTCGTGACCTGCATACAGATTTCTCAAGAGGCAGGTCAGGTGATCTGGTAGTCCCACCTCTTGAAGAATTTTCCACAGTTTGCTGTGATCCACACAGTCAAAGACTTTGGCATAATCAATAAAACAGAAATAGGTGTTTTTGTGGAACTCTCTTGCTTTTTCTATGAGCCAACGGATGGTGGCAATTTGATCTCTGCCTTTTCTAAATCCGGCTTGAACCTCTGGAAGTTCATGGTTCACATACTATTGAAGCCTGACTTGGAGAATTTTGAGCATTACTTTGCTAGCGTGTGAGACGAGTGCAATTGTGTGGTAGCTTGAGCATTCTTTGGCATTGCCTTTCTTTGGGATTAGAATGAAAACTGACCTTTTCCATCCCTGTGGTTAGCTAGTTGAGCGCGATTTAAATACCTTTTAGAAACTTCCCTGATGGTCCAGTGACTAAGACTCTGCATTCCCGATGCCGGGGGCCAGGGTCCATCCTGGTTCAGGGAACTAGATCACGTGTTGCAATTAAGATCTGGTGCTGCTAAGTAAATAAATATTTTTTAATAGAGCCTTTTAAGTTGCATTCTAACTAACTCTTGCACACTGAAACTTGAATTCAGAACTCACAGATCCGATTATCATCAAGAAACTCAAGAAACCCCTGGTTAATCTATCAGTCAGGTAACCTGGGAATCCCAGCCCCCAATCTCTGACCCACAGCAAGGAAGGTGTGGTCAATTCACCAGTAAATGACTTGGTTCTCCCACCAGAGGGACTGAATGCCTGTGATTTGGTTAAGTTGTTGCTCTTTCGTATAGGAGGCTTTTCCAACAGGCACTCAGTCACCGCAATGAAGAAAATTTAAATATTTTGAAATCTTCTCGGCAGTGCCTTCTAATGCCTTCTTCTGGGGCTAGAATTGGCCTTTGACTTTGGAAACCCCGGGACCTAGGTCTAAACCCAGCTCCGTCTCTGACTGACCAGGAGAACTTGGGCTAGTTTCTGAAAGTCTGTGAGCCTCAGTTTCCTGCTGTGTAAAATGGGAGCAATAATAAATGTACCCATTTCATAGGATTTTTGTGAAGAATCAGCAGGAGAAAGCAATAAAAACGCCTGGCACAAGACGTGGTGCCCAGTGAGCCTGCAAAAATGCGTTTGAATGTACATTCACTGCTCACACATNATCTATTTGTTGTCTAATTTGTTGAAAAGACCATCCTTATACTGACTAATTATTTTGTCCTCCTGGGAGAAAAACAACAAGAAACAGTTGACCATCTATGCATTCCTCTATTCTGACTTGTATTCTCCTGCATTGTTCTATTTATCTGTCCTTATACCTTTCAGTATTCTGCTAAGGAGTTTTGCATATATATCTTCTGGGTGATAGAAGTCTACAGCTTTCTTCTACTCTCTCTGCCTGGTTTTTGTATTAAGGTTGTTTTGGTATATCCACCTGTTTATCTATCTGTGTCTTTGCATTTAAAACACATCTTCCTTTGCATTTAATACACATCTTCCTTTGCATTTAAAAACCAGTGTTATTAATAGATGGGGATTATTTTTTATGTATTCTGGCAATCTGCCTTTTAATGGAAATGTTCAGTCTATTTACTGTAATTATTGATATGGCTAGTTTTATATATATCATTTTGTTGCTTCCTATTTGTCCCATCTTTTAAACTTTTTCGTAAATCCTGTAATTCCTTTTCTACCTTCTTGTTGTTTGGGCTTTCCTGATGGCTCAAGATGGTAAAGAATCCGCCTGCAATGCAGGAGACCTGGGTTTGATCCTTGGGTTGGGAAGATCCCCTGGAGGAGAGGATGGCAGCCCACTCCAGTATTCTTACCTGGAGAATCCCCATGGACAGAGGAGTATGGTGGGCTATCGCCTATGGATTCACAAAGAGTCTGAGTGAATAAGCACAGCACAGCCTTCTTGTTATTTAGTTGAATATATTTTAATTTACATTTTAATTTCTCAGATTTTCAGCTATACCATTATGCATAATTTTTGTAGTTTCTCTGCAGATTATTATTTACCCTTAATAAAAAGTGTTTGTTGAATTGATATTTTACTACTTTGTATAAAAATGTGAGAAACCTACAACATATGGTTTCATTTGCCCCTCTCCATTTATTGCAGTATAGTCTTCATACATTTTACATCTGTGTTTGTTACAAACTGTATAATACAGTATTTTAATTTTAATATAATATGTTAAATATATATAAAATACTTCTATACATAAACTATATTTATATTTAATGTAGTATATCTAATAAGTATATCTTAAGGAAATTATGAGAAGTAGTCTTTCATGTCTACCTATAAATTCAGTATTTCCAAGGTTCTTCACTTCTTTCTGTTGCTTAAAATTTACGTCTGGTATCACTTCTCTTTAGTTTAAAGAGCTTTCCTTAGTGTTTCTTGCAATCAGACAGATTCAGTTTTCATTTATAGGGAGATTTTAAATTTTTCCTTTATTTTTGAAACATAATTTTGTTGTCAATAGAATTCTAGGTTGCCCATTTTTCCTCTGCTTTTCTTTCGGTGATTTGAAGATGCTGTCTTTCTGTGTTTTGTTCTCCTGTTTCTGATGAGCTGTCTGCCTTCATCCTGATTACTGTGCTCAGTGTGTAATCCGTCCTTTTTTGTTTTTTTGCTTCTAAGATTTTGTTGTTGTTACCTTTGGTTTTCATGACTACGTGAGGTTTTCTTGTGACTAGGATTTCTGCTCGGATATTGTGCTGTTTTTGCTCCGTTTTGAAAACTGGCCTGTGTTTCTTTACTCGTTTTTTCCTGCCCCATTCTCTCTACTCTTCTGTAATGTTTACAAGTTTAAACCGCTTGATACTGCCCCGCAGATCACGGAACTTCTTTTAAAAAGATAGTTTTTTTCTCTGTACCTCAGCCTAGATTCTTTCTTTAAAGATTTTTTTTTATATGGACCATTTTTAAAGTCTTTATTGAGTTTTTTCGAATAATGTTTCTGTTTTATGTTTTGGTTTTTTGGCCACAAGACATGTGGAATCTTAGTTCCCTGACTGAACCCTCACCCCCTGCATTGGAAGGCAGTCTCAGCCACTGGAGCCCCAGGGAAGTCCCAGCCTGAATTCTTTATACTGATACACCTAAAATTCACCAGGCCTTTTTCTCTGTTATGTTCAACTTGCTATTAATCTAATTCAGTATGTTTTTATTTCAGATATTGTAGTTTTAAGTTCTATAACTTCTTTTTTTATTTTTACTTTTTGCAGTTTCTATATGTCTCCTGCCATTTCCTATTTCTTTACCCAGTAAATCTATCTTTCTCTGTAAATTCTTTTAATATGTTTTGCATTGTTAGAGTCTTTGTCTTCTGATTCCATTTTCTGGATTATTTGTAGGTCTATTTCTGGGCACTGATTTATCTTTAATTATGGAGTTGCATTTTCCATTTGCCTCAAATCTCTATTAATTTTTCATTGTATGCTAGACATGGTAGATGCTACATTATAACGATTGGGGGTTCTGTTGTGTTCCCTAGAGAAGAGTTGAGTTTTGTTCAAAAAGTAGTTAAGTTGGGGATCCTCTTGAATGTTATACAGGCTCTTTTTTATGCTATTTCCATTTCCCATATATTTCTCAGGAAACAGTTTATAGTCAGGATGTTCTTTTTACTTAATCTGTGATGCTTTTGTGGCATCACAGGAAGGTCTGAGGCCTTTACCAGGCCCCTGACACCTGGTACAACTCAAGCTTCAACCTCTGAGGTGGGCAGCTGTTAGAATTTGTCAGCTTTCTGAAAATTTTTCAACTGTTGTTTTTTTCCTCTCTGGGATTCTGGAAGTCTTATAGTTCTGGGTGTAGCCAATAAGTGTAGAATTCATTTGCAAATTTGGGGCTCCACCCTCCATGACTTCCTCATTTGGTGGGATTTTTTTTAGTTTTTAGCTACCTTGGCTGACCTGTATTCTAACCCATAAGGCTGTGGTTTGCTGCTTGAGTTCCATCTCCTGCAATATAAACCTCCTGGTTGTGCCCTAACAGAATAAGCGGTACATATGTAAATTATTACTCAGTGTGGCTCCCTTATTTAAAGGCTGTAGATTATCCACTTTTGGACTGCTTTTGGTTATTTTTCAGTGCCTTCAAAATTGCCTTTTATATGTGTTTATAATTGTTGTTGGTTGGAGGGCAGTTCTGCTACCATAAAGCCAGTCTCTTAAATAGTTTGTTTTGTGTGGTTTATTTCAGTCATTTGTAAAGAGCTGTTGAATCTCATTTTCATCTGGAGTTTAAAAATACCTTTAAGTCATGCATAATGGATTAAACTTGTTATTGGCCAATAGAACATTATTTAGACACAAGACAATATTTATGAAATGATTAGTATTTATGAAAAGAAATGTAACCTATTAAAGCATACTCTAAGATGGGAAATTTGATAATCTCTCTGATTTAGTCATAGATAACCGCAAGAATTCTAATGAAAGATATTTATTATATGTATTTAAAGACTCCAGTGTAAGCAATGGAAGTATATTTCAAGTAAGTACTTCAGCATTTCCGGTGTCTGGCTACCAATTTCTGACCTATATAAATGACCTTTAAGAAAGAAGATCTCACTTTTAAAGTTTTTTATCTGCTCCTATTGCATTTTGGTCACTAAAATTGGCTAGGTAAGTTAGTGCAGTTCTCAGAGTCCAAGACCAGAAAGAAATTAGGCCAACTTAAAATATATCATGCTCCAGGAAAAGTAAGGATGTAGTTAGAAACTGAAATTAACACCCTCAGCATTGATACTGTTTTGCTTTTGTCTGCTGATGCTCACCATGGTAAGATGTATCATCATTATGGTATTGGTAGGAATGGGTGAACATTTAAGGAGGTCAGAAACTTTTTTTTTAAACTCTGTCAGCAAAGCTGTGTTAAGTAATACAGCATTGTCCTGTTTCACATTTTCGTTATGTATATTGTTTCTTTCAAACAACTTTGAAGTATTGACTAACCATCAAGGATTTTTATTTTAAATGACTTTAAAAAATTCTTTTTAAAATGTGTGATCACTGTATAGAAAGAAGAAAATACTAATTAAAAAAAAGGGAACAAAATTAACCCAAATTCCTCTACCAGGTACAACTACTTTGGGGAGGGCATACATCCTTTTAGTTATTTTCCTGCTTTGAACTATACTCTTACATATTTTATAACCCATTTTTCATACCCAAGTAGTTTGAGTAGTTCTATAGGCATGTAAATGTTTATACT
This sequence comes from Neotragus pygmaeus, assembly GCA_006410875.1. NCBI lineage: Eukaryota > Metazoa > Chordata > Mammalia > Artiodactyla > Bovidae > Neotragus > Neotragus pygmaeus. Next base: position 175,811 of record SJYV01027149.1, read on the forward strand.
TTTATGTATGTATGCTGTGTGTATGTATTTAAACATAAAGAAACTGTGCAGATATTTCTTTTAAATCTATCAGGCTAAAAATCTTTGAATATGCTAGGGCCTAGGCTTGGAGAAGGAAATGGCAACCCACTCCAGTATTCTTGCCCGAAGGATCCCATGGACAGAGGACCCTGGCGGGCTAGAGTCCATGGGGTTGCAAAGAGTCGGACACGACTGAGCGACTTCACAGGCTAATGAAAATTTTATCATTAACAAAAACCACGTTTTCTTTCCCCCTCAACCCCTCAGACTCCTAAGAATGGGTAGCCTGCTCTGATTCTGTTTAAAAGTAGGGGCAGTGTGCTTATGGGCACCTAGTCAGAGCCTTCCCTCTTCCGCTTTATCATGTCGTACATTGCTGAGGCTGGGAAAGACCCAGAGTTGCCCTGTGAAGTCACGCATTGCTGATCATCACCAGCTGTATACTTAGTCACTCAGTGCAGGCTGTCAGGTTGAAACAGGCAAGCCTTCTATTGAATCAAGGTCTCATTTCCAGCTTTGTGCCCAGGTGTTGAACAAGGCAGGTTTCTGGACTTTGTAGTCCAGAAGGGAGGCAGGCATTAAGCTAGGAAGGAATTATAGGAGAGTAATGAAGTTCAGTGTCATTGACGTGTATGGCAGGTGTCTTGACCTCCCTGGCATGTTTTTCTGGAGAAAAGGGTGTTTAAATAGACACCTAAATGAGGAACAAGATGTAGGTAGGGAAATGGGACAGGGAAAGTCGGAGAGAGTTTTCCAGGTGAAGGAACTGTCCGAGACATAAGCTAGGATTCATTCAGTTGCTTCTGTTGCCTCTCAGTTTTCTTTTGTATTTATTTCTGAAACATTGGGATGACTTTTCCTATAATCATCCATGTGAAATAAAGGGTAAGCCTGGACTTAACAGTAATCAACATAGTATTTTACAGATTGGTTCTTTGCATGTAAATAACTTGGGATAAGCTCTTACTGAACCAAAGACATCACTCAGTCACCCAATCAGAAGGCCAAGCTAAGTCTCGAGCAGACTCGGTACTTATGGGAACGGCAGTACTCAGGGTACCTGCTACCAGCAGAATGATTCTGTTGTTCCTAGATTTTTTTCTGTCGGCTACAGCATCTTTCTTTTTGCTTCTTTAGTATGTCATAGGCTTCCTGTGGAGGCCAAGTGACTGTCCAGGGCAGGCGTTAGCAAACTAAAGCTGAACAGCCAAATTTGGCCGGAGACTAGTTTTTGTCAGTAGAGTTTTATTGGCATACAGCCATGCTCTTTCATTTTCATGTTACCCATGGCTGCTTTTGGACTGTAATGGCGGAGCTGAATAGTTTCAAAAGAGATCCCATGCTGTGCAAAACCAAAAACATTGACTATTTGGTCCTTTAAGGAAAATGCTCAAATTATCTGCATTAAAATCTATAGCACCCTCCTGCTAATCAATATTACTGAATGAAAACTTTGTAAAATGTATGTTTAAATCAGACATATTGCTTTTTGAAATTAAAGGAAAGATCAGATGATAACTCTAGAAACTAGAGACATTTTTATTCCTGGATGACAGAATTGTGGGTAGTATTTTTGTCATGGTACTTTTCTGTGGTAGAAATGGATGCAATTGATAAAAATACAGACTTGGCCAGGCTGATGATAACATATTTTATTGAAATGTATAACCTGTTTTGTGAAAATAATGTGACTACCAAAGCTAAGGAATTTTCCATTATCTTGGATTAGGGTACAATAGTAGAGAAGATTACCTATGTGGTTTTGTCTGGAAAGGAGATGGTGGTTTGAGGTCCAACACAGAGAAGAAAGTGGAGGAATAGCCTTGTCTTTAAGACACCATGTGATAGTGAGTTCAAAGAGTGGGTTCACTAATGACCCTCTCTGCAGATGCTTTGTTGAACTGTGTAGTTTATGTACTTGTATCTCTTTAAGGAGGGTTTTGTTTTACTTATTTTGTGAAAGAAATATTTACCTTTTTCACAAAGATCTTGTCACCCATTTCTGTTTTAAAACTTATTGGTGCCAGGGCTTCAGAGGATGGACAGTTGACTAATACCCTTGTTTCTCACTCAGTTTTGAGACTAATGGCTAGACCAACCAATGGGAGGTAGACAAGCACAAGTTTATTAGGACTGAAGCTGATTAGAGGACTGTGGCTAAGTGGGTTTTGTGGTATTTCACACTCAAGTGAGACCAGTTTCCCCTCATAGTGTTGGAGGGAGCAGCCTGGACTCCCCCTTAGCCTCATCTGTGGGCAAGCCAGCACTGAAAACAGAACTCAGAACTGGGCCATGTTGTCCAGACCCTGCCTCCAGACTCACCTTTCACATAGTTCACTTCTCACCTGGGTGGGGAGGAAGCTGGGAGGAGCCTGGACTGTGGGGCTAATGGAAAGTCCTCCACATGGAAACTTGAAGCCGGGAGAGTGGAGGTTTCTGCTATGCCTTCAGTTAAATGTGCCTCTTGAGTAATTGTGCCTGCCTTGTCAGTAACTCTATCTCAGTTTTATCTTCTGTGAAGCTAGGATAACAATAGTAACGTGCCTCATACTGCTCTTGTCAAGATTAAATGAACCTGTGAAACATTTAGAAAAACTCCCACATGTGGTAAACAGTTTGTTTTTACCTTGAGTAATATCAGTATTTGTAATACTCTGTNGGCTGATGATAACATATTTTATTGAAATGTATAACCTGTTTTGTGAAAATAATGTGACTACCAAAGCTAAGGAATTTTCCATTATCTTGGATTAGGGTACAATAGTAGAGAAGATTACCTATGTGGTTTTGTCTGGAAAGGAGATGGTGGTTTGAGGTCCAACACAGAGAAGAAAGTGGAGGAATAGCCTTGTCTTTAAGACACCATGTGATAGTGAGTTCAAAGAGTGGGTTCACTAATGACCCTCTCTGCAGATGCTTTGTTGAACTGTGTAGTTTATGTACTTGTATCTCTTTAAGGAGGGTTTTGTTTTACTTATTTTGTGAAAGAAATATTTACCTTTTTCACAAAGATCTTGTCACCCATTTCTGTTTTAAAACTTATTGGTGCCAGGGCTTCAGAGGATGGACAGTTGACTAATACCCTTGTTTCTCACTCAGTTTTGAGACTAATGGCTAGACCAACCAATGGGAGGTAGACAAGCACAAGTTTATTAGGACTGAAGCTGATTAGAGGACTGTGGCTAAGTGGGTTTTGTGGTATTTCACACTCAAGTGAGACCAGTTTCCCCTCATAGTGTTGGAGGGAGCAGCCTGGACTCCCCCTTAGCCTCATCTGTGGGCAAGCCAGCACTGAAAACAGAACTCAGAACTGGGCCATGTTGTCCAGACCCTGCCTCCAGACTCACCTTTCACATAGTTCACTTCTCACCTGGGTGGGGAGGAAGCTGGGAGGAGCCTGGACTGTGGGGCTAATGGAAAGTCCTCCACATGGAAACTTGAAGCCGGGAGAGTGGAGGTTTCTGCTATGCCTTCAGTTAAATGTGCCTCTTGAGTAATTGTGCCTGCCTTGTCAGTAACTCTATCTCAGTTTTATCTTCTGTGAAGCTAGGATAACAATAGTAACGTGCCTCATACTGCTCTTGTCAAGATTAAATGAACCTATGAAACATTTAGAAAAACTCCCACATGTGGTAAACAGTTTGTTTTTACCTTGAGTAATATCAGTATTTGTAATACTCTGTCGACGGAGAAGGCAATGGCATCCCACTCCAGTACTCTTGCCTGGAAACTCCCGTGGATGGAGGAGCCTGGTAGGCTGCAGTCCATGGGGTCGCTGAGTCAGACACCACTGAGCGACTTCACTTTCACTTTTCACTTTCATGCATTGGAGACGGAAATGGCAACCCACTCCAGTGTTCTTGCCTGGAGAATCCCAGGGATGACAAAGCCCAATGGGCTGCCATCTGTGGGGTCGCACAGAGTCGGACACGACTGAAGCGACTTAGCAGCAGCAGCAGCAATACTCTGTCAAAGCATTCACATGTAGTTAAAACAAGGGTTAAATAAGTCCCTGCGAGGGTAATACCCATAGAGTGTAAGTTCATGTTGAGGAGAGAAAACTGCTGGCTACCTAGAAGAAAATAAGACCTATTTCTTTTTTGTTCATTTTAAACATGTATTTGTTCTTGGTGATGAGAGGAAAAGATTAGAAAGGAGAATGTGGGATGAAAGACCACTTTCTTTTAGGCCATGGAAAGTGTTCCCTAGTGAAAGTTCTAGAATGATACCACCTGTGGACGTTTAACCCCTTCATTTTGATAAAGCCCACTGTTGCCCTATAGGCAGTATTATTACACAGAAAAACAAGTTGATTTTTATTTTAAATATAGAAGTTTCTGGGGGAATAAGGAGCAGGCCGTTCAGTTCAGTTCAGTCGCTCAGTCGTATCCAACTCTTTGCAAACCCATGAATCGCAGCACGCTAGGCTTTCCTGTCCATCACCAACTCCTGGAGTTCACCCAAACACATGTCCATTGAGTTGGTGATGCCATCCAGCCATTTCATCCTCTGTTGCCCCCTTTTCTTCCTGCCCCCAATC
>SJYV01027149.1:182130-204794 GCA_006410875.1 Neotragus pygmaeus
ACATCTATTTCTGCTTTATTGACTATGTCAAAACCTTTGACTGTGTGGATCACAATAAACTGGAAAATTCTGAAAGAGATGGGAATACCAGACCACCTGACCTGCCTCTTGAGAAACTGTATGCAGGTCAGGAAGCAACAGTTAGAACTGGACATGGAACAACAGACTGGTTCCAAATAGGAAAAGGAGTACGTCAAGGCTGTGTACTGTCACCTGCTTATTTAACTTCTATGCAGAGTACATCATGAGAAACGGTGGGCTGGAAGAAGCACAAGCTGGAAACAAGACTCCCAGGAGAAATATCAATAACCTCAGATATGCAGATGATACCACCTTTATGGCAGAAAGTGAAGAGGAACTAAAAAGCCTTTTGATGAAAGTGAAAGAGGAAAGTGAAAAAGTTGGCTTAAAGCTCAACATTCAGAAAATGAAGATCATGGCATCTGGTCCCATCACTTCATGAGAAATTGATGTGGAAACAGTGTCAGACTTTATTTTGGGGGGCTCCAAAATCACTGCAGATGGTGATTGCAGCCATGTAATTTAAAGATGCTTACTCCTTGGAAGGAAAGTTATGACCAACCTAGATAGCATATTCAAAAGCAGAGACATTACTTTGCCGACTAAGGTCCATCTAGTCAAGGCTGTAGTTTTTCCAGTGGTCATGTATGGATGTGAGAGTTGGACTGTGGAGAAAGCTGAGTGCCAAAGAATTGATGCTTTTGAACTATGGTTCTGGAGAAGACTCTTGAGAGTCCCTTGGACTGCAAGATCAAACCAGTCCATCCTAAAGGAGACCAGTCCTGGGTGTTCATTGGAAGGACTGATGCTGAAGCTGAAACTCCAATACTTTGGCCACCTCTTGTGAAAAGTTGACTCATTGGAAAAGACCCTGATGCTGGGAGGGATTGGGGGCAGGAGGAGAAGGGGACGACAGAGGATGAGATGGCTGGATGGCATCACCAACTAACTCATGCACATGAGTTTGGGTGAAGTCCAGGAGCTGGTGATGGACAGGGAGGCCTGGCGTGCTGTAATTCATAGAGTCGCAAAGAGTCAGACATGACTGAGTGACTGAACTGAACAGTTTACTTAAAAAATTCCATGCCTTGCTTTTGAAAATGGATTGAACATTTAATGTGAATGTCTGTTCACTGTTATTTTTCCCTCTTGCCACAGATCTTAATTTTTTTTTAAACTTTTTATTTTGTATTGGGGTATAGCCCATCCTAAAGTCAATCAGTCCTGAATATTCATTGGAAGGACTAATGCTGAAGCTGAAACTCCAGTACTTTGGCCACCTGATGCAAAGAATTGATTCCTTGGAAAAGACCCTGATGCTGGGAAAGATTGAAGGCAGGAGGAGAAGAGGACTACAGAGAATGAGATAGTTGTATGGCATCACCGACTCGATGGACATGATTTTGAGCAAGCTATGGGAGTTGGTGAAGGACAGGGAAGCTTGGTATACTGCAGTCCATGGGCTTGCAGAGTCAGACATGACTGAGTGATTGAACTGGACTGAACTGATAGCCCATTAGCAATGTTATCATAGTTTCAGGTGAACAGCAAAGGGACTGAGCCATAGATATACATGTATCCATTCTCCCCCAAACTCCACTCCCATCGAGGCTGCCACATAACATTAAGTGGAGTTCCATGTGCTGTGGAGCAGGTCCTTATTGGTTATCCATTTGAAATATAGCAGTGTCTACATGTCGATCCCAAACTCCCTCACAAGTCTTAGTTTTTACACGTTGGGTCTTTGTAGAGTCAGAGAGAGTTAGTCCCCATTTTGTTCCTCACGGATATTTGATACCACTGATTATATTGTGTTTGGAGTTGAAGATAAGGTTTGGTAGCGTTAGGTTGTTCACTCGTGTTCGTCTCTTTGCAACGCTGTGCACTGTAGCCCGCTAGGATCCTCTGTCCATGGAGTTCTCCAAGCAGGAATACTGAAGTGGGTAGCCGTTTCCTTCTCCAGAGGATCTTCTCAACCCTGGGACTGAACCTGGGTCTTCTGTGTTGCAGGCAGGCTCTTTGGTGTCTGAGCCGCCAAGGAAGCCTGAAAGTTTGGTAGACGTGAGCACAAAGAGGCCTGGGCAACAGGAGGTCCAGGCTGTGCTGCTGGGCGATGCTGAACAGGTGTCCTCAAGTCTCTGGGTCTATATGTCATTATCTGTCAACTCTGAGGCTAAGACAAAAAAACTGATGAGGATATTCAAGCATTCAAATGATGTGATCGTAGGATTTCCCTACCAGTTTCTGTGTGTAGCAAGATGGCCTATTTAGGTAAGAGATCTCTGGTTCAGTGATAGCTGTTTGCTCTACCTGAGAATTGTTACCGGAATTAATTTGTAGAAGCTGTTAGGTATTTGCTCAGCAGATTTCAAACTACATGTTTGATTTTTTCAAGAGCCCATATTAGCAACTGGATGGAACTTTAGATGTTTGAATTTTTATTCTGTCTTCAAAAACACTGCTACAGAAAGTAGAAAGTCTCTAATGTGTCTCTCTAAATATGTGTTTTATAGTGTTTAGTCCATTATATCAGATTTAAGACACAATTTTACTAAAATTATTTATAGGTAGGGTCATAGTATAGCTCATAAGATGGTCAAAGTTGTTTTGCTGTTTCTTTTCTTGTTTTAATTAATTAAATTGAAGTATAGTTGATTTATAATGTGTTAGTCTCTGGTGTACATCAGTGATTCAGTTTGTATATATGTGTGTGTGTGTGTGTGTGTATATATATATATATATATATATGGGCTTCCCTTTGGTTCAGAGGTAAAGAATTTGCCTACTAGTTCAGAAGATGCAGGCTAGATCCCTGGAGAAGGAAGATCCCCTGGAGAAGGAAATGACAACCCACTTCAGTATTCTTGCCAGGGAAATCTCATGGACAAAGGAGCCTGGTGGGCTACAATCCATGGGACTGCAAAGAATCTGGACATGACTTACTTACTAAACAGCAACATATTATATCTATATCTATATATATATACATACACACACATACCTACATATTTTCTCAGATTCTTTTCCCTTATAGTTTATTATAGTTGATTATAGTCAATAATTCCCTGTGCTATACAGTAGGATCTTGTTTGTCTATTTTATTATATAGTGGTGTGCATCTGCTAATCCCAAACTCTTATTTATCCCCTTCCCACACCCCTTTCCCCTTTGGTAATCATAAGTCTGTTTTCTATGTCTGTAAGTCTGTTTCTGTTTTGTAAGTAAGTTCATTTGCATCATTTTTTAGATTCCACATATGATTGGTATCAGGTCTGTCTTTTTTTGTCTGGCTTACTTGACTTGCTATGGTAATCACTGGGTCCATGCATGTTGCTACCAATGACATTTAATTGTGTCAGTGTTTGGCATCTCAAATAGTCTTGGCAGGCCGGGCAAGGAACCTGACTGCCATTTATAAAATTGTTATTTCCTTGGTAATTATAATTTACGTTGTCTTCCAAATGATTTAAAAAAAGGATGACAGGATGTGTGTGGTAAGAGAGGAAACTGAGGGTCTGAGTCAGAGGTAGTTGAATGGGAGGATGCATGCCAGTGTGATGGCAGGATCACTCTCCCAGGCCCTGGCCCCTGGCCTTCTCCTTGCTTCCCCTCGTCTCTCAGAAGAACAAGTGGTTGCATCGGGAGCCTGTGCCAACTCCCTTCTATACGGTATGCATAACTGCATGGCAGCACCACTACCAACTTCATTGCTGAATCAGCACATAACCCCTCTGGAACAGTTTCTGGGTGTCAGGAGTCTGGCTGTGGTTTGTCTTGGTACTTGATAAGGCTCCAGCCAGGGTGTCAGCCAGGGCTGCTGTCTCATCTGAGGCTCGAATGTGGAAGGGCTTTCTTCTGAGATCACATAATTGATGGCAGAATTCAGTTTCTGGTGGGCTCTCTCAGTTTGTTCACTGAAAGCTGGAGGCTGCCTTCTGCTGGCTCTCTCTATAGGCAGTCCACTCCTTGGCAGCTTGCTTCACTTGCTGCAGAATGGACGTTACTGTCTCATGTGACATAACTACGTGCCTTGTCATTTTTGTCTTATTCACAAGTCCCACTTGCAGTCAAGGGAAGAGGATTACACAAGCATGGATAATAAGAGATGGTGGTTATGGGCACTGTTTGGGAGTCTGGCCAGGAACATGACTTCGTTTTTATCACTTCTTTCCTCTCTCGGTATTCTACTTAACTTGGAGCACAGTTCTTTCGTCTTATCCCTTCCTTCTGACCAACATGGGGAATTCAACACCCTGGTGGCCTTTCTTCAACTCTTTTCTTCTGTAGGAACGCCAGGGAGAGGTAGCAGGAAACTCAGTCTCGATAAGAAACTCGCATGCTCTGGGGGCTCTCCTGTAACAGCTCGCACTTTGTGTGTGTGATGTGATTCCTGGCAGGTGTTTCTAAGTCATAATGCGGCTAACATAATGATTTAAAAGGCACCTTCTCAGCTTTTCTGTCTTCTATTCACTGTAGTCTTTAAACAAGTGCTGCAGCCCAAAGCTAGTTCACTTTCCCAGTGCCATCCTTGTAGAATTCTTGCCATGACTATGTTTTAGATTTTAATTTAGAATCACTGGCCCTGTTAGCTGCCCATTTGTGTCATTTCCCTTATTACCCTCTTCTCTTCAGTCATCTTTACAGGGTTTCTTGCCTTTCTCTGGCCTGCTCCTGGCCTGTGACTTGGCCAGTCTCCAATTACTGCTCTTCCTCATTGCTGAGGAGATAGCATAGTATCGGGTTAAGAGCAAGGACCGAAGCCAGGCTATCCGGTTTTGAATCTCAGCTTTGCCATTTATTAGCTGAGGAATCTCGAGCACGTGATGCAGTTTTGTTTCCAGGTGGCTGCTGTGAACTGTCCTGATTTTCTCACGGGCCAACACCCCTCTGCTCTCACTGTGCTCCCAAGACACGTGCACAAATGCGAGAGTGCTGTGTGCTCTATCGCTCACTGAAACTTTCAGTTCAGGTCAGTCGCTCAGTCATGTCCGACTCTTTGCGACCCCATGAATCGCAGCACACCAGGCCTCCCTGTCCATCACCATCTCTCAGAGTTCACTCAGACTCACATCCATCGAGTCCGTGATGCCATCCAGCCATCTCATCCTCGGTCGTCCCCTTCTCCTCCTGCCCCCAATCCCTCTCAGCATCAGAGTCTTTTCCAATGAGTCAACTCTTCACACGAGGTGGCCAAAATACTGGAGTTTCCGCTTTAGCATCATTCCTTCCAGAGAAATCCCAGGGCTGATCTCCTTCAGAATGGACTGGGTGGATCTCCTTTAGATGAAGCCTTTTTTCCTGGTGAAGTAGGCCAGAACACTTCTGAGCTTGTAAGGATACCTTTTTTTTTGGTTAGTGTTGCCTTGGAACTTGCAAACCTCCTAAAGATGAGGATAGTTTACTTCTTCCAATAGCACAACATTTAATGAGCACTTTGTGTTTGTCGTGGGCTTTATAAAGCCGTGTACAGGCAGTCTATCTGGAGCCCATAGAGCAACAGTGAGTTGTAATGCTACTGTTACTCCCGTTCCATTGATGAAGAGACCGAAAAGTGAAAGTTTGAGTCGCTCAGTCCTGTCTGACTCTTTGCGATACCACGGGCTGCAGCCCATCAGGCTCCCCTGTCCATGGGGTTCTCTCGGCAGGAATCCCGAGGCTGGGGAAATTTAATGACACGCTCAAGGTCTTCAGGGTAGACTGGGGAGTGCAGGTCTGTGTGACGGCAAAGCACATGCATTTAATAACGGAAGGACACCATCTGCCATAGAGAAAATCTAAGCACTTTGCATGAACTCTTTAGGAGAAAAGAGGCCAAAAATGCAAAGCAATCATGTCTTATGATACAGGTAGGTTTCCTATCTACTCCTGCAGTCTCAGTGCAAAGGCCATCCTCTAGCGTCTCAGCTCTCAAATGATCTTGGCTTTGATGCCCTCCGGTCACCTTCTCCCTTTGGGAAGTTTGGCCTCACCCTCGAAGATAAAGCGGGTGTTCAAAAAGTTCTGTGTTCTTGTTAGCCAGATTTCTTCATCACTGTTGTAGAGTCTTAACATTGTATACAAGGTGTGATTAAGAAATACTGGATTTTTAACTATCCTACCCAAGATTTTATACATCCAGATTGTTCTCCTTAAGTGCCTCCGCTAAGTTAATTGCTGTATTCTGGTGAAACTGCCATTGCCCTGCATTCTCTCAGGTGAACTTCACCTCAACCACCTTATAACTCCTTCCCCTCCTCCAGTAGCGAGCAGTCTCTTCCGCCAGCTGCATAGTCCATAGCTGAAGTCACTTACAGTTATTTCAGATAACCGTGGTGGTCGCAAATGACCATCTTTGAGAAAGAATTTGATTCCCAGAACCTATTAAAATGCTTTCCATCATAGCAAAGAATGTGTTTTTGTTTAAAAAAATCAGGAGCAACTAAATTGTAATGAGACATTTTCTTGTGGGTTTTGAAGGTCCAAGAAGAGTATACAATTTACTCTGAGCAGTCAGCATCACAGGAGCGAGTTCCAAAGAGATGAAGGGGATCAAGGAGACTTTTTGTAGACAGAAAGTTCTGTTTAAACGTGGGTATTGCTTCACCTCTTGGCCTTTGTTTCCTTGAAAACATAGCTGATAAATTCTTACTATTGTTGATGAGGCTGTAATGCAAAGCTCACCTTGGAGATAAATAGGTGGCCTGCCACTCTCAGTGTGGTTTTTATTTCCCACAAATGCCCGCCAAGTGCTTGGCATTATAATGCAAACCAGAAGAATTAACACTAGTGGAAATGACTCATTCCCTCTTTTAAAAATTTATCATCAAAAAAAGAAACTTGCTACTGATACAAAGAATGCCAACAAATGTATAACTAGAACTTTTGGTTTGCATGTTAGTAAAGGCTGCCAACGAAAATGGAGATTTTTATTTAACACTTCATTAGGATCAAAGTAGAAATGTTTCATGTTGCTGTCAAAAGTATCACTTGAAACTCCTTCCAAAATGTTCACCTACAGAAAGAGTCTGAATTTAATGGACTCGCTACCATAATTGCGCTGGTAGCTATGAATTTAATAGACTATCATGCTTGTACTAGCAAACACAATTATATTTGGGGGACATATTCTGTGGTGAACACCGTACATGTATTATCTCTAGTTTGCACAACTACTCCCCAGGGGGATGTGTTATTGTCCCCATTTTACAGACCTGGAAACTGAGGCTTAATAATTAAATTACTTGGCAAAGACCACATTGATGTTAAATAGCAAAAGGTGGAGTACACACCTATGTGTTTTAAACTTACATCAAATCCTCTGCATTTCCCATGCTTTTAAAAGTGTTCCATGCCAAGTTACCTGGAGTATAAANCGGTTAGCCAATTCCTGAAGGAATAATGCTCTAGGTAATCTTTAACAGGAGAAAACAATTACCCGGGGGGTCTCTTGTGAGGACCAGGCAACTAGGCTATAAGTCATCTGATAGGGAACAGGTCCTTTTTCCATGAGTCATGGCTCGCCTCTTAAATCAGAACAAAGGATTGCTAATAATTTTTAACTTTTTCCCTTCAATTCCTTCCCTGCTATTTTTGTTGGTGTTGACAAGAACTAGGAAGTTTTCTGTATTGGTGTGGTGTTTTTCATTTCTCTCCCTTCTTTATGTGCCTCTTACACACACACGTACACCCTAATGGTCTGGATAACTTGGAGATTCTATCTGTTCTGTATCTGAGGTGAACTATGTCTCATGGTATCTGAGTGCATGGAGCCATTTTATAATTAATATTATCTCCTGTCTCTGTACTCCTTTAACACTGAAACTTCAAGTGAGGAAAGTTAACAGGTTCCTCTTTTATAAGTCTTGTCTACTTGGAGCCGTATGTTCTTCACGTAAAATGAGCACTCCTTGCGTTCTGCTTGGTAGAAGTGAGATGTTTTCATTTGGGCTGTATTGTAAAGGGAAATTGGAACTTCATATCCCTTGCTGGTAGGCCCTAAAATGTTATGAAATTGAAAAACAGAAGTAAAACATACTCTGATCACTTCCTTTCGGTAAAAGGGGGACAGTTTGCTGAGTGTAATCCATTCAGTTCAGTTGCTCAGTCGTGTCCGACTCTTTGCAACCCCATACACTGCAGCACGCCAGGCCCCCCTGTCCATTACCAACTCCTGGAGTTTACTCAAACTCATGTCAGTGATTCCATCCAACCATCTCATCCTCTGTCATCTTCTCTCCTGCCTTCAGTCTTTCCCAGCATCAGGGTCTTTTCAAATGAGTCAGTTCTTCCCATCAGGTGGCTAAAGTATTGGAGCTTCAGCTTCACCATCAGTCCTTCCAATGAATATTCAGGACTGATTTCCTTTAGTATGCACTGGTTGGATCTCCATGCAGTCCCAGGGACTCTCAAGAGTCTTCTCCAACACCACAGTTCAAAAGTGTCAATTCTTTGGCACTCAGCTTTCTTTATAGTCCAACTCTCACATCCATACACGACTACTGGAAAAACCATACCTTTGACTAGGTGGACCTTTGTTGGCAAAGTAATGTCTCGGCTTTTTAGTATGCTGTCTAGGTTGGTCATACCTTTCCTTCCAGAAGTAAGCATCTTTTAATTTCATGGCTGAAGACACCATCTGCAGTGATTTGCTGCCCGACTCAGTGAAACCCCATAGACGGCAGCCCACCAGGCTCCTCCGTCCCTGGGAGTCTCCAAGCAAGAATACTGGAGTGAGTTGCCATTTCCTTCTCCAATGCATGAAAGTAGAAAGTGAAAGGGAAGTGGCTCAGTCGTGTCTGACTCTTCGCAACCCCATCGGCTGCAGCCCACCAGGCTCCTCCGTCCATGGGATTTTCCAGGCAAGAGTACTGGAGCGGGGTGCCATTGCCTTCTCCAGCAGTGATTTTGGAGCCCCCCAAAATAAAGTCTGCCACTCTTTCTCCGTCTATTTGTCATGAATTGATGGGACCGGATGCCATGATCTTTGTTTTCTGAATGTTGAGCTTTTAGCCGACTTTTTCATTTTTCTCTTTCACTTTCATCAAGAGGCTCTTTAGGTCTTCAAATTCTGCCATAACAGTCATGTCATCGGCGTGTATCTGAGGTTATTGATATTTCTCCCAGCAATCTTGATTCCAGCTTGTGCTTCATTCAGCTCAGCGTTTCTCATGATGTACACTGCATATAAGTTAAATAAGCAGGGTGACCGTGTACAGCCTTAATGTACTCCTTTCTTGATTTGGAACCAGTCTGTTGTTCCATGTCCAGTTCTAACTGTTGCTTCCTNTTCTCCAACACCACAGTTGAAAAGCATCAATTCTTTGGTGCTCAGCCTTCTTCACAGTCCAACTCTCACCTACATACATGACCACAGGAAAAACCATAGCCTTGACTAGATGGACCTTAGTCGGCAAAGTGATGCCTCTGCTTTTGAATATGCTATCTAGGTTGGTCATAACTTTTCTTCCAAGGAGCAAGTCAAACAGTTTATACTGACTTGCTCACTGAGTATGTATGCCCTTTCTTTTTGACATTTGGGCTTCCCTGGTGGCTCAGCTGGTAAAGAATCCCGCCTGCAATGCGGGAGACCTGGGTTCCATCCCTGAGGTGGGAAGATCCCCTGGAGGAGGAAATGGCTACCCACTCCATTATTCTTGCCTGGAGAATTCCAGGGACAGAGGAGTCTGACAGGCCCCAGTCCATGGGATTGCAAACTCTTAACTTCTTTACCTCAATTTTCCCCCACAACTGAAGTTGCTTAACACACTATTAAAACAAAATTATATTCTTAATAAATGATTGACTCTTTTCTTTGGTTTTTCCCACTCTCAAGTTTTTAGTTCTTCTCACCACATGATACATGAAGTGAAGTTCATGGTTCTTAATCCACGTGCTCCTTTTTTTCTTCTTCTTCTTATGGTGTCTGATGTGCTTAAGGCTCTGCATGGGAGAACCAGTTCGTCTTGGCTTAGTAACAACTTACCTCAATTTGGAACAGTTTCCAGATGACTTGTCATATTTCAGATCACATGCCTAATACTGTGACTAATGACCAGTCCCGGCTTTGGATGATGGAGTAAACCAGAAGCTTTTACAAGTCTGTCTGGCCAGCGGTTGCTAGGTTAAGACAGTGTACAATCTAGCCATCCCCTTACTTTATGACTGCATTCAACTGGCTTCTATCATATTACTTCTGACCCTCTCTCGAGTTGGATTTCAAAAGGCATAACAAGGTTAATTTATTATTAAAATCCCCTCTTGGATCAAGGGGTTTTAAACTTTTTGTCCAAGATGCACAGAAGGAAGGGATTGTTCACCTCCATCAGATGGGAAGGAACACTCAGGGACCTGCCATAGTTTATCACTAGTGGTCTGCTTTTAGGTCGGGTGATAGGTTTATGATTGTTGATTTTATTATTTTTTTTCCTGACCAATATGTTAGCTATATTCTCTTATATGTAATAAATACTTCTTAACCAAACACATTTTTAAAATGTGATATACAGCTGAAGTTGTAAAGTGTGTCCATCACATTTATTTTGGCAGAACTGAGTCACCTCAGTTATTTCTGCAGTTTTAATCTTTTTTAAAACACCTGTCTAAGTGCCCTTTTAAGAGAGTGCCATCTTTTTTCAACAGGGCAAAACAAATCTTCTGTGAAGATACTATCTATAGACCCTTAATTTTCAGACAATCTTCATGTCAATACCAGCATTTGTATAACTTAAGGTTTCCCCAGAGAAATATTTTCTTTTGTTTTGCCACAGAGAAATACCTTTTCTTGAGAAGATATAGAAAGTTGATGTCTGGCTATTGACTATGACTGCCCACTAGTTCCTTCTCTTCTCTGCAGATAAATCTAGATATTTACACAGAGTTGGAAATGTTAGCTCAGCTCTCAGTCACCTGAACTAAAAGCCCACTCTTGTCTGGCTGCTATGGATATCGGACAGAATACCACCAGCTCTGGGGTCAGACATTCATAGCTTTGAAGCAGGCTGTGACACATCTTCATGATTGACCTTCAGCTTCAAAACCTTCTCGAACGCTCAGTTTCCTCATGTGTTCAGTACAGTTGTTAATACTTGCCTTGCTGTACTGTGTACAGGTTAAATGTCAAGTGATATGTGCATGATGGAAGCCACCGTCATTACTAGATCCTCAGTAAATGAATTCAATTGCACATGTTTTTCTTGCTGTAGGTTGAATTTCAAGTACATTTTCCTATAGGAACAATGTTATGAATGGGGTTTGAGTATCGTATTAGAACTATTAACATTATACCTCATATAAATCATGAGTTAAATAGGCCTTTAAAGACTGGCCAGAAAAGCCAGTCTCTCTACGTCTGGTCTCTAGTGAAATGCATTTCAAGTGCCACAGAAGAGTTCATTAACTTTAGAGCTCATTAAACAACTTTCAGAATGTAATTTATTACCAGATTGAAGACTGTTTAGATAAGCTTTTGTGTTAGACTTGAAATGGAATTTCCTGATAGGTGCCGATGTTTGGGGGACACACAAAGGAGGCCTCCTTTTTACTTCTGGGAAGTAAACACGTTCTGGAGAACTTGGTTGCTCTTTCCTCCAGTTCACCTAGGTAGTTCTAGTATAGACTAGTCAGTCATGGGACCTCGCCCCTGGGGTGGCTCCATGGCCCACGCTGACCAGTGTGCGTTTTTCTTCAGAAATTTTAAGATTATAACTATGGAATAGCCCCTCTTAGTGCCAGACCTGGGAGTTATGTGGAAGAAGAAAGATTTTAGGAAGGGAGAGCAAAGCCAACATGTACAAGCAAAGATGTCCCCTTGTCCTGGTGGAGTTCACAGTGAAATGGCCCTAAAGCCCAGCCACCCCTGTGGCTTTCGTGTTGCTAGCCCTGATGGCTCAGCAGGTCAACAATCTACCTGCAATGCAGGGGACACAGGAGACGCGGGTTCGATCCCTGTATTGGGAAGATCCACTGGAGGAGGAAATGGGCAACCTGCTCCAGTGTTCTTGCCTGAAAAATCCCATGGGCAGAGGAGTCTGGTGCACTACAGTCTGAGGGGTTGCAGAGAGCTGGACACGACCGAGTGACTAAGCTTAGAGCCAGTCGCTCTATCTTACTTTTGCCTCTGCTGCTTCAGGTACCATGACCTGCAAGTTAAAGAATACTAACTAATTTGGCGGTTTATATTTGGAGTATTTAAGAAGTGTATCTCTGTCATGAGCAGTTATAACAAATGTAATTGCATAGTAGGGCAGCTGATTTATCAGCTCTTTTAGAACAACGGTAGTGTTTATTCCCATCTCATAAAAGGGGAACTGTATTAGTACGAATTAAAAAATATGAGTGACTCTGTATGGATGAGAATGACTCTTGAATAGAGGATTGCTCTAATGCAAATGTCATGTAATTTTTTATTTTAAACCATGTAAGCAAATGGGAAACTTATGATGGTTCTAACAGTTACATGTTGCCTCGGACAACTGCCATGTGCTAACTTTTATGCTTAGGAGCACTTGAAGGTAAACAGGTAAGATATTCCCATTTAAGGAGGAATTGGTCTTTGGTAAGATTGTCAAATATGTAAGCATGTGTTCCTTATTTGAAAGGGAAGATAGAATGACTTAGTCCCTCTGTTCTTGTGAGTGGGTTAGTGTTTGGGGAACTGAGATGGTATGTGCTGACACTCTTTTGTAAACTGTACTTCCTTTTAGGAAGTATCAGATTTGCTTTCTCAGTAGTGGCATTCTTTACTGTTGGAACATGTCGTAAAGAGCAAAGACTCACATCTGTCGCTTGGGTTCTGATTGCCAACTGGGCTGAACAGCTATAATATTTGTGTATTCTTGATGTGTCAGCAGTCAAAGGAAAGTTTTTCTTTCTCCTTTGTGGCTGTTACATAACTCAAACACCATTATATCAACAACAGTATTTATTCAGAATCTGCTAGATCCTGGGGAGACAAGGCCTCTGAAACCTTGTCTCTGTCTCCAATGGACTTTTGTGATCTGAAAGAGAAAAGCCAGGGATTGCGAACAGAAGGAAGACACTTAGGCTCTCTACGTTCGTTTTGAGATGGAGGTATCACAGAATAAATCTGTAGGCGTTTGGAAGAGAGGAGAGTTCCCTGGGATTTGAACCAGTCAATAGGGTTCCAGAAAAGGAAGGGGTTTGAGGGGATCTGAAAGGTGGTAAGTTTTAAGGAGAGTGGGAGAGACAGAGGCCACGGCGTGGGCCCAGGTATGGAAGTGGTAATGTGCCCGTTGCTTTGGGGGAACAAGAAGTAGCCTAGTGGGATTATTTGGCCAAAGGTTTTTTTAGTGGAAGATGGGGGCTGAAGAGGTGAAAGCCAGCGTTTGAATGACTGAACATCATGGCCCCCGATGCTAGGAAAGATTGAGGGTAAGAGGGGAAGGGGGAGGCAGAGGATGAGATGGTTAGATGGCACCACTGCCTCAATGGACATGAGTTTGAGCAAAGTCTGGGAGATAGGGAAGGACAGGGAAGCCTGGTGTGCTGCAGCCCATGCGGTCGCAAAGAGTCGGACACGGCTTAGCAACTAAACAACAGCAGCATCATGGTACTGGGATTGGAGCTAATCGTTTCTTTTTTAAAACCATACATTGCAAAGAACAGAGGTCATCATTTTAACTTTGGACAACAAAGATATCCTAGAAGTGGTGACCCTTTTTCTTTTGTGAGAACATTCTGATAACGTTGGTAATTGCGTCCTTATTTCCAAAGCATAAGGATCATTGAAAACATCTTTCAGGTGCTTTGAGCTATGATTACATGTGAACCTATTTATGAACCTTCCTTCTTCTTGAATGGAGCACCTACTCTATACATTTTGAGCTTGACTGGATCCCAGATAATAGAAACAAACTAGAGTATGTCTCTCTTTCCTGTGTGGGTTGCCTTTCCCGTCCTCTTTTATCATGTATGGCTGCACACATGCGTACAGTTGCATGTTTTATTCTGTTTTTTATTTTATTTTTTGGCCATGCTTCACGGTATGTGGGATCTTCAGTTCAGTTCAGTCACTCAGTCACGTCCGACTCTTTGCGACCCCGTGAATCGCAGCACGCCAGGCCTCCCTGTCCATCACCAACTCCCGGAGTTCACTCAGACTCACGTCCATCGAGTCAGTGATGCCGTCCACCCATCTCATCCTTGGTCGTCCCCTTCTCCTCCTGCCCCCAATCCCTCCCAGCATCAGAGTCTTTTCCAGTGAGTCAACTCTTCGCATGAGGTGGCCAAAGTACTGGAGTTTCGGCTTGAGCATCATTCCTTCCAAAGAAATCCCAGGGCTGATCTTCAGAATGGACTGGTTGGATCTCCTTGCAGTCCAAGGGACTCTCAAGAGTCTTCTCCAATCTTAGTTCCCCCAAAAGGGACTGAAACTATGCCCTGTGCATTGGAAGTATGAAGTCTTAACCAGTGGGCCACCAAGCAAGTCCCCAACTGCACATTTTAAACTGCAAGGTCACGAAGTTTATTGAGTTGCTCATATACACATAGGTTTTATATATATGTATACACACACACACACATAGTCTTTCATATACTATAAAAGAGCTACAATTCTTGATGTAACAGCCAACATATTGTCAGTTTGAAAAGTGAAAGTGAAGTTGCTCAGTCAGTGTAATTGACAGTAATGGTTTCATAAGCAGAAAATCAATGTGCCTAAAAATCAGTATTAATTTCAATGACTGTTTGAAGACAGTTGCCTGCAACACATATGTTTTCGTCTTGATTTCTACTACAAAACTCTACTTGTTTAACTGATAAGAGAGAAGAAGTGTTTATGATATGATGGCATGCTGGAACCCGACAGTTATCACGTGGCAATGATGTCCTGGAAGCAGAGAGGATTGGACCTGGCAGCAGGAGCAGCAGTTAGGAGACTCAACTTTAGTGACCCGACCCTGGCATGAGGGTCACTTGAACCAGAATGGAAAAACCAGTACAAATATGAAAGACATTAAGAAGCTGTCATCATGCCAGGTGGTAGTGAATTGCCAATAGGGAGGGAGGGAGCACAGATGATTCTAGAATTTAATTTACAATGTCTAAGACCAGAAAACTAGCTTTATAAGGAATATGAGAGTCAAGAGAGATTTATCAGTTTCATCATCTAGGATATAGGCCCATTTTATGTGAATCCCTTGGACTGCAAGGAGATCAAACTAGGCAATCCTAAAGGAAATTAGTCCTGAATATTCACTGGAAGGACTGATGCTGAAGCTGAAGCTCCAATACTTTGGCCATGGGATGCAAAGAACTGACTCCTTAGAAAAGACCCTGATGTTGGGAAAGATTGAAGGCAGAAGGGGACGACAGAGGATGAGATGGTTGGATGGCATCACTGACTGGATGGACATGATTTTGAGTAAGCTCCAGGAGTTGGTGATGGACAGGAAAGCCTGACTGCAGTTCATGGGGGCGCAAAGAGTCGGATGACTGAGCAACTGAACTGAACTGACTGACTATGCCTGTTGCTAAGGTTAAATGTTAGGTCATAGGCTTATCTTGTGCCTGCCCTGTTTGGGGCCATAACTTGCTCTTAAAAATGAAAGAATGCTTAGGAATCTGCAGAGAGAGATGAAGCAGTTTACGCAGGGCCACATACCTGATCACTTACTGGCAGAGCTGGGATGAGGACAGGACCTTTGGACTCCTGGTAAAGCGTTCTATTCTTCCATGATGGTTCACAGAAAAGAGCAGCATTTTATAAAAAGCCCTGATCTCCCTTGAGATTTTATCTTTGCCTTAAAAGAGTATTTTAAAGAAATCATGGCCTATGGAATGATCGATCAGTTTTAAACAAATACAAGGAAGTTAAATTTAGGAGATCTTCTCCAAAGCTAAGACGGTTTAATTGGTAACTTAAAAAATAAAAAAAAATATTCCTCTGTAAAAACTCTGCCGCCACTAGTAATCAACTGGTGCTCAGGACCTAGCAGTTCTGTGGGCTCCTGTAATTTGCCAATTCCAAACTACTTTTGAAAAGTTTCTCTTTTCAATCTTTCTATTCCAAAATGGTATTTAGGGTACAGTGACCCAGATAGAATGAATATTTCCAAAATCACGCTTACTTTTTAAAAGTTGGTTTAACTGTGGCATAAGTGGAATCATTCCAATTCTAAGCTTTTTTTTTCTTTCTTTCTTGCTACTAATTAAATTTCTCTGGTAAAACAAGAACACCAAATTCAAGAATTCTAAACCAAAAGTTCCTTGAGTTTTTATTACCGCTTAAATAAGGAACACTCACACCATGCAAATGCCAAAGAACTATTTGAGTTCGAAAAATTTGGGGATATTTTAACTTAACCAGAATTTAAACAGAAAAATTACGGGCCAGTTTGTCCACAAGTTTGGAGATTTTGAGTCTCAACTCAGGGACAGACAACATTGTCTGACTGCCTACTCTACGTGTCACTGTGTCAAATACTCTGCCTATATTATTATATATAATCTGTCCAGCAAAGTGCTGGATTTTATCTCTCTCATTGCTAATAATTAACCCCGCAAGACCAAACAGTGTCAGAGGTTAGATCTCAATCTTGGAGGTTAGATCCCAATCTGCTCTGACGCCAGATTCCAAGCTCATTACATCCAGGGTCGCTGCCTAACTCAATTAACTTTTACTAAGTAACAGAAATTAACGTATGTCCACTGATCAACTTAGTTATCATAACAGAATTTATCCTTGTTTTTCTTGACGTTGTTGAAAGGCTTAAGTTTTCAAAAAAAAAGGGTCTGTAAAAGGCTCCTAAATCTGACATAAATCAAGAAAGGCAAGTTCCGCCTTAACGGACTGTGAACACGCTTATTGGTTAGGATCGCACGGGCTGACTCATTTCTTTTTTGCTGTGTTAGAGGGCCACACCCTGAATTCCAAAAAAAAAAAAAAAACAAAACCCGCTGCTGCCGGGCCACACCCGTGGGTTCCCTGCCGGAGCCTCTGGGGTTAGAGCCGGAGAAGGTAACCTTCTCACAGCTGCCCCCGGAGAGAATCCTCCCGCCGCACGCCTTTCGCCCGCCCGCCGGGGCGCCTCGCACGCCAGCCCCGCAGGCCGCGGGAGAAGGCGGGCCGGGCCGGCGGAGGCGCGGGTGCGCCCGGGAGCCGGGGCCGGGGGTCGGCGCGCCGCGGCCGCCTTCGCCTCTCCACCGGAGTCCGGGCGGGCAGCGCGCACCCTGGGCGCGCCGTACCCGCGCGCAGACCTGGCGCCCCAGGAAGTTTCTGGAGACTTGGCCTCCAGGGAGGGAGACCGTAAGTACTGCTCATTCTGGGATGCTTGGCTTCATTAATAGGCTCTCTGGGGGCCGCGTGGTAACACTCTCAGGAGAAACAGCCTTCCCTGCCTTGCAGAAAATACTTGGTATCGCAGGCTTTGCTATTCCCTCTCCTAAGGGACTCTTAGTTTTTACTGGATGCGCTTTGATGATCAAACAGGCAATTGCTATTGATACCTGAGAACTCTAACACGGTAGTTGATTTTAGAAAGAGGGGTCTCAGTAGAGGTAGGTAGGCTGTATCAACAGATGCTCTGTTGGGGTACGTTTGAGAGTCAAGGGGCCAGGCGGTGGTTTCCGTTTGGGGTTATCAGGCTTTCCTAATGGAGGGTTTTGAGGGAGTGGGGTTGTATTAACAGCTTGGTTGCTCCGTTTTGGGGAAGTACTCACTTTCTCAAACTCCAGTCGTGGTACAGAAAGGTCCTTCAGCCAGCTCCTCTGCCTGACTGGGAGCAGCTGGTGAGTGAGCTCAGCGCGCAGTGCCAGAAGAAAGCACGTGCTCCGGGTATTTTGGAATGAGCGTGTTTACTCCACAGCCGTGCTTTCTGTTTGTTGTGGCCAGGTAACTACTCTTGTGAAATTTGGGAAAATGAAAACACTGAGAAGAAGGCATAGTGTTTGCTTTCCCCCACTGCCCCACCTGTTTGTGTATGATATGTGTAGATGTTAGTTGTAACGGGAGCCAGCAGACCTAAGGTCTGTTGACTCTAATGAATTGATCACTTTTCAGTTTATGTGGAAAGAGTGGCCTCTTTGAAAAGTCTGCTTTTATTTAAAACTGCTTTTTATGTAAGAAGTTTTATATAAGAATCGTGCACAGCGATTTGTATGGTGCAGGCAAATATTTTCTTCTAAGAGGGGTGAGGAGGTAGAGGAGAAGCAGATTATTTCTGTGATTATTGTTGTTTTATTGAGGACACTGTGACTGTTGTCACCAGCAGAAACTCTGTACTGAAAGGTCAGGCTGAAGATACCGCAAGAGCATAAAGGATGACAGGAAAATGTAAATGAATTATGAAATTACACCTGTGAATTAAAAAGGTATGAATAGTACCTTTACTCTTCACTTTTGAAGATACAAACAATGCAACAGAGAGATTGAGTTAAGTGCTTAAGCAGCTGACTTTTTAGAACTCTATAAAGGAAGTGCTTCTGGAAAGAAATTACTTCCAAGTGGAATAATTAAAGTAGTTTGCTAAAATTTTTAATCNCAATACAGCTGCAGAATCATTGAGCAAATATGCGCTGAGTGCCTGCTGCATGCCCAGTGCTGTCCCAGCCTGAAAGGTGATCAACAGATTGCAAGACCAACGTGCACCTGTACCTCTGTGAGAAGACAGAGACCCGGTGCTGTGGGGACAAACCGCCGCCAACTCGCCATCAGCAACAGGCTTTGCTCAGCCTGAGTCACGCGGCCCTTGCTGGGGTGATGGCTGGGATGATTCATCCACCTTCTCGGGGCCTAATCTCCATGGGCTCGGCTCCCATCTGGGCTCCACCCCACTCCCATCCTGGGAAGGCCAGTATCAGCCCCGCCCCGGCATGCACACGGGGGAGCAGGGATTCAAGAAAGATGTGGAAGAGGCTCATGGCGTGGTCTCTTTGGAAGTACGAGGTCCCAAAATAAGACACAGACGAGGTGTGCGGTGAGAGTCCCCGGGGCGCCGGGGTCCAGCTGAGGCTCTGGACAGGGCAGGCCTGTGAGGGCAAGTCCGACTGGGGACTTGGCAGAGTTCTTGCCCTCGGGGAGCCAGCCTGAGACAGAGATCTGGCCACCTCCTGCCAGGCCGTCAGCTGCGTTCCCACAGTCTGGGGAGGCCCCAGGCGGGAGGTGAGAGCTGCTGGGGCCTGGCCCGCCCTTCTCCCAGGGCAGCCACTGGGACCCTGGACTGCATCAGGCCTCACAGCCTGCCCCGGACAGTGGGAGGAACTCACCACAGCCAAGCCTCACCCGGCTGGGAGCCATTTCAGGACATACAAACAAGCAGCTCATTAATCCCCTGATTCAGAACAAGTNCTTTGGAAGTACGAGGTCCCAAAATAAGACACAGACGAGGTGTGCGGTGAGAGTCCCCGGGGCGCCGGGGTCCAGCTGAGGCTCTGGACAGGGCAGGCCTGTGAGGGCAAGTCCGACTGGGGACTTGGCAGAGTTCTTGCCCTCGGGGAGCCAGCCTGAGACAGAGATCTGGCCACCTCCTGCCAGGCCGTCAGCCGCGTTCCCACAGTCGGGGGAGGCCCCAGGCAGGAGGTGAGAGCTGCTGGGGCCTGGCCCGCCCTTCTCCCAGGGCAGCCACTGGGACCCTGGACTGCATCAGGCCTCACAGCCTGCCCCGGACAGTGGGAGGAACTCACCACAGCCAAGCCTCACCCGGCTGGGAGCCATTTCAGGACATACAAACAAGCAGCTCATTAATCCCCTGATTCAGAACAAGCACTGATTGAGCCTGATTTTATGTTGGGACTCTGCTCAATCCGGGAATATGAGAACGAACAAAACAGACCCGCTTCCTGCTCTCAGTGAGCTTACAGTCTGAGGTCCATGAGCCACCGAGACCAAACCATTCTAACCATGAACTATCAGAATTGGCCTGTCCTCCACTTTCTTT
This sequence comes from Neotragus pygmaeus, assembly GCA_006410875.1. Classification (NCBI taxonomy): domain Eukaryota; kingdom Metazoa; phylum Chordata; class Mammalia; order Artiodactyla; family Bovidae; genus Neotragus; species Neotragus pygmaeus. The sequence continues at coordinate 202,026 of SJYV01027149.1, forward strand.
CCAGAGAAGGCAATGGCACCTCACTCCAGTACTCTTGCCTGGAAAATCCCATGGGCAGAGAAGCCTGGTGGGCTGCAGTCCATGGGCTCATTAAGAGTCGGACACGACTGAGTGACTTCACTTTCACTTTTCACTTTCACGCACTAGAGAAGGAAATGGCAACTCACTCCAGTGTTCTTGCCTGGAGAATCCCAGGGTCGGGGGAGCCTGGTGGGCTGCCATCTATAGGGTCGCACAGAGTCAGATACGACTGAAGCAACTTAGCAGCAGCAGCAGCAGCCACTTTCTTTCAGGGTTTCCCTGGTGACTCAGCAGTAAAGAATCCACCTGCAGTGTGGGAGACCTGGATTCGATCCCTGGGTTGGGAAGATCCCCTTGAGAAGGGAAAGGCTAACCACTCCGTATTCTGGCCTAGAGAATTCCATGGACTATATAGTCCACGAAGGTCACAAAAAGTCAGACAGGACTGAGTGACTTTCACTTTCACTTTCCACTGTCTTTCAGGGTTTCCCTGGGGGCTCAGCAGTAAAGAATCTGCTGCAATTCAGGAGACCAGGGTTCAATCCCTGGGTTGAGAGGATCCCCTGTAGAAGGGAATGGCAGCCCACTCTAGTATTCTTGCCTGGAGAATCCCATGGACAGCGGAGCCTGGAGGCTACAGTCCACGGGGTTTTGCACAGAGTCGCATCTAAGCAGCAGCAGCAGTCACTCTCTTTCGTCGTTTCACTGGATTGTGCAAAATGAGCACAGTCCCTCATGACAAAGCGAGAATGAGGATTCGGGGAGGTTGAGGCATGAGTCATGAGCACACATGCACAGCAGGTAACTGCAAATCCTGGATTGGAACCCAGGTTCGTCCTTCCTTCCTTCCAGCCCCACTTCCATTCTGAGAGCTGCTCTGAGCAGCTTTCCTTTTTTCTTCCAAGTGACAGCAGTTCTTTGGGGGTGAGGGGACAAAGAGATCATTATCTACCTGGTCTTTATATTTAAACCATCCCTTCTTTCATTCTCTTACTCTCCACACGTGCACTGCACACCCACTGCATGCTGACAGCTGTGCTGGGGTAGGGGTTGAAATGGACTTTGCTCTGCAATGCTCACACACTTGTGCACAAGTACAAGCTGCACAGGACGGATGCTGACAATCGCCCCTGGAAGGTGTAGATCAAGTCCTTCGGACACTCAGTTGAGAAGAGGTCTGAGCACAGACGGGGCAATCAGGGAGGGCTTCCTGAAGGATGTGGCCTGTGAGCAAAGTGTTGAAGAGTGGTTAAGTCATTCACAGCTGGAAGGGACAGAAATGGACCCTAGACCTGAACGTGCATTAGCTTTGTAGTCATAAGACTGGGATGATGGGGCATTCTGTGCATATCTCACCTTTCTTAGCCTCACCTGTGAAATGGAAACAAAAGTCCCTACAACTACCAGGGCGGTCTAGACACCTTTCTCTGTCTCTGGAACACACATGTTCGTCGTCTGTGTCGGCCTTTCCTACTCTCACCCAAGTCCCACATTGCAGAAAGAATGTCCCTTTGCCAACCCCCAAAGTCTTGGAAGTGAGACCATGTATATGGGGACAATGAACACCTAGGAGGAGGAAAGTGAGAGTCAGAGAGGCAAGCTGGGGCCCTTTCGCCCAGAGCGCCGACCACATAGTCACCTCACTTTCATCGGCAGTGCGCCAGTGAAAGGAAGGGTGCATTTGGGGCAGACCAGAGCCGGATGCAGCCTCAGGTTTGTATTGCAGCTGAATGAGATGAAATCGCTGATGGATATGTAGGATCCAGGCTTGCTGGCTGGTCTGGCTCAGCCCACACCTGCCTCGCCCTCCAGCCTTGCCAAGTGGACCAGCCTTCTTGCAAGTTTTCTCAAGACTGTATGCGCCCAGGGCAGAGACCACGTGAAACTCCTCTGGCTCAATCCACACCATCATTTTCTTTCCAAATACCACCTACCCTTCGTCCTATGGCAATTGTTAAGGAATCCCATCCCAGCCCACCCACTCTGAACATTTAGGCAGCTCCCACGCACAGACTCAGAAATAATACTTATCTCACTATATTTTGTCTTTAGAGTCTATGAAGCCTAGGACCTGAGCAGGGGTCAGCAAACTGCGATCTGTGGGCCCCCAGCCCACAACCTGTTTCCACAAATAATGTTGTATTGAAACATGTGTTGTGTTGTGCTGTTGTTCCCACCGTGTCTTTTTGTGACCCTGTGGACTGTAGCCCACCAGGCCCCTCTGTCCACGGGATTCTCCAGACAAGAGTTTGAGTTACAAAATAGTCTGGACAAAATATAAGCCAATGAGAGTGACTATGTTTTCCCAGGTGAAACAAGTGGTTAAAGAACCCGCCTGCCAAGACATAAGAGATGAGGGTTCGATCCCTGGGTTGGGAAGAACCCTTGGAGGAGGTATGGCAACCCACTCCAGTATTCTTGCCTGGAGAATTCCATGGGCTACCTGGCGGGCTACAGTCCATGGGGTTGCCAAGAGTCAGACACAACTGAGCAACTACCATGTCATTTATTCACAGTGGTATGTTCGTTTCGGGTGTGCAGCCAAGTGAATCTGCCATACATATGAATATATCACTGCCTTTTTAGATTCTTTTCCCATATAGGTCATTGCAGAGTATTGAGTAGAGTTCCCTGTGCTATATGGTAGGTCCCTATTAGTTACCTATTATATATAGGCAACCCACTCCAGTATTCTTGCCTGGAGAACCCCAGGGACGGAGGAGCCTGGTGGGCTGCCGTCTATGGGGT
>SJYV01027152.1:0-19203 GCA_006410875.1 Neotragus pygmaeus
TCATACCCACCAGTGGTGCCTGTAGGTAACTTGGGGATTTAGGGGTCCCGTATTCTCCTGTAGCCACCAACAGTTGGAGTAATCCAGCTTTTTAATGTTGCCACTTTAATGTGTGTAAAGTGACGACGTCATTCTTCATGTAGTTAATCTTTTGGGTTTCATTGTCTATAAAATGCCCATGTATTTCTTTTGTAAACTTTCTACTGGAATTCCTTCTCTTTCTTGTTGATTTGTAGGCGTTTCACTTATATTTTTAATATTTGAACTTTGTCAGTGTTAAATGTTGTAAAAACCTGCTCCCAATCTACCCTCTGTCTTTTAATATATTTTTTTTTGCTTGTGGCTTGCTTGTGGAATCTTAGCTCCCTTATCGGGGATTGAACCCAGACCCCAGCAGTGAAAGCACTGAGTCCTAACTGCTGGACCATTAGGGAATTCCTGTCTTTTAATTTCTCCACTGCATCCTTCAATAAGCAGAAGTCCTTTTTGATATAGTCCAGTCGATATAGTTGCCATATTTCTCTTTTCCTCTTCCTCTCTTTTCCCTTCCTTCCTCCTCCCCCACCTCTACCTCTGTCTTCAACTGCATCCTTGTCTCCATCTGTATCTATTAGTTTCCAAGCCCTCTCATTAATTCTGTTTGTTTCTTTTTGCACCAAGAAAGCCTCAGACATACCATGGCTTTGTTATATGTCTTTATAGATGGTACAGTGAGAGACTCCTCTTTGCTTTGTTTCAGAATTGACTAGCAATTATGGTCTTTTTTATTCTATATAAATTTTAGAATAAGTTTTTGGAGTTCCTAAAAAATGATATAATTGACATTCTGATTAGATTCTGTTGAATTTCTATAAATTTCTAAAAGTTAACTTGACATCTTTATTATGTTATCCTAAACAAGAGTGTGGAATTTACTAAGATAATCTTTACTAAGATAATTTACTAAGATAATCTTTATATCTGAAGAAGTTTTCAGAAAACTTCTCAATGGAAGTCTTGGGTGTCCTCTGTTAATTTCCTGATAATATCTTGCTTTAGGTGCTTTTCTGAACAGTGTTCATTTTCAAAGATTTTCTAGGTTATCGTCTGGATTTTTTCTCTAGATTACTGCTTCTAGGGTATAGCTTCTATGTTATTGCTCTTGACATTTGGTGATTTGATTTTGTAACCACTATCCTGCTAAACTGTTTTATTAGTTTTGTTTATTGATTCTGGTGGCTCAGATGGTGAAGAATCCACCTATAAATCAGGAGACGTGGGTTTGATTCCTGGGTCAGGAAGATCCTCTGGAGGAGGGCATGGCAACCCACTCCAGTATTCTTGCCTGGAGAATCCCCATGGACAGAGGAACTGGATGGGCTGAAGTCCATGGGGTTGAAAAGAGTCAGACACGACAGCAAGTAAGCACACACACATTGATATTATTGGTTTATTTAGGTTTATGGTCATAATCTCTAAACAATGATGTTGTAAACACTCCTCTTTTAATTTGTTTTTAAGATTTATTTATTTTTGGCTTGCTGTGTCTTCGTTGCTGCACTCAGGCTTTCTCTAGTTGCGGCAAGTGGGGGCTACTCCTTGTTGCAGTGAGGGGCTTTTCGTTGCAGTGGCGTCTCTTGTTTCAGAGAGTAGGTTCTAGGCGTATGGGTTTCCGTAGTTGTCACTCATGGGCTTTAGTTGCTTCATAGCATGTGAAATCTTCCCTGACTAGGGATTGAACCCGTGTCCCCTGCACTGGCAGGTAGATTCCTGTCCTTCGTACCACCAGGGAAAACACCAAATTTCTTATTTCTTTTGATTTCTGAATACAGCAGTGTTGTCCAGGATTCCCAGTACTGTGTTAAACAGTTAGTTGATTCTGCGATCAGAGAGAATGCGTTATGACTTTCTTCCTTATCTGTAGTGCTTGCTCAGGTCCTCTGCTTACCTCTCCGGGCTCCCGATTCCCAATCGCCCTTAGATGGCTGGCCTAGTTTTCCTGTACTTATTCCAGCTCCTTGGTGGAGATTTAAAAATACCTCCAGGATATTTAAAAATACTTTATATTTGGGGGGATTATTGTCAATGTTATTCTGTTACTTTAATGGAAATAGTGTTTTCCTCTCGTTGATTTCCAGAAGTTCTTTATAAACGCTGTGTACAAATCCTTGTAAATACCTTCTTTTTCTCTTTTCACCTTGTTTATGGTGAAACAAATGGCCAGCAGGGAAAAAAAAAATCTAACATAGAAAAATTTATCAGTGTTTCTTTTTTGGTTAGCCTTTTTAAAGAATGTCTTCAGAAATTCTCCCCTCTTCAGCAGAAATTAATTTTTCTTTCTTGTTGAAATATGGATTGCATTTTATTTATTTCTCACATAGGTAAATAGGTGTCCTGTCGGTGGTGGGTGGTTTAGTTGCTGTCATGTCTGACTCTTGCAACCCCATGGACTATAGCCCACCAGGCTCCTCTGTCCATGGGATTTCGCAGGGAAGAACAGTGGAGTGGGTTGTCATTTCCTTCTCCAGGGGATCTTCCCAACCAAGGGATCAAACCGTGTCTCCTGTATTGCGGGCAGATTCTTTATTACCGAGCCACCAGGAAAGCCAGATGTCCTGGTACTAGTTGTTCAGTAGTCCAAGCTTTATCCAGTCACCTGCACTGTTTTTCACAGTGGGTCTGCTTTGGGGGCTTGCTATTCTTTTCCATTGGACAATTTGTCCCTTCCTTCTCTGACAACCATTATCTCAATTACTATAATTTTATAGCAAGAATTTATAATATGTCTTAATTTCTGGTAGGGCAAGTCCTTTCCCTCTGTCCTTTATAAAAAAGTACCTTAGTTATACTTGGCCCACGGTACTTTTATATTCATTTTAGAATTTACCTGCTGGTTTCTTGAAAATATCCATTGGGGTTTTCATCAGAATTGCATTGAATTTATAAATCAATATTGGAACCATTGACATTTTAATATCAACTTATGTCAGTTATGAGTTGACATGAGATTTCCTATCCCTGCACATAATACATTTATTTACATTTTCTTTAATATATATTTTAATACATTTAAACATTTTTATTGATGTAGGAATTAAAAAAAATGTCTTTTGGAAGAGTAGAGACTGCAATTGATTATTTAGTTATAACATTTATTTATTTACTTGGCTGCACAAGGACTTAGTTGCGGCACATGAACTCTTAGTTGAGGCTTGTGGGATCTGGTCCCCTGACCCAGGGTTGAACCTGGGCACCCTGCGTTGAGATGGTGGAGTCTTAGCCACTGGACCACCAGGAAAGTCCCTTGATCTTTCATTTATCAACCTTGTATCCAGTCATCTTGCCAAACTTTACTATGTCTAATAATTTTAGATTTTTATATGTATATTTTAAAATTAATTTTCATGGAGTATAGTTGACTTCCAATATTATGTTTCTGCTATATGCAAAGGGAATCAGTGAAGTTATACATATACATATATCCACTCTGTCTTAGATTCTGTTCTCATATAAGTCATTACAGAGTATTGAGTAGAGTTCCCTGTGTTGTACAGTAGGTTCTTATTAGTTATCTGTTTTATATACAGACATCTACATCCTCCTTAAGTAGTGATAGCTTTGATTTTTCTTTTCCAGTCCTATTTCTTTTGTTATTCTTAGCCCAGGCGCTGATCACACTCTCTAGGATGATGTTGAATAGAAAGGGAGATAGCAGGCACATTGGTTTTATTCCCAAATGTACAGAGAATGCTTCTGAAGTTTCACCATTAATAATAGTATTTGTTGAGGATTTTTGGTAGCTGTTTCTATCAAGTTAATTTTTCTTCTATTGTTGTTTTACTAAGACTGTTTTTAATGGATGTTAATTAAACATTTTTTTTGATGAGGACCGTTTTAAAAGTATTTATTGGAATTTGCCGCTGTTTTATATTTTGACGTTTTGATTGTGAGGCATGTGGGATCTTAGTTCCCTGACCAGAGATGGAACCTGTACCCCCTGCATTGAAAGGTGAAGTCTTAACCACTGCACCACCAGGGAAGTCCCTGGATGTTAATTTTTATTAAACATTTGTTTTTTTAAATTTTATTGGGATGATAATCTGTTAATGTGGTTATATATGTATATATATATATATATATTTTTTTTTTCATGCCCCATGACATATGGGATCTTAGTTCCTGACAGGGGCTTGAGACTGTGCCCCCTGCAGTGGAAGCTCAAAGTCTTAGCCACTGGACTGCCAGGGAATGTATTTCCTAATGTAAAACTATCCTTGCTTTCTTGAGATCAACTCTCCTTGATCATGTATAATCTTTTTCTTTACATCACTGTATTCATTTTTCTAATATTTAGGATTTTTGTATTTGTTTATGAGTAACATTGGCCTGAGTAACATCTTCATTTCATAACTAATCTCCTTTGGTTTCAGTATCACCTTGTTTCACAGAATGTAGTTGACATAGTTTTCCTTTTTCTCTGTTTTGGGGAATCATTTATATAACATTGGAAGGTTTGTTCCTTGAAAATGTGGTGGAATTCACCTGTATTAATATCTGGGCTGAGTGTTATTTTTGAGATGAGATTTTGAAGTTTATTCAAATTTTTAATTTATTCTAGAATTAATTTTCCTATATTATTTTTAAAAAGAATTTGTCAATTTAATCTAAATTTAGGATTTATCAGTATAGACTTATTTGTAGATTTTTTTACATCTTTACTTACATAATTAAATTTTTGCATCTTAACTACTCTAGATCTATTGTTCAGTTTTTTATTCCCAATATTTATTCATGTCTAGTCTTTTAAAAAATTTATTATTATTACCAGGCATTTACCCATTTCATTGGTATTTTCAAAGATTGACTTTTTGTTTTGACTCTCTTTTATACATTTATTTTCTATTTAATCTATTTCTGGTACTATTATTATTTGTGTTGTTTTATAGTTAAGATGACTGAGCATTTGGATTAGTTACCTTTTATACCAGAGCCATATTCTTTTTTTTTTTTTTTTTTTTGGCTGCATGATGTGACCTGCAGGATCTTAATTCCCCAACCAGGGACTGAACCTGGGGTCCTGGCAGTGAAAGTGTCGAGTCTTAACCATTGGACCATTAGGGAATTCCAGGCCATATTCTTAACTATTGTACTTTTTTGCTCTTAAAGTCTATTTTGACCTATCTACATGTCTTCTGGCTAATACTTGCCTAGTATATCCTTTTCTATTTCTCCACATTTAAGATTTTCATAGTCTCACGTTTTAGATGGGTATCTTGTAAACTACATGAATTAGATAAAATCCACTTAGATTATCTGTTTTTTAACTGGTAGGTTTAATCTATTTAAAAACACACAGAAATGAGAACAAATTAAAGACAAAAAGGAAGATGGTACTCAAAACATATCAGTCAATACAATAAATGAAAACAGATTAAACCTACAAGATAATCCAAGTTGATTTTATCTAGTTCATGTAGTTTACACTTGAACTAGATAAAATCATGAACCAGATTTAAAAAAAAAAACCTAGGTAAAAAAAAATCTGTCTTTTAACTGGTAGGTTTAATCTGCTTATATTTATTGTATCGACTGACGTATTTTGAGTTACTTGTACCATCTTCCTTTTTGTCTTTAATTTGTTCTAGTTTCTGTGCATTTTTGTTCTTTCTTGCCTTAAAAAATAATTGCTTGACCTTTGTGCTCTTTCCGACTGGAAACCATCTGGCCCTAGGGCCTGATTGTTCCATCCCACGACTCCTCCCCAACACCCCTGCTCATCGCATTACTGTGGGGTACAGCTCCCCCATGTACATAAAGAGGCAGTTCATGGAGCCAATCAAACAGCCTTTTCCTATCACGGCCATCGTGATGCGGAGGAATATGTGATCTGGAAGGAAAAGAGGTGGTGATAACGTGCTGGGAAAGATTTGGAGGAGCCTTGAGTTTTTCACACCCTCTGGGTAGCTGACGGGCCAGATTGAGAGCCGCGCTTGGGGAAGGACCAGCATGGGAGCTGGAATGGGGTGGTACTCACCCAGGGGTATCATTGCACAGGTCACAATGAAGACCCCCGACAACAGCAAGGAGGCTGTTTGGGTATGTTTGCGGCCAAGTGATTTGGTGGCCAAAAGCCCAGGAAATAAAATGGTGGGTCCACAATCCTGAAGAACACCTGGGCCATGTTGATCTCAAAACTCTGCAGACTCATGACCACGCCATAAAGGCTGAAAAGGAGTATGAACCTGGGGCAGGAACAGAGGGAATTTACTTTGAGTAATAGGCATGCCATATCTACATGGTAATTACAGTCAGCAAACTCCTCTCACTATCTGTTCTTTCCTTTAGGCCTCATATCAGTCTTTCAGTGGGGTTTTTATATTTTGAAAGCAGATAAGAAAGTCTTCCTTTAATTCTAAAAAAAAAAATGTTATCTATCATATGTTTAAAAATTACCTAGGAGAAAATAATGTTTTTAACTCACAACAGGTCTTCTTCCCTCCTTCCATTTCCCTGCTCTGTGTGTGTGTGTCTGTGTGTGTGTGTGTGCGCGCTCATGTGTATGTGTCCTCACTCATCCAACTCTTTGTGACCCCCACGGACAGCAGCACACCAGGCTCCCTTGTACCGTCACTATCTCCCAGAGTTGGTTCAAATCCATGTCTGTTGAATCAGTGATGCTATCTAACCATCTCATCCTCTGCCGCCTTCTAAGTTTTTCTTCAGGACAGTTATGGAAGTATGCAAATCAAGTGAGATCACGGTTATACTCTTGTTAACTGCAAACGACCCCCTTGCCAGGGACACATTGCATAGTATTTAGGAAGACGTAGTGGCAGACAGCCTCCAGGATGGGCCCCTGCTAGCAGACCCACTTTAGAGATGCTCCTTGCTGGTGTGATGGAGTGGGCAACCATGGTGGGAAAGTCCTTGTGAAAAACTGAGAGCAATCTCTAGAAGCTGAGGTTAACTCCTAGCTGATAGCCAGCAAGAAGCCTCAGCCCTCCAACTGCAAGGAAATTAGTTCAGGTAGCAGCCGAAAAATCGATGCTTTCAAATTGTGGTGTGGAGAAGACTCTTGAGAGTCTTTTGGACAGCAAGGAAGTCAAACCAGTCAATCCTAAAGAGATCAACTCTGAATATTCATTGGAAGGACTGATGCTGAAGCTGAAACTCCGATACTCTGGCCACCTGATGCAAACAGCTGACTCATTGGAAAAGACCCTGATGCTGAGAAAGATTGAGGGCCGGAGAAGGGGGCGACAGAGGATGAGATGGTTGGATGGCATCTTAGATTCAATGAACATGAATTTGAGCAAGCTCCAGGAGATAGTGAAAGACAGAGGAGCCTGGTGTGCTGTGGTCCATGGAATCGCAAAGAGTTGGACACGACTGGGCTACTGAACAACAACCTGGGTGAGCTTAGAAGTGGAGTCTTCTAAAGTTGAGCATCCAGATGAGAATGTGAAGTCCTAAGCTGAGAACTCAGCTAAGCTCTGCCTAGATTCCTGACCCAGGGAAATGGTGAGATAATAAGTGTGTGCAATTTCAAGCTTTTAAATATGTAATTTGTTACATGGCAATAGAAGAATGCAGACTTCTTCAGAAGAGCAGAGTTCTGTGATACAGAACTCTTAGGTCCAGAAGCTCAGGACTTCTTGGGGTGGCTGCTTCTGTTTTTTCTCAAGGTCAGTGGAGCCGCTTGGCTGAGCTGCAAGTTCAGGAGATGAGGGAGAGCTGGGCCTTCTCTCTCCCCCTCAGCAGGTGGGGAGCCCTCTGAGTCTCCAGAGTACCTGTGTCCTTTCCCACTGGCGGCGGGGCTTCCCTCAGCCTCCCACCTACCCAGGCTGTTTCCTCAGTCTGCTTATCTGCCCATCAGTTTGTCTTTCTCTTACCTGAGTGGGGACCTACCACAGTGGGATGATACAGAAGAAGAGCTGACGGAGAGAAGGGGAGCGCAGCATCTGTAGCATCGATGGCTGGGCTTGGCCCTTCTGCAGACTCATCTGGAGCAGCTGTTTGGATAGATGAGGCTCAACACTTAGCTTCCCCTGGGAACCCCTCCCTTCACCCCCTGCCTGGGAAGCCCCAGACGACCTGGGTTCTAGAATGGGGGTGGGGGCAGGCGGAGCCCTGGTTGGGTATCACAGAGGGTCTTAGGAGGGGGTCTCACCACCACACTCAGCTTGGCGCCCTCTTTTTGCTTCCCATGGATCTGGGACACTCTTTGCAGGACCTTTAGGGTGAGGTCGAGGTTCCCCAAGGAGGAGTGCCAGAGGGCAGACTCTACAAAGAAACTGTGGGTGGGGTTTGGGGGTGGCATGAATTTAGCCTGAGTTGACAGTTGTGGGTTTCTCAGAAAGGCACAGACCAGAGTGGGAAGACAGCTGGGAGGGGTGAAGAGAATCCTGGGCTGAGGTTAGGAGCTCTGGGTTCTACTTCAAGGATTATCCCTGTCTACTTGGGAGACCTGGGATAAGTCTTACCCCTTTCTGGCCACGGTCTTCCCCAACTACCAGTGTGGACATTGATTCTTTTTGCTTTTGTCTGCTTTTATACTTAAGGAGGTAGGGAGGGGGTGTTCTAGGAGATGCTATACCCATCCGTGACTTATTTTAAGCACTCTACCTACACTGAGGTCCCACTCACCTGGGGTAGATGAAGGTGACAAAGAGGGGCAGAGACACCAACAGCTGTGGGTGGCGCCAGTGGGGCAGAACATAAGCCGTGCCAGCCAGGGAGAGCTGGCCTAGGGTGGGAACAAATCCTAATAGGAGGCCCAGACTTGGACGGGCACGGATGGGCAACCACTCCAGGCTCGGGAGAAGAGCAGAGCTTAGGTTGAAGTCAGTTGTGTGAGTTTGTCTGTATTTGGCGGGTGGAGGAGGAGCCTCACACTGGAGTGGAAGGGCTCATCTCGTGAGCTCAGTCCTACTCTGCACCCCTAGGCCCCTCATTGGATAAGGCAAGGACAGTATGATATTTAGTTAGGTTCTGTGTGTGTGTGTATGTAGGGATGGTCTCGAAGGTTCTGAATTCCTGTGCATGCTCCTAATCAGTGTCAGCAACCTCAACATTCATATTTCCTTGCTTCTCCCGAACCTCTTTTGACCTGCCTACAGCCGCTCGCTCTGCACTTCCTTCAACTCGTTTTAATTCAGCAAGCATTTAGAGTTGAAGATCCAGTGCCATGCCCTTTGCTTGACCTGGGAAATAGAGTTGAATGAGCCTTATGCTCAGGCCATTCCGCAGCACTTTCATTTCCTCCAAGGGGTCATACTCTGGCCTCAGGGACTTGTATATTCTTTTCTTTTTGTCTAGAACTCTGCCCAAGAACTTTACTTCCTCTCTTTCTGCCTCACATTTTGTGCAGTTCTGAGCTTAGATGTTACCACTTCTGGGGTGATTTCCTGGCTCCTCAAGTCCTGATTGAACATCCCACTTCTAAACTCCATCATCCAGGATAGCCCCCATCCTCACCTTTAGTAAACCAATTTGTAACTGCTTGGCAGCTCACCCAGTCTACTATTAACTCTTTAAGGTCATGGGTAGTGTCCTCTTGTTCACTTGTTTATCCACAGTGCTGGATGTGACACAAATTAAATGCATTTTGAAACTGTATTTAATAAACAAGTGTTGAATAAAAGATTCCCTGGGTTCTCTAAGCAACCCCACTCCAATCTCTGAGTCTTTACTTAGTTCATCCTTACAATGATCCCTGCTGCTACTGCTGCTGCTAAGTTGCTTAGTTGTGCCTAACTCTGTGCGACCCCATAGATGGCAGCCCACCAGGCTCCCCCATCCCTGGGACTCTCCAGGCAAGAACACTGGAGTGGGTTGCCATTTCCTTCTCCAATGCATGAAAGTAAAAAGTGAAAGTGAAGTCACTCAGTCGTGTCCAACTCTTAGCGACCCCATGGACTGCAGCCTACCAGGCTCTTCCACCCATGGGATTTTCCAGGCAAGAGTATTGGAGTGGGGTGCCATTGCCTTCTGTGACAATGATCCCTAAATACCTATGAATTCCAGCCCCAAGTGATCAGAGCCACCAAAGAGGCCATGATCTTAATTTTTTTTTCTTGGGGCACTACCTACTCCAGGAAAGACCCAGATAGGTCAGAATGGGCTGGGACAGGTACTCAGGGAAGGAGCTGAGGTTTGCATCTATCAGGTTCCCTGGTTCACTGCACCCCTGTGATTGAGGAGTCCCTGTGAGCTGACCCTCCTGGGTTCCCGCTCACTCAGAATCATAGACAAGCTGCTGGCACCCAACACAGCCATGCCTGAGAGGAATCGGCAAACGCAGTAGGCTGAGAAGTTGAGGGCGAAGGCAGCACAGATGCCTGAGACCACTAACAGCCTGTAGCTCCAGGTCAGCACCTTCAGGCGACCCAGCCTGTGAAAGGAGGGGAAACCTGGCAAGCGCATTGCTTGCTCCCCTGCCCCGTGTCCCTGGCTGTCTCATCCTTGATGCCCTGGGCAATCTAACAGATGCTTGTGAGGCTGCCTGCATGTGACCATGGGGTAGATGCTGAGATGGGAGGTGGAGAATAATTGGGTGAAGGTTGGCCTCTAGGGGACCTGTTGTTGGGAGGATCCTTGGATTGCTGCTGTCCAGGGTCCTGATGCATCTCAGCAAACCTCTGTGGAGGGAGTCACGCGCCTTTATCAGAATCACAGGGGCGTGTTGAAAGCAATCCAGAGACCAGAGCCCCACTTACAGCCTATTGCAAATCTGGAAGGTATAAGTGAAGTGAAGTCGCTCAGTCGTGTCCGACTCTTTGCGACCCCATGAACTGTAGCCTACCAGGCTCCTCTGTCCATGGGATTTTCCAGGCAAGAGTACTGGAGTGGGTTGCCATTAATTTTTAACATGCTTCCAAGGTTTGGGAACTACTGCTTTGGGGTGTGGTTGATTCTTTGACTGTTGGTTTATGGAAACAACCAACATTCCTGTTAGGAGAAAGTCTTTTGTGATATATTTTTGAATTGATGTATTATTGACATACAGCAGTGAAATAGTTTCAGGTGTATAACAATGATTCTATATTTATACATTGTGAAATGAGCACTGCAATAAATCTACCTAAAATCTATCACCATATATATTTACCATAATTTTTTTGTGTGTGATGAGGACACTTAAGATCTCACTTTGTGACTTTCAGATATGTATGCAATGCAGTATTATTAAGTACAGTCATCATGCTGTATACTACATTCCCATGACTTACTTATTTTGTAGCTTAAACTTGGTAACTTTTGACCTTCTTCACTCATTTTGGCCATCCCCTCCTCCCTGTCTCTAGCAACTACCAGTCTTTTCTCTGTATCCATGAGCTTGGTTTATGGGATTTTTATTTTTGGGAAACATATGCAAGGTTTATGCTTTTGCAAAATTGATTTGACTATGGCCTTCTATTTTATGAATAATAAAGCTGATTTCGTGTCTTTGATCTGCTGTGACATAGTATTTTCAAACGTCGTTAAAATTTTTTTAATTAATGTATTTTTAATTGAAGGATAATTGCTTTATAGAATTTTGTGGGTTTCTGCCATACATCAATAAGAATCAGCCATGCGTACACCCTCAAATTTTATTCTTTAGAAAACTGCCTCATATTATTCATCCCATGGTTATTTTTATGGTCTCTGCCCTGGAAGACAGTCAGGGTTAGGATAACAAACACTGAGCTGCCTGTACTAATTTAACCCTTGTCACAGCCTCCATTTTATAGATGGAAAAGCCAAGTCTGAGAGAGGTGTTATAACCTCCTTGTGGCGCACAGTTATGGCAGACCTGAGGCTGGTCCCTCACTGTTATTGATTGCCAGGTCTGTGTGTGTTTCTGTGACACTCACATGTCACATACAAGGCAGAAGTGGGGGGAAGCAATTTCTTCTGGGTGTCAGAAAATCTGGATTCTTGTCCTGCTTTTTCCACTTGTTAGCTGTGTGACTGTATTTTTTTTTTAAAAGTATACATTAAATATTTACTTTAGGGCTTCCCTGCTGGCACAGTGGATGAGAACCCGCCTGTTAAGTCTGCAGGGACTTGGATTTGATCTCTGCACGAGAAGATGCCACATGCTACGGACCCGTTAAGCCCATGCGCCACGACCACTGAGGCTGTGTGCTGCAGTGACAAACCCGAGTGCCTAGTGCCTGCGCTTCACAGCACAGAGTAGCCCCTGCTCTCTGCAGCTAGAGAAAAGCCCTCGAGCAGCAGCAAAGACCCAGCGCAGGCAGGGCGAAAAAAGTATGCAATCACAAAAGTAATGAACTGCCATAAAAGTTCAAACAGTATAATAACAAAGAATGAAAAGTTCTCTTCTTTCCAATCCCACGCCTCAGAATTAACAACATAATTTTCTGGGTTCCTTCTAGGCACCTTGGGCAAATTATCTAGCGTCTCTGAACCTCAGTGTCCTCATTAGTAAAATGCAGTTAACGGTAACATTCATGCTGGCTTCACAAGGGTATTGTGAGGAGGAACTGAAAGGAGGTGAACCTGGAAAGTGCTGATGGACAGTTGTGTGATTCCCGCAGACCTTCCAGACACGGTCAGGCTTGGGTGGATCAGTTCTGTGTCCCTCTCCGGATTCTCAGGGCTGCCCCTCTCTCCTCTGTGTCCAGCCTAGAGGGGCTATGCTTCTGCTCCTTGATTCAGGCTTGTTTATCACTGACCTGTCTGCCATGATCCCAGACATCAAGCTTCCGACCAGTATTCCTGCCATGAAGACGGACTGACTCAACTGCAGCCAAGTCTTGCATGTACACACAAGGTCCCACTGTGAGGAAGGAAGAACTGGAGTCAAGGAGAGCCAGGCTGGCCCCACCGCAGTCCACTGCGTCCTTCCTGGTGGGCTGAGTGTGTTGGATTAGGCCCGGCACATAAGGAAATCCTGCCTCCCTGAGCCACACAATCTTTCTTGCCATCTTCTCCTGGTGACAATGATTCGAGTGATTTCGAAACACGTAAGAGATATTTTTGGGAACGACTGAGTAGCCTGCTCCCCTTTTCAGAGCACTAATCGCTTTCCCTCTTTCAGGGCTCCTTAACCTGTCCCTCCTTGAGTGCAGCTGAAGAAAACTGACAGAATTAAAAACCTGGTTCTTTTCCTTACAGATTTGGAAAAGGGACTCAGAGAAGCAAGGACACTCAAAGCTGGGATGAGAGGGCCAAATGTGGAACAACGTGGAAGTGGAGTTGAGGAATCATGCGACAGAGAGAGAGTGGGAGAAAAAGAAGCAGCAGGGGAAGAGAGGCAGGGGGAGAGGAGGAGGGCNTATTAACAATGATTATATGATTGGTCAGTGGGTTCAGGTAGAGAAGGCTAGATTCCTCCATTATAAACTCTCATTCTCTACTTTGTGTCTGAAAACATTATGGTTGATACTTTACATCTTGTGAGTATGCAATTTTCCAATAACTTTTTATTTATTTCTATAAACATTATCAATGCTTTTTCCTGATTTATTTGATTGACATTTATTTTCTAATTCTTTAGTGTTTTAATTATTTAATTCTTTCTACATTTGTTAATTATTCTTCTGTAAGGAAGCGCTGTTTCTCAAAACACTAGAGCTGTTTGGTTACCCTGAATTCTTGTAGCCATTATAAGGCAGGATAAACAATTGTTTCCATTTATGTATAATTGTTTAGAGAATGATTGATAGCATATGAGTATTTTTATGGGTTTGTTTTGGCTTCTCTTTTTAAGTATAATTATAGAATTAAGAATTTTAATACATTAATGTGTTCCAATAAGTTACAGTTTTCTTAATACACAAATTGTCTTCATTGAATTGTCTCCTTTCAGGTATCAGCTTTATCCTTTTAATACAGTCCAATTAGTCTCTGAAAATTTTCTTGTTTTCAAACAAAAGATGTTCCCAGTACATTTAGGACCTTCCCTTCTTTAGATTTGGAAATAACTGTTTCTCCAAGGAGCTCAAATTCTAATAGGAATGGTGCTTAGAAACCAAATTCTAGTTGCAGAATGATGTTCACTTTAGGTTCTTTTAATGAACCAAGTTAAGTGTGTATAAATAACTTTATTTATAATATATACACATGTGAAAAANGATTTGGAAATAACTGTTTCTCCAAGGAGCTCAAATTCTAATAGGAATGGTGCTTAGAAACCAAATTCTAGTTGCAGAATGATGTTCACTTTAGGTTCTTTTAATGAACCAAGTTAAATGTGTATAAATAACTTTATTTATAATATATACACATGTGAAAAAATCATAAAATCATGTTAATTTTATACTCACTTTTTTTTAAATTTTTACACTTGTGTCTCTGTCTCTACTTTCTCTTTATTTTGGAAATCCATGATTTCTAACTATTTTAATATAATCATTGATCCACATTTCCCTATCATGTCTGTAAAACATTTCTAGATTACACCTAAAAAGTACTAAATGAATTTTATATTTTTGTAAAATTTTTGGTCCTTAGTATATATCTGACTTTGTACATTCAGTTTAAGAATTGCATTCTGAAGGGACCCAAAATGATCACTCTATCTGTGTTATTAGGGTAATTTTGTTATTGACTATTTTTATTATTTTATTAATATATAAAATATTTTCATAGCTCAAGAGCAAATTCTGTATGAAATGGGACTCTCAGGCAATTCTCATTTCCTTCTCTGCTGCCATCATGCCAACTCTCCCACCTCCTACAGGTAGCATATTTTATAAGTTTTTGACTTATCTTTTCATTGATTCTTTTCCCAGCACAAGTCTATATACATACATATTATTTCTTCTATTTTCCTAGACAAAATACAACCTAATAAATAATCTTCTTTATAGGCATAATTCATATATACTTTTTCAGGTTTACCTTTAGTACAGATTCCTAGAAATGGTTTTGCTGGTCAAAGGGTAAATGCATATGTAATTTCGTTAGATAGCACCAGATTTCCTTTCTTAGGGAAGATTTATACTCCTACCAGCTATGTCTGAGCATGATCCTTGTATCAATTTGTGTTGCATAAAATACTACTCAATTTAATTTAAGACAACCACCATTTAATTTAATTAGTTCACAATCATGCAGGTGAGTAACTTAGGTGAGGCACAACTAAATAGATTTTCTGTTTTCTTGGGTGGGCTCTGTCATATTTCCGAGGTCAACTGCAGGTCAGCTTTTGAGACTGGTTGGCTCTTGTTTGGGTTGAAGGGAGGTGACCAAATCAAGTAACTCTAGAAAGTTAACCCAGGCATATTCACATGGTGTATGGGCAGAGGACAAAGAGAACGAATGAAAGCATGAAGTCTCCTTGAAGCTTAGGCTGGGCCTGACCTGATGTTCATCTCCTATATTCAGTTTATCAAACTCAGTGGCACAAGGGCAGCCCAGATTAGTGGAAAGAACATAGCGAGAAGAATCATTGTGGATGGTTTTACAGTCTACCACATGCCAATACACTGTATTTTTATGATTATGGATTTCTGCCACTCTTGTTGTAAGAACAGGCATTTTAGTGGATATTAATTTGCATTTCTATTGTTACTAATGAAGTGGAACATTTTTTCTGTGTATAGTCTTTTCATATCTCTGATCCCTTTTAAAAATCAAGTTGTTATTCTTTCCTGATTTTTAGGAGAATTTTTTATATATTGGAAATTAGTTATTTATACTATAAACTTCCTGGGTTGTTATATATTTTTCACCTTTATTAGTGATATTCTGTTTTCTGTGCTAAAGTTTAAGTATTTATATAGCTTATCATTACTTCCTTTATGGCTTCTGGATTTTTGATTCATAGTTATACAGATTTTCTCTATCCTCAGATTTTAGTATGGTTTATCATGTTTCTTTTTAGGTCTATTAATTTTAGAACCAGCTTATATCCCAAAGTTAACAGCTGTGCTAGAGTTTCTTATAACTCCATAAAGTAGTGAGGTATTTCAAGCTCATTCTCTGAAGGCAACTTCTTGTTGGAGAAAGTGTAGTGTAATTTTTTTCTGCAGGTTGCTGAGAGGAAGATAGGCAAATAATAGAGTAACCTTGATCCAAAACACAGATTTCCTTCCAAAAGCTTCCTTGTGGTGTTTGTTATTTGGGACTCAGAACATCAGTTCCCCTAGAAACAGTGGCAAAAATGATGATGTGGTTTTTCTTGTGTCTCACCAACGTTATTTTACCTGCATCATAGAATGAACCACACTGTGCTTTGAGCTCTATTACCTGTTCTGATTCCCATCTCTAGACCTAAAGAAGCAGGGGAAAGATATACCATTAACAGTGCCTTGTGAGAGGTGGAGTGTGGACTATAGGCCACCCAAAGGAGTTGAGGTCGTAAAGAAGTATGGCCACTGCTATAATGCAGTGCTGGAGCAAGAGAAGAGCATGGGAGAGGAAGTGGCTCAGTCCCTTCCTCTGATATTGTCATATCCAAGTGGAATTAAGCAGGCACAAATCCCAAGTGATTGGGTCCATAAAGGTCAGGGCCTATGACATAGAGAAAGGAAGAAGGCTGGATACAAACAGAGAATTCCCATACAGTTAGAAACTGCAGCAGTCAGGGTGAGAATTTCAGTGTACCAGGATCTATATACCATTATAAATAGTAGGATATTTCATGGTTTGAATTGGCTCCCTAATCGTTACTTCTAGGATAGGAAGTTCTCCAGGCCATCTGTGTATTCTTATTGCTTAGTTCAGTTTTTAAAACATGAAGAGTTTAAAACATGGGAAGAATCGAGGGCAGGAGGAGTAGGGGGTGACAGAGGATGAGATGGTTGGATGGCATCATCGACTCAATGGACGTGAGTTTGAGCAAACTCTAGGAGACAGTGAAGGACAGGTTAGCCTGGCATGCTGCATCTATGGGGTCATAAATAATGGACATGATGGAGTGACTGAACGACAACAGAAAACATGCAGGAAGCACACAACACATGTAAGAGTGAGCAGTAACTGACCGAACGTCAGTTTTCCTCTCCAGTGTTTCTCCTTTCCACTTTTTTGGAAAGGTTTTGGAGTTAAAAAGCTCTGTGTTCAACTGCTGGCTCCTACTTATTAGTTTTGTGAACTTGGGTACATGTTTTTTTCCTTTCTTTAAAATTTTTATTGAACTCACACTGTTGATTTACAATGTTGTATTAGTTTCAGGTGTGCAGGGATGTAATTCAGTTATACATATGCATATATTCATTCTGCTTCAGATTTTTTTCCCATATAGGTTATTACAGGATATGGAGTAGAGTTCCCTGTGCTACAGAGTAGTTTCTTATTAGTAATCTATTTTATTATAGTTCAGTTCAGTTGCCCAATCATGTCTGACTCTTTGTGACCCCGTGAACCATAGCACACTGTCCTTCACCAACTCCCGGAGTCCACCCAAACCCATGTCCATCGAGTTGATGATGCCATCCAACCATCTCATCCTCTGCCATCCCCTTTTCCTCTTGCCCTCAATCTTTCCCAGCATCAGGGTCTTTTCCAATGGGTCAGCTTTTCGTATCAGGTGGCCAAAGTATTGGAGTTTCAGCTTCAGCCTCAGTCCTTCCAATGAACACCCAGGACTGATCTCCTTTAGGATGGACTAGTTGGAACTCCTTGCAGTCCAAGGGATCTCAGGAGTCTTCCCCCACACCACAGATCAAACACATCAATTCTTTGGTGCTCAGCTTTCCTTACAGTCCAACTCTCACATCCATACATGACAACTGGAAAAACTATAGCCTTGACTAGACGGACCTTTGTTGGCAAAGTAATGTCTCTGCTTTTTAATATGCTGTCTAGGTTGGTCATAATTTTCCTTCCAAGGAGTAAGTGTCTTTTAATTTCATGGCTGCAGTCACCATCTGCAGTGATTTTTGGAGCCCCCAAAAATAAAGTCTGATACTGTTTCCCCTTCTATTTGCCATGAAGTGATGAGACTGGATGCCATGATCTTAGTTTTCTGAATGTTGAGCTTTATTATAGTAGTATATATTTATTAACCCTAATCTAATTAATCACTTGCCCTCATGTTTCCCCTCTTTAACCATAAGTTTGATTTTTTGAGAGCTGTGGTCTTGTTTCTGTTTTGTAAATAAGTTCATTTGTATAATTTTTGCTGGATTCCACATATAAGTGATATCATATTATATGTCTTTTTCTTACCTCAGTATGATAATCTACCGTCCATCCATGTTGCTGCAAATGATATTTTGTTATTTTTATGGCTGAGTAATATTCCATTGTATATATGTACCACATCTTCAGCCATTCCTCAATCAATGGACATTTAGGTTGCTTACATGTCTTGGCAATTGTAAATGGTACTGCAGTTCTTAAACTCTCTAAGTCACATTGCTTTGTCTGTAGAACAGAGATACTAAAAGAATTAAATGTCCTCTAAGCATTCTTGTGAGAATTAAATGAAGTAATTCATGTGAAGTTCCTGTTACCTAAGTGTGAAAATGATATCTGCAAAATACATTAGTGACCTAAATATCAGAGCTAAAGCTATAATATTTTGGCCACCTGATGCAAAGAGCTGACTCACTGGAAAAGACCCTGATGCTGGGAAAGATTGAAGGCAGGAGGAGAAGGGGACAACAGAGGATAAGATGGTTGGATGGCATCACTGACTCGATAGATGTGAATCTGAGTAAGCTCCGAGAGTTAGTGATGGACAAGGAAGCCTGGCATGCTGCAGTTCATGGGGTCACAAAGCATCAGACACGACTGAGAGACTGAACTGAAAGCCACAATAAGAAAGTTAAAAGGAGAAAAGATAGGGATAAATTCTAGTGAACTTTCACTTGGCAACAAATTCTTACATATATCATGAAAAGCATGAGGAACAAAAGAATTTGGGGGGTACTTGGATGATAACACCATAAATGTGAGATGTTTACATAAAATATTATGAAACACATTTAAAATAGTGATATTAATCTTTATCAATTTTTAAAAATATTTACAACAAAAGACATTATCAAGAAACTAAAAAGACAACCATCCTACAGAATGGGAGAAAGTATTTGCAAATCGTATAAGTTTCTAGGATCCTAACTATGTAAATAACACTTAAAATTCAACAACAAAAGAGAGACAATTAAAATAAACAAGGACTTCAATAGATATTTTCTCAAAGAAAATGTACAAATAGTGAACACATGAAAAGATGTTTAGCATCGTTAATCATTCAGTTCAGTTCAGTCACTCAGTCATGTCCAACTCTTTGCAACCCCATGAATCGCAGCATGCCAGGCC
>SJYV01027156.1:0-30077 GCA_006410875.1 Neotragus pygmaeus
CATGTCCAGTTCTAACTGTTGCTTCCTGACCTGCATACATATTTCTCAGGAGGCAGGTCAGGTGGTCTGATATTCCAATCTCTTTCAGAATTTTCCAGTTTGTTGTGATCTACGCAATCAAAAACCTTGGCATAGTCAATAAAGCAGAAGTAGACGTTTTCGGGAACTCTCTTGCTTTTTCCATGATACAGCGGATGTTGGCAATTTGATCATTGGTTTGATCTCTGCCTTTTCTAAATCCAGCTTGAACATCTAGAAGTTCATGGTTCATGTACTGTTGAAGCCTGGCTTGGAGAACTCTGAGCATTACTTTGCTAGCGTGTGAGATGAGTGCAGTTGTGCAGTAGTCGGAGCATTCTTTGTCATTGCCCTTCTTTGGGATTGGAATGAAAACTGACCTTTTCCAGTCCTGTGGCTACTGCTGAGTTTTCCAAATTTGCTGATGTATTGAGTACAACACTTTTACAGCATCATATTTGAGGATTTGAAACAGCTCAATTGGAATTCCATCGCCTCCACTAGCTTTGTTTGTAGAGATGCTTCCTAAGGCCCGCTTGACTTTACATTCGAGGATGTCTGCCTCTAGGTGAGTGGTCACGCAATCATGGTTATCTGGGTCATTGGGATCTTTTTTGTACAGTTCTTCTGTGTAGTCTTGCTACATCGTCTTAATATTTTCTGCTTCTGTTAGGTCCATACCATTTCTGTCCTTTATTGTGCCTATCTTTGCATAAAATGTTTCCTTGGTATCTCCAATTTTCTTGAAGAGATCTTGCAGCTAATAGCACACTCAGATCCCTTCTCAGAGATCCGTATGAGGCCCCTGTCCAGTACCCCCATGTGTATGAGTGAATATAAAATAGACTGTACACGGTTGACAAAGATGGAGACGTGGTTTGTGGTAGGAGCACAGCCAGGAGCTTGCTGCCCATGGACACAGATTTCAAGTCCACAGACGGCATCTTTTGTATCACAGAAGTGTGGAGGGTCTGACTACGTTCCTCTCTGGCAAATCCAGGCATTGAGAAGTTACAAGAGTTGTCCTCCATGTGTCAGCTCTTTCTGGCTGGTGGGTACGTGGCACCCTGGCTGGTCCAACTTTGGCCTTCGTTGTCTGCATGCTCTGAGATAAACCCTGGAGAATGGGGCATGGATACCTAGGGACTTGGGGAATGAAAGGGAGGAAATGGAGAGGAGGATTTTCCCTGTTTTTCTTGGCCATGCCATTAGGCATGCGGGATCTTCCCTGGCCAGGATCAGACCATGCCCCTGCATCGGGAGTGTGGAGTCTTAACCGGGGAAGTCTGGGGATTCTTCCTCATCAATGCTCTGCCTGAGGCTCATGGGTGTGGTGGTGGTTTACTCACTCAGTCGAGTCCGACTCTTGCGACCCCATGGGCTGTAGCCCACCAGGCTCCTCTGCCCATGGGATTCTCCAGGCAAGAATACTGGAGTGGGTTGCCGTTTTCTTCTCCAGGGGATCTTCCCGACACGGATCAAACCTGGGTCTCCTGCATTGCGGGCAGATTTTTTACTGACCAAGCTATGAGGGAAGCCCGCCACGGCTGTGCACGTGTACTAATAACGCTGGCAGTGACATTCAGACACCAAACCTTTTCAAGGAGCGGATACATAGTGGGCAGGGTTATCTCATGGGGGACAAGATCTCAAGTCCCAAAGCCATAATCACAGCACATGTCCTCTCCAGATTCTGGAAGCATCTGTGGCAGATCTGGTAACTTAGAACAGTTTGACCAGTTATCCTGACAAACTGCCAAGTCTACGGGAAAAGCACAAAAATGTCCGCTAGGGAGAAGAAAATGGTAAAGGTCACTATGCTCGTTTAGAACTGAGTTTGCCCACGTGTATTCCCATTTTCTTTTCCTGGTGGAAAAGAAAAGTAATTTCAGTCTCCAAAGAGAGAATTTTTAAAAAATTAAATGCATTTGATTTATTTAGAAAGTCAGTGTGTTATGTAAAGATGGTTCCACATGAACAGAGTCCCCCTCCTCCTGAAGCTGGGTCACCCAGACACCCCAAGAGCAAGAAATCAGCTATGAATCCAGCATTTATCAACACGGTGGGCGGGAGCAGTTATCCCTGAGTCAGGTCCAAGTGCATGCTGGGAGCGGATGAATCCTTAGTCGTTGCACCCGCTGAGTGAAGACGCAAGCAGTCCGCTTCACTCGGTCACTGACTGCAGCTCCCGCATTTACGAGCTGGGAGTCTCCTCAGGCTGAACCAATAACATCGTCCTGGTGGCTCCTTTGGGCCCACTATATTCCCTGGCGTGGACTGCTCTCCCCATGAAATGTCAGCTCTCATCAGGGAACAAAAGAAGCTGGAGGGAAGCTAAGACACCATCTGGTGGCCGGTCACTATAAATCTTTGTGTCTGATGCAAACTTCTCGCACAAAGGAGCTCAGTCTTCTGATTTGTAGGTTGTCAGAAGGCAGTCTGTATTACCTGGAATACCCAACACAGCAGGGTAGGCCTCTTTTTAGTTGTTTTCCCAGTTTTAAATAATTGTATAGCACAGGGAACTGTATTCAGTATTTTGTGATAACCAATAATGGAAAAGAATCTGAAAAAGAATATATATTAATATATATCAGAATCACTTTGTTGTATTCTTGAAACTAACACATCATTATAAATTAACTATGCCTCTATCCATCCATCAATCAATCAATCAAGTACTTGATCCTAAGGTTTATAACGACATGTGGACCCTGCGGCGGAAACGCCCCCTTCGGAGTCTTTCATGCCTTGAAAAAAAGAAAGTGTCGTCTGGGTTGTGATGCTTTACCTTGTCAGTTGTGAGGGTTCTTGAAAGGAAAAAAATGCCTGAGAAATGCCGGGGTTTTTTCTCATGAATGTTCTGCAGTAAAATAGGAAAAGAAAAAAAGAGAGCATCAGGTTCTGATCCTCACTGAAAACTTCCTTCACTGACTGAAAATGATTTTTTCAAGACAAGTGAATTGCACACTTAACCTTCCCCAAGTTCACCTCCTCCCAGGGCTCCCTGACCACGAGCTGGCTTTTGTCCTCTTTTGTAGACGGTGGTGACGAAAGTGCCTGGAGCTTGACATTTATTGATGGGCAACCACAGAGCAAGGCTCCCCTGAGCGGAATCCCTCTCCAGCGCACCTTACTCCCACTGTGCAGCGGCTCATTCTCTCCCCCTAACTCCCCACACAGCCCACCCTGGCCAAAGGGCGGGTTTTGTGTGCCAGTTTTTTTTTTTGGGGGGTGGGGAGCTGTACCATGTAGCACGTGGGACTTCCCTGAACAGGGATCAGACCCACATCCCCTGCAGTGGAAACTCAAAGGGCAGAATCTTAACCATGGAACCACCAGGAAGTCCCATAATAACATTATTATTATTTTAAATTTTTTGATTTAGTTGCATGGGATGCATTATTCTAGTTCCCTGACCGAGGATCGAACTTGCGTCCCCTGCAGTGAAATCTCGGAGTCTTAATACACTGGACCACCAAGGAAGTCCTATGTCCAAGTCCTGAAGCCTTCCTTGCTAAGGTAAAATACTCTGAGAAAATATTTTCATTTTAGAAAGGTTTCACAAAACCTGCATGAGCCGAGGGACAAATTTTCTAACAACATGATTTTGCATTTCCTAGTGTTATGGCGGTGCTGGGAAACCAAAAGGCACGGGGGCTCCCTGGCGTGCTCTCTGGCTCCCCCTTGCCCTGAGTCATTCCCAACGTGGCCGTGGGCAGTGTGCAGTGGGCCGTCCACCTCAGGCAAGCCCCTGCCTTGTGTGTGGTAAGGCTGGGGCTCCGCAGAGGATGTCTAAGACCCTGAACGTGGTGTCTGAAGAGTGAACCCTCAGCTCCCCGCTGCCAGAGCCCAGGGCCTTTGGCTCCCATCCAGGGGCGCCCTGATCCTTCTCCCCTTCTCTCCCGCTGTGCTTGGGAGGCCCATGTTCAGACTTGCCCATTCTGAGATAAATAGTGGGCACTGCTCAGAGGTGGGAACTCCACGCTAATGAACAGGAAGAAGACGAAACAGGAGCCCAGCTGGGAAGGAATCGTTCACCTCCCGGAGCAGGAGCAAGGACAGGGCAGGACGGGGCGGCCTGCTCCAGGCTGTGCGTGTTCTCAGCGCGGGGCAGGGGGCCGGTCCCGGTCTGGGACTCGAAAGAGGACACACGAGGGGACTCTCCCAGCACTCATTGGTCGGATGCTAGCAAAGCCCGAGGTGGCCACCACCACATCCCCGGCTGCAAAGGTCAGAGGCTGGGATGGGCTGCCGGATGCAGACAGGGCCCTGCACGACGACCCTGTGCCTCTCACCTGGAGCATCCCCGGGACCCGACAGACACGCCCGGGGCGCCCGCTCGCCTGTGGCTCTCCCCTGGGACGCCGAGGCCCCAGCCTCAGCAGCACGGAGCTGGGGGGAGGTCCCGGGGGAAGAGCCCACAACCCCAGGGCAGGGGCCGCGCGAGATGCCTTCCCGCCTGCGGGGCCAGTGGCCCTGAGATCCCGAGAGAAGGAAAGCCCAGGCGCTTGATCTCACGCCTCTTCAGAGTTTAAGAACACCCTGTCAGCCACGGGAGAATTTGTCAGAAGTACGCGGAAAGGTTGTGATGGAAACCTTACGGGGTGTCAGCGCCAGCGCACTCCCCTGAGAGCGGGGTCTAGGGAGCCAGGGTGCTGGGGGTTGAACGCCCCCCCCAACAAACAGACGCAGGCTGCCTACCGCGGTGCATCTCTGCATGTGACCCTATTTGGAAATAGAGGTTTCTAGAGGCCTTGAGATGGCCCTAGGCCCGTGATGACTAATGCCCTAGTACCAAGGGGACGTCTGGACGCAGCCCACTCAGGGCATCGGAGATGAGGACATATTTACAAGCCAAGGAGAGACGCCAGAGCAGTCGCCCTCAGGCCCCTCAGGAGGAGCTGACCCCGCTGACCCCCGGAGTTTAGACTCCAGCCTTTAGCTCTGGGGTTAGGGAAGACACACAGCCCACGCCCCTCCCAGCAGCCCTGGGCCGATCCCCAGGGGCTCCCTGCATGGCGCTCTCCTTTGGGAGGTCTCTCCGTTCCTCTGGGTGACTGGAAGGAGGTCGGTCACAGTCCAGATTTCTCCCACCCCCACCGCCCCGGCTCCTCTGCCCCAGGTCTATCTCTCTGACACTCTGGCCTCTGGACCTCTGCTACTGCTGCTGCTGCTAAGTCGCTTCAGTCGTGTCCGACTCTGTGAGACTCCGTAGATGGCAGCCCACCAGGCTCCCCCATCACTGGGATTCTCTAGGCAAGAACACTGGAGTGGGTTGCTGTTTCCTTCTCCAAGAACCTTCTCGGAACCTCTAAGAACCAGTTACTAAAAGTATCTAACCTAAAAATCTTTTCTTTCCCCCTTTTTTTCCTTTTTGAGTCATTCAGTCATGGCTGACTCTTTGTGACCCCATGCACCATAGCCCACCAGGCTCCTCTGTCCATGGGATTCTCCAGTCAGGAATACTGGAGTGGGTTGCCATTCCCTTCTCCAGGAGATCCTCCTGACCTGGGGATCAAACCCAGGTCTCCTGCATTGCAGGCAGATTCTTTACCATCTGAGCCAACAGGGAAGCCCAACCTAAAAATACCCTAACCTAAAAAAGTTAGTGGACCAGGACCCTGCTTTTGTGCAACAGTTCAGGATTGCCATGATCCTAAGATGTTTGCTGGAGCAGCGGTCTCCAGAGCTGGGGGTGGGGTGGGGCCTAAAGCGATGTTTGAAAGAGTGTTTACACGGCTAGGGACTTGAAGTACATTTTATGCGTAGATTGGTACACAGACCACAGAGCTCTCTCCCTTCCACACAAGCCTCATCTTCTCCCACCTTGCCTGCCTGGAAGTTCAAGGCCTGTGATTCTTAGATGTCATTGTTGGGGGTGGTGAGGAGGGCGCCCCTGCCTTTGAACCCACCTCATTAGCCACACTGGCTGCTCCTGCCTCTTTCCCACAGCTCCTGCAGGGAGCCTGGTCTCACAGGGGGATGTGTGTGCGCCGGGCGGGTTCTGAGTGTGTGCTGCAGGTGTGGGCTTGTTGGGCAAAGAGAGGCAGGAGGGGTGGGTGTGGCAGGGTGGGGACGGCGGCTGGCACACGTGAGCAGGCGGGGGAACGTTCGGTGGGTCTGCGAGTTCTTGGAACTGCCTCCCCCGCAGAATACTTGTGTCGTTTTTTTCTTCACAGGATGTGTATTAAGCAGGCCACAGCTGTGGGAACCAGACCTGCAAAGAAACAGGTCCATGAAATGGCTTGTTTTGACATTTTGATGCCAAAGTCTGTGGTGTGACCATTCTAAGCCTGGGTTTAATTGGGCAGCATCTCAACTGCCCACCCCACCCCCCCACCTGCAGAGGCCTTGCCTCCTGGAGTGTAATTCTTCTCAGAAAACAGACCCAGGGCAGCAGGGAAGACCAGGCCTGAGGGGGCCCTGAGGTGACCTCTCCCTCCCGGCTGGTAGGTGTGGGGAGGGAGAGGACGCTGAGGAACCAGGAAAAGGAGGGAAGAGAGCGGAGGGGAGGGCAGGCTCCTCCGAGCTTCAACCCATGCCATGCCAAGTGACTCAAGTGAGGGTGATGCAAGGCCTCCTCTGCCGACTTGCTGCTGCTGTGAGTCTGTGAGAATAATTCTGATAATGACCCTTTACTCAGCTGGGGTGGCTTCCAGATAAGCTGATTGCTGTCAGCTTATGTGCGGGGTGCTCTCGGTTGTCATCTGACGTGATATCACACACTGCTGTGACTGACACTGCCCCGTGGGGCCCGGGCCAGGAAGGAACGATGAGACAAGGCCTGTCTGGGTGGGGAGAGGACCCCGCGGCGTGCCGGGGCCTGTCCCCTTCCTCTGGGCTCTGGGGACTGAGGCCCTGCGGGCAGCACTGGGCCTGCTAGCAGGCACAAGGTGCCAGGAGCAAGCTGGAGGAACAGAAGCCTCAGTCTTGAGGTGAGTGAGTTCCAGGTTGTCTTTCTTGCCAGGGTCCTTGTTCACACAAAGGATCGAGGTGGTCACAGCAAGGAAGGGGGGCTGCGGCGTGTCTGTCACAGCGGGGCACCAGGGGCCCCCTGCCCCCCACACGGTGACTCTTTGTGCCACCCTTCCAGCACCTCTTTCCTCCCTGGTGGTAAAAGTCTGACCAAGGTCTTTGGGGAGCCGCCTCCCCTCCCTGCTCAGCCCATGGGTTCGGGGGACTCTGCCCACCCTTCTGGCCCCAGGGGGAGCAGGTAGCTCCGCACCGGCCCGCAAGAGCAGTGCCCCCGCCCAGCGCAGGGCCTGGTTTGGGCGCCTGCCAGTGGGACACTCCCGGACTGCTGGCACCCTGGGCAGGAGGGTTGCAAAGCGAGTAGGCTTTATCAAGCATGGCTGGGGGCGCTTCTGTCGAGGCTGACCGGGAATAAAAGAAACACGGGCTAAAGCCAGGCAGAACAGAGAGAAGGAGGGAGACGAGACAGACAGGGAGAGACTGTCTCCAGCATCCCCCCAAGCGTCCAGACCCAGCATGGTTGGCAGCTGAACAGAGCTGTGTTGAAACCCCATTATTTTCAGGCTTATAAGCCAATAAATTCTCAATCTTTCTCTCTCTCCTCCGGTTGGTTTCCGTCATCTGCACCTGATAGAACCATGAGCAAAATGCAAAGTTTGTTGCCTCCAAAGGTGTAGCAGAGTCCGCTTAGTCTCCGGGGGGCCCGGCTCTGCTCTCTGGGACAAGCGGGGGGCGGGCCACCTCTCTCAGAGGGGCCAGTGGGTCCGAGTCTGCCGCTACACTCCTGCTCATCTCTCTCTTCCCCTGATATTCTACTTTCTTCTTCTTCTTTCCTTTTCCCCTCCCTCTCTCTTAATTTTACCCAGGATTTGAAAAGGTGCTGAACATTTTGTGTTGCTAGAAAGTAAACAAGGGCTGTAAAAATGATGGGGCCCAAAGATGGAGCAGCAACTGGCAGAGGCTCTCAGTGGCCAATTCTGGAACAGTTGAAGCATCAAAACAGTGGAGGACAGTAGTGAATTATAGCCTATTAGAAAATAGGGCTCTGAATCCACACCAGTAATAAAGAGACCAATGAATGAATGCGTCAGTGGATGAGAAGGAAGGGCTTTCACCACAGCAGGAAGTCAAGTGCATGCGTGCTAAGTTGCTTCAGCCGTGTCTGACTCTTTGCAACGCTATTGTCTTGCAGAGTAGCCCACCAGGCTCCTCTATCCGTGGGATTCTCTAGGTAAGAATACTGGAGTGGGTTGCCATGCCCTCCTCCAGGGAACCTTTCCGACCCAGGGATCAAACTTGCTTATCCTGTGGCTCCTGCATTGCAGGGGGATTCTTTACTGCTGAGCAGTGGGGGAAGCCCAGAAAGTCAAGTACTGGTCAATAAATGTGAAAGAATTGATGGGTGAAAATGTATGAAAAGCTTTCATGTTGAAAAAGCATCATTTTTGAAGCATCATAATAAAAACTTAGGTAGTCAAGGATGGAAATATGGATGCTAACTTCAGGGGAAGTTCTGCTGAGGAGTACCATGTTTTCATAGTCTCAGAGTATTTCCCCACAGATTGCCTATCAGCTGCCAAGGAAGGCGGAGTAACCACCCAGTGGAGAAATAAGACAACGTCTTCATTAAAACTAACATCGGTGTTGAGAGCCAGGTGGATACCATATGCCTCCAGGATGCCCTGAGGAGAACACAACTTTGGGATTCCCTGCAACTTCCCCGCATAAACAGATTCTAATCGTGAGGAATCATCCAACAAACCCCAAAGGGCGACTGTTTTGGTTGTTTAGCTATTCAGTTCAGTTCAGTTCATTTCAGTCGCTCAGTCGTGTCCGACTCTTTGCGACCCCATGAATCGCAGCACGCCAGGCCTCCCTGTTCATCACCAACTCCCGGAGTTCACTCAGACTCACGTCCATCGAGTCCATGATGCCATCCAGCCATCTCATCCTCGGTCGTTCCCTTCTCCTCCTGCCCCCAATCCCTCCCAGCATCAGAGTCTTTTCCAATGAGTCAACTCTTCTCATGAGGTGGCCAAAGTACTGGAGTTTCAGCTTGAGCATCAGTCCTTCCAAAGAAATCCCAGGGCTGATCTCCTTCAGAATGGACTGGTTGGATCTCCTTGCAGTCCAAGGGACTCTCAAGAGTCTTTTCCAACACCACAGCTCAAAAGCATCAATTCTTCAGCGCTCAGCCTCCTTCACAGTCCAACTCTCACATCCATACATGACCACAGGAAAAACCATAGCCTTGACTAGACGGACCTTAGTCAGCAAAGTAATCTCTGCTTTTGAATATGCTATCTAGGTTGGTCATAACTTTTCTTCCAAGGAGTAAGCGTCTTTTAACTTCATGGCTGCAGTCACCATCTACAGTGATTTTTGGAGCCCCCCAAAATAAAGTCTGACACTGTTTCCCCATCTATTTCCCATGGAGTGATGGGACCGGAGGCCATGATCTTCGTTTTCTAAATGTTGAGCTTTAAGCCAACTTTTTCACTCTCCTCTTTCACTTTCATCAGGAGGCTTTTTAGTTGTGGCAGAAAATACTAACATGAGATTTGCCCTTTTACCTACTTTAAAGTGCGCAGAGCAGCAGCATCAGCTACACGCGCGTTGTATAACAGGTCTCTAGAACTCTTCTGTATTTATCTCTGGGGGCCTCTCCTGCTTCCCTCCCTCAAAGCCCCTGGCAACTACCATTCTGCTGGCTGTTTCTGAGTTTGACTTCCTTGCATGCTTCATATGAATGGAATTATGCAATATTTGCCCTTTTATGACTCCTTATTTCACTTAGCAGAACGTCCTCAGAGTTTGCCCATTCTCTAGCATGTGTCAGAATTTCTTTCCTTTTAAAGGCTGAATACTATTCCATTGTACATATATGTATATACTTTCTTTTCTTTATCCATTCATGGCTGTTGATGGACATTTAAGTTGTTTCAACATTTTGGCTATTGTGAATAATGCTGCTATGGACGTGGGTGTGCAACTATTTTTTCAGGATCCTGTTTTCAGTTTTTTGGTTATATCTGCAGAAGAGGGATTGCTGGATCATATGGTAGTTCTATTTTTAATTTTTTGAGGAAATGCCATCTGTTTTCCATAGTGGCTGCATCATTTTACATCCCCACCAACACTGCGTGAGAATTTCCTTTTCTCCACCTCCTCTCCAACATTTGTTGCTTTCTGGCTGTATGGGGGTTTAGGTTTTGTTTTGTTTGTTTGTTTTTTGATAGTGACCATCTTCATGGTATGAGGTGATATCTCACTGTGGTTTTGATTTGCATTTCCCTATGTTTAATATTATTGAGCACCTTTTCATATGCTTATTGACCATTTGTATATCTTCTTTGTAGAAATGTTTATCCAAGTCTTTTTCATTTTTTAATTGAATTTTTGATTTTTATTGTTGAATTTTATGAGTTCTTTATATATTCTGGATATTAGCCGTTTACCAGTTATATGGTTTATAAATATTTTCTCCTCTTTTGTAGCTTGCCTCTTTCATGCTTTGATTGCTTGTTTTCCTTTGCAGTGCAAAAGTTCTAAAGTTTGATGTAGTTCCATTTGTCTATTTTTGTTGCCTCTACTTTTGGTGTCATATCCAAGAAATCATTGCTAAATCCCATGTCATGAAGCTTTCCCTCCATGTTTTCTTTTAAGAGTTTCATGACTTCAGGTCTTATATATGGTCTACAATTCATTTTGAGTTAATTTTTGAATATGGTGTAAGGTAAGGGTCCAACTTCATTCTTTTGAATGTGAATATCCAGTTTTCCTGACACCATTTGTTGAAGAATGCTATCTGTCTCCATTCTGTAGCCATAGTGCACTTGTGGAAGGCCAATTGACCATATATAGGTCATTTCTAGGCTTTCTATTCTATTTCATTGGTCTATATGTCTGGCTTTATGCCAGTGCTATATAGTTTTGCTTATTGTATTTTGTAATATGCTTTTAGAAATTAGCTTTATTTTTCTTTCTCAAGATTCTTTTGGCTATTTGGAGTCCTTTGAGATTCCACATGAATTTCAAGGGTTTTTTGTTTGTTTGTTTGTTTGTTTTTTCTGTAAAAAACAAAAAACCATTGATGTTTTGATAGGGATTTTACTGACTCTGTAGCTTGCTTTGGCTAGTATAGACATTTTACCAATAAGTCTTCGTGAGTATTGAATGTTTTGCCATTTATTCGTGTCTTTAATTTCTCTAAACAATGTTTTGTTGTTTTCAGTGTCTTTCTTCTCCTTGGTTAAGTCTACTGCTAAGTATTTTATTCTTTTTGGATGCTATTGTAAATGGGATTGTTTTCTTAATTTCCTTTTCATATTATTCATTGTTAGTGTACAGAAACAACTGATTTTTGTGTGTTGACTTTGTATCCTACAACTTTCCTGAATTAATTTATTCTAAGTTTTTTGTGGAATATTTAGGGTCTTTGACCTACAAACATTTTATTATTTAGATAGAAACTATACTCCTTAAACACCCTTATATTATAAAAGATAAAGAAAAATTGTGATGTAGTTCAGAATAGAGGAGACTAAATCAACATAAGAACTAAAAGCCATCCCTGATTCTAGACTGCATCCTATAATGGAGGGGGAATGCTATAAACAACATAACTGGGCCAGTTCACAACGCTGGAGAATAAATGGTTGATTAGGTGAGAGAATCATACCAATGTTTAATTTAGTGGAGTTGATAACTCTGCTGTTGAATTTTATGTACAAAAACAGAATTATTATTATGAAATACACATTATTCTCTCCAAATAGTTTAGAAAAAAAAATAGAGAATGACCACAGTTAATAGAAAGGGCAGAAAGGTAAATCTAGTGAAATTAAAAGAAATTAAATGACACCTGCTCCTTGGAAGAAAAGCTATCATCAACCTAGACAGCATATTAAAAACCAGAGATGATATTTTGCTGACAAAGGTCCATCTAGTCAGAGCTATGGTTTTTCCAGTAGACATGTATGGATGTGAGAATTGGACCATAAAGAAAGCTGAGCACCGAAGAATTCATGCTTTTGAACTGTGGTGTTGAAGAAGACTCTTGAGAGTCCCTTGGACAGCAAGGAGATCAAACCCGTCAATCTTAAAGGAAATCAGTCCTGAATATTCACTGGAAGGACTGATGCTGAAGTTGAAACTCCAGTACTTTGGTCACCTGATGCAAAGAACTGATTCCTTGGAAAAGACCCTGATGCTGGGAAAGATTGAAGGCAAGAGGAAAAGGGGATNCGTCAATCTTAAAGGAAATCAGTCCTGAATATTCACTGGAAGGACTGATGCTGAAGTTGAAACTCCAGTACTTTGGTCACCTGATGCAAAGAACTGATTCCTTGGAAAAGACCCTGATGCTGGGAAAGATTGAAGGCAAGAGGAAAAGGGGATGACAGAGGATGAGATGATTGGATGGCATCACTGACTCGATGGACATGAATTTGAACAAACTCCAGGAGGTGGTAATGGATGGGGAGGCCTGGCGTGCTGCAGTCCACGGGGTCACAAAGAGTCGTACGTGACTGAGTGAACTGAATGAAATGCTATATGAGGGAATTGTTGTTTTTGCTTAGTTGCTAGGTTGTATCCAACTCTTCTGTGACCGCATGAACTATAGCCTGTCAGCCTCCTCTATCCATGGGATTACCAGGAAAGAATGGTGGAGTGTGTTGCCATCTTCTTCTCTAAGGGATCTTCCCAACCTAGGGATCAAACTCAAGTCTCCTGCATTGACAGGTAGGTTCTTTACCACTGAACCCATTTTGATAGCTTCTCTGTAGAGTTGGGATTATTTCCAGATTGTTGTTGGTTTTAGGATGCTGGCGCCTGGTGCGGGGCTGTCTTGCCTGCCTGGGGACGAGGCTCCCACCAGCTGAGCCCTTGGCTGGATGACCCCTTGTGTCCCACCAGGCGCGGTTGTAACTACAAGAGCAGCACATGAGACATCTTTCCACATGGGTTGGTAGTTTTGTCAAGTGGAACATAATCCTTCCAAATCAAGAGGATTATTTTGGATAAGCCATTAAAATTATTAATTAAGATGTTAGTGTCTGATTGCCTTTATTCTTGTTTAGAAGAATTTTCTCAGAGCCTGGGTGCATTGACCTCCCTCTCCTGGCTCCCCTGTTGAATTGGTGTCACTCTCCATTTCTGCCTGTACCAAAGGAACCCTCTAAAGGAGGCCATGAGGTTTAAGAGAAGAGACATTTTAAGGCATCCTCAGAGCTAGTGAGGTGAAAGTTCCTCAGTTGTGTCCAACTCTTTGCTCAGAGTTAAGAGGACACCAACTGTTTTGGACTGAATATTTTCAGAGCCTTCTAGTGTGTGCAAGGCAACTTCATAAGATGTGGCTATTGTCCTCAAACAACTTACAGTCTAAAATAAGAAAGCAAGAGAACACACAGAAAGTCAGGTAATCATAGAAGTTCCCCACATGAGAATCTATTTGGCAGTGGAGATTAATTGATTCATTAAGGGAACACTGTAAGGACTCTGAATATTCAGAAAAGAAAAGGATCCTTGTTGGTCAGAGTCACAGAGACTGTGCAGAATGAAGAGGTGGACTGAGATGGAAGGATGGGTAGAACCTGAATAAAGAAGACGAGTGGTTTCCAAGAGAGAGCCCCGGTGCAGCATGTGGAGCTGAGAATGCTCAGGATGCTTTGAGGCAGTGACTGGACCCATCTGTCAGAAGTTGAGGGTTTGGAATTAAAGATAAGTTTATTTCAGTAAAATAGCTCCCTGGTGGCTCAGTCGGTAGAGTCTGCCTGCAATGCAGGAGACCTGGGTTCAACCCCTGGGCCAGGAAGACCCCCTGGAGAAGGAAACGCCAACCCACTGCAGCATTCTTGCCTGGAGAATTCCATGGACACAGGAGCCTGGTGGGCTGCAGTCCATGGGGTGACAAAGAGTTGGACACGACTGAGTGACTAACGCTAACAATTCTTTCAGTAAATTGGTAATCAATCTCCAGAGCTCTGAATCCCAGCAACTTGGATGTTGTGATGATGGAGAATCAAAGAAAAGGCTTTGGAGCAGAGCCTGGAGGTAGGAAGCACCCTTCAGAAGTGACTGACTATGAGAGTTCACTTGTTGAGCACCCACTGGATTTCCGATCATTTCTGAACTTGTCTTTGAGGCTTACAGAAACTCTGCAAGGTGGAGAGAATCACACTGGCAGGAAGAGCCACAATTCCTGGGAAAAGGCAAGTACTCTGCCTGGGTATAGATACCGGTGGGAAAGGGCAGAGCCTGGGGTCAACTCAAGGAGTATCAGACTTCAGAGTGAGCTCTCTCCTTGACAGCCTTTCCCCTCCCTGTCATTGAAATAAGGGCATGGGGCTTTAAAGGGTGAACAGGCAGTAGCAATGGACATGGAAGGAAAAAGAAAGATGTGGGGTAAATTTGAAGGAAATGCTGACAAGACTGGGTGAACAATGAAGCTTAGGAGGGGACAGAAATGGAAGTGAGGTTAATTTTCATTTTTTATTTCTTTTTTTAATGTGAGATTTTAGGTCCCCGACCAGGGATTGAACATGCACTCTTGCAGTGGAAGCGTGGAGTCTTAACCCCTGGACCTCCAGAGAAGTCCCCGTTTTGTTTTTTAAGTGAGAACTGACTGTTGCTGTTCTGCCAGCTATTTGGAGAAAGGGAACAAATGATCACAATATTGCCTCTACACTGAAAAACATTAAGGTCTACTATAAGATGTTCTAAATGTACATAAATATGTATAATATGGGGAAGAGTTGGATAAATGCTATATGGGGAAAAGTTACAAAGTGCTGTGGATGGTTAGAAGAGAGAAAAACCTAGGCAGCAACATCAAGTATTCATTGAGGAGAATATATTTGATCTAGACTTTAAAAAAGTTGGTGATGGACAGGGAAGCCTGGCATGCTGCAGTCCATAGAGTTTCAAAGAGACACAACTGAGCGAATGAACTTAGACTTTAAGAAATGGATACAGCTTTCCCTGGCCCAGGGAAGCGAAAGTGAGGTTATTCCCGATCAGGGTTTCTCAGCCTCGGCACTATTCATGTTTTGAGTCTGGGTAATTCTTTGCTGTTGGAGCTGTCCTGTCACTGTAGGACATTTAACAGCATCTCTGGTTTCTCTCCACTGGATATCCCTCCCAATGGTGACGACCAAAATGTCTCTAGACATTGCTGCATTTCTCCTGGAGGGCAAAGTCGACTTTGGTGAGAATCACTATTCTAATATAAGAGAATGATGTTAGGAAGGGAGTATGTTTGGGGAATAAAGCAGCAACTGTATCAGCCTGTTTCAAAATGTGTTCCTGGGAACATTAGTGTCTAGTGAGATAAGTGATGGTCTCTTAAACAGGGTTCATGGTCAAATAGCTTTGAGAAATAGCACATATTTTCCACCTCAATTGGAAATTCACAGTGTATATTAGAATAGTAAAGGCTTTGAGAATTGTGCAGGAAATCTCTTTGACACTGGTTACATTTAATTACCAAAGAACTTTAAAAAATCAACAAACAAGTATTAACCTCTTGAAGGGTACTATTGTATTGCAGGACACAGCTTGAAAAATGATAGCACATTTGACTGAAACATACAGGATATGAAAGATTTACAGTTGGAAAAGATTTAGAGCTGATGCTGGGAAAGATCGAAGGCAAGAAGAGAAGGGGACAACAGAGGATGAGATGGTTGGATGGCATCACCAACTCAATGGGCATGGGTTTGGGTGGACTCTGAGAGTTGATTGAGGACAGGGAGGCCTGGCGTGCTGCAGTTCATGGGGTCGCAAAGAGTCAGACGTGNAGGGGACAACAGAGGATGAGATGGTTGGATGGCATCACCAACTCAATGGGCATGGGTTTGGGTGGACTCTGAGAGTTGATTGAGGACAGGGAGGCCTGGCGTGCTGCAGTTCATGGGGTCGCAAAGAGTCAGACGTGGCTGAGTGACTGAGCTGAACTGAACTGAACTGAACTGAGAGCCGGAAAAAGAGAGATAGATTCTAGAACCAGATTCAAAGAGTCTGGAACTCAGATTAAGGTGTCTGAATTTCATTTAGTCAACAATAGGGAGGAAACCACCAGGAAGCATAATTAAATTTGTGCTTCAGTTATTCATTTACCATGTATTAAGCAACATTAGTGGCAGCAAGCCAGCTAGACAAGATGTAGAAACAGGAATTAAAGTACATTAAGTTATTGCAAAAGTAATAACTTAGAGTGGTGATGATGGAAGGAAGGGGCGTTTTGGACAGTAACAGAACACAGTGTCTGATTTGTTGGAGGATGGAACAAGAAGATGATGAAGCCAATGATGAGTATGGAATTTTCGTTCTGAGTTACTAGGAGCTTCCTGGTACCTTTAACAGAGAGAAGATAGTCAAGAAAAAGATTTGGAAAGAAACTATCTTCTTTTGGACACGCTGAATTTGAGGGGTTGGTAGGACATCCAGGGACAAACATTCAGCAAGCAGCAGGAATTAAAAGTCAAGAGTAAAAATGGAACTGGAAATAAATTGGGGGGAAGTCATCTTAAAGTAATTTTAAAAGTCATGACTGTGAATGGGACAGTGAAAGGGGGAAAGAGCAGGGAGAGAAGGAAAGAAGGAGATAGCTTAGAACAGAGACGCGGCGAACATCTATAGAGGATGGAAGGAGAATGCAAGGGACATGGAAGGATCTGTCAGAGAAAGAGGAGACGCAAGAAAAAATGTCAGAGAAGCCCCAAAGAATCAAGAAGCACCTGATCACGTTACAGAGAAGTAAAAGAAGATGAACACCGGGGTGAGGCCACTGGACTTAGGATTTAGGTCAAAGGAGGCTATTAAAAAGAGTTTCTGTAGAGTGATGCCGACAGAAACTAAATTGCAAGGAGTGAATCAGTGCTGAGGAAGCTGAGACGGGATTTTTTGAACAGTTTGGCATTCTGACCGCTTAGAAGTAGGAGCCATTGAAGGCAACAGGATTGAAGCAAGAATTGTTTGTTTGGGGATGGGGAGATTTGCATGAATTCAATGACAAAAAATAGGAAACCAGAGGAGGTGGAGAGATTCAGGAAAAGAAGAGCAATTACTGGCAGGCAAGCCTTAGAAGGCTTCCCTGGTGGCTCAGTGGTAAAGAATCTGCCTGCAATGTGGGAACTCGGGTTCTACCCCTGGGTTGGGAAGATCCCTTGGAGAAGAGAATGGCAACCCACTCCAGCACTCTTGCCTGGAAAATCCTATGGATAGAGGAGCCTGGCGGGCTACAGTCCCTGGGGTCACAAAGAGCTGGACACGACTGAGTGACTAATTTCACTTCAAGGCTTAGGAGGAGTCAGTTGAGTTAAGATTTTGTCAGAGATTCTTTGACTAAAGAGGAGAGATGTGTCTTCTTCTGAGTCAGGAGTAAAGGAGGAAAAGAAAAAGATAGATAAGACAGACAAGTCTTGAGGTGGAGACATCAGTTAATTCAAACCTTAATACATTCAGAGATCTAGGTCATCGGCTATGATGAGGGAGGCAGGAATAGGGTTGAACATTTGAAAAGATAGGAAATAGCAGTAATGCAGAATATGAGTGAGTTAAAAAGAAATGGCTGAGATGTTTCCAAGCTGGAATGAGAGCTAAAATTTGCTACAAGGACTTACAGATGACCCAGTTAGTATAATTTAGTGACTTTCTTCAGGAATGCTCAGAAACAAAGTGAACAGAGCAAGAGATCAGTAACAAAAAATAGACAATTCCTCAATATGACCATATTCCTAGAGGCAATTTCAATGGAACTGGAAAATAGTTCAGCTCAATGATAATGAAAATATTACATAATAAAACATGTGGAATGCAGTTAAAGTCATTTTTAGGGGAAAATGTGTCATCTGTAAAGGAGTAGCTTAGAAGATAGTATCTGAAGAGTAAAGAAGACTGAAGGTTAGTGATCTATCCAGATCTATAGATCAAGTTCTCAAATTAACAAGTAAATTAAGCAAATCTATTGGAAACAAGGTTAATACACAAAATGAATTGTATTTCTAAATACATTTCTAAATAATTAGAAAATTAAAAACTTCATCTCATTTAAATAGGATTAAAAAATCAAATTATTGGAAATAAGTCTAACAAAAGGTGTGCAAGGTGTCTATAAACATTATTTAAAGACAGCAAATAAAATCTAAATAAATGGAGGGATATGCCATGTTTGTGGATTGGAGCACATAATATTGTAAAGGTATTAATTTCCCTGAAATCCATAGACTCAATATAAACCTCAAAAATATTCTGGAATTTTTTTAAAGACATGGAATTTGACAAGAATTTAAATTATATGTGGAAATACAAAAGGCCAAAGGCCAAGAATAGCCAGAACAATCTTGAAGAAGAGCAAAGCTAAAAAACTCACCCTGATAACACAAATTATAATGCTGGGGGATTAAGACAGTGTGGTACTGGCATGAGAAAGAAAAAAAAGAAAAAGCAGAGGAAGAAACAACAGATCAATGGACAGAATAGAGAAACTAGAAACAAACCAACACTTCATTTATAACAAAGATTATACTGTAGTACAGTGGCGGGGGAAACCATCTTTTTAATAAGTGATTCTGGGTCAACAGATATCCTTATGGAGAAAACCCCTTCTTAATCTCTATCTCACATGATTAAAAACCCCACAAAACAAGAGCCCAGCTGGATTGTGGATCTAAATGTAAAAACTAAAACAATTATAGTTTTAGAAGATAACACAAGAGAATATTTTTGTGTTATTAAGATATGCTAAAATTTCTTAAGTAGGACATGAAAGTCACTAGCCATAGATAAATTAGAGTACGTGAAAATAAAGAACTTCTTTTCATCAAAAGATACCATTTGAAGGAGTGAAAAGGCAAGCCACAGACTGAAAAAAGAAATGCAATATATACTTTTAACAAAGGGCTCATTCAGAATGAATGAAGAAATCCTTTAAGTTACTGAGGGGGGATAAAAATGAAGCAAATGCTACAGAAAAATGGACAAAGGACTTAGCATGCATATCACAAGAGAATATCCAAATGGCTAATACACATCTGAAAAGTTGGTTAACCTCATTATTCATCAGGGGAATGCAAATTTAAACTATAATTAGATACCCCTTTTTACTTACCAGAATGGTTAGGTTAAACAACTAAATGTCAGTGAGGATATGGAGCAGCTAGAGAGATCTCATACACTGTTAGCAGGTGTGCACATTAGTACAACTTCAGAAAACTGGCAGCATCTACTAAAGCTGAATACGTGGATACATTATGACCCAGAAATTTCACTCCTAGGTATATATTTAACAGCCACACATATATGTGTGCATATAAAAACATTAAAAGTTTCATGGCAGTGGTAGTCATAGTAATAAGCAAATAAAAACAATTCAAAGTCCCTCAACATTAGACTGGATAAACTATAGGATATTATGAATCTTGGAAAATTAATTAAATATTGTTCAATGCAATAACATGGATGATACAAAAATAATGTTACAAATATATAACAAGAAGTCAGACACAAAATGATATGTATTTAATGATTCAGTTTATGTAAAGTTCAAAACAAAGGCAACCACTTCACAGCCATTAAGGTGACTGCTATTTTTTTAAAAAAGCAGAAAAATACAGCTGTTGGAGAAGATGGGAAGAAATTTAGACCTCTCATTCACTCTTGGTGGGTGGAAAGATAATGCAATCACTATGGGAAATGTGGTGGTGGTTCTTCAAAAAATTGAAAATTGTATTGCTATATGCTCCTTGGAAGAAAAGCTATGACAAAACCTCACAGCATATTAAAGAGCAGAGATGCTATTTTGCCAACAAAGGTCCATCTAGTCAAAGTTATGGTTTTTCCAGTAGTCGTGTATGGATGTGAGAGTTGGNCTTATTCTTAATCACTTAAAGTCATAGGCTTCTGATCAACCACCCACCTCTACCAAATCTCTGCTCTGCCTCCAAACTCTTTCTGTCCTATTGTGGCCCTTCTCAATCTTTGGCTTATCCAAAAGCCAACTTCTGCCTTTAGCATGGAATCTTCACTTCAGTGGAGCATTTTGTCTCCAACATTAGCAGGGCTCTCTGGAAATAACTCTTCTTACTTTTGGGTATCTCTCAATCCCATTTGGTTATATTTCAAACCTTTAATGACCTCTAGTTCCCTTTAACGTTTTGAAATCCTTATCCAACTCACAGCAAGAGATAATTCCTCTTCCCAGAGAAAATGGAGATAATCAAGGTTCAAACTGGACCCTGCCCTCAAACTACATGCATCTACATCTGTTTAATGTCCTCTGTTTTCCCTTCCTGGCCTTTCATTAAGAGATTTCTCTCTTGGTTATGGATAATTTCTCCATATCTCAGGAACCTTGATCCAACAATTATTCCCTTTCTTCCCCAGCAGATTCATTATGTTAAAACTGATCTATTTCATCTTAAAAAAAAAAAAAAAAGGTGTGCCATTTATCCCATGGTGCTATTTAGTGACTAACCCATGTTCTTTTCTGCAGTCAGATTTCTTGAAAAAAGTAGTACTTCATTTTTTCCCATTTAGTTTCAATGCACTGCTCCTGTAGCATTCTGGGAAAGGTCTCTAGTGACTTCCTTCTTCTTGAATCCAATGAATACGTCAGCGGTCTCTGCAGGTCAAATAGCAGGATGAACTTTCCTTGGTTTCAATTATACCATGCTCCTTTTTGACCATCTCTGGAATAAATCACTATGCTTTTCAGGACCAGTACAGGGTGTCCAACTGCGTATCTGGAGTTATCTCAGCTGCCCTGCAGAAACTTGAAGCCCAGGACCATAGTAGATATATAGATATAAGCCATGGCTTCTGCACAGCTATTCCTGTAACTCAGCTCTCTATTCCTATAACTCAGCTCTCTATTCCAATACCATTCATGTCATCAGGAAGGATTTCCCTGATGATCTTTTATGTAAAAAAGAAGTACCAAAATAAAATCTTAAAACAGTTTTTCACCCTACCCAAGATACTTCTGTTTTCCTTGTATTGGATTGTTTTTCTCCATAAAACCTAATGCCATGTGACGTACATAACATATATTTATTTTGTTGCTTGATTAGTATCTTCCTCCCTTGTTGGAATGTAAGTTTCATGAGAACAGAAATTTGCTCTGGTCATAGATATATACCTGGTAACTGTCATCAGCTCTTCAGAAATATTTGATGAGTTATTGAATGAATAGCTAAAAATAGGTTCTTTAGTTCTTCTCACTCAAATATTTCTCCTGTG
This sequence comes from Neotragus pygmaeus, assembly GCA_006410875.1. Taxonomy (NCBI): domain Eukaryota; kingdom Metazoa; phylum Chordata; class Mammalia; order Artiodactyla; family Bovidae; genus Neotragus; species Neotragus pygmaeus. Next base: position 21,235 of record SJYV01027156.1, read on the forward strand.
TTCTGCAAATTGCCATGTATTAGGCTCTGTGCTGTGAAATATACATGTAACTGTCCCACCCTAAACTTCTGAGCACAGTGCCCTAGTGTTCAGTTCTATGTGATTGCCCTGGCTTTCATTTCTACCTGCTTCCTCCTTTATCTCTATGACTATCTCATTGCCTCTTATAGCTCTCCAGCATGACCTCCACACCTTAATTACTCACTCCAGCCTCCAGGGGTCTTTCTGGAAAGTCCATTTTTTGTTTTATCATATGGTCTTTTTAAACTGTAATGTCACATCTTGATTAAATGAGCCTGATTAAAGTGTCACACCTTGATTAAAATCCTTAACTGTCTGTAGTCTTTAGGAGACTGAAGTGAGAACTTCCATAATTTAGCAAACATCACTTTACAAAAGGTATCTTTCCAGGAGCACCTCTTCTCCCTTGTCCTCCCTCAGAGTGGCTAAGAGTTAAGAAGGGACTGCCTGAATTCTAGCTCTGGCCACACAGCTCATCCCTTATGAGCCTCCCTTCATTTTCAGGCCTGTGAAATTGAGCTAAAAAAGGCATGTACCTTATCATAAACATACCTACTACATAGTAAGTGTTAAACAGATAATAGCTAGAATTGTTACCATTACTTTAAAGTCAGTCCATTCTTCACATCTTACTTTATAGCTACACTTCTGTTCATTTATTCTTTTTTTTAAATTTTTAATTTTTACTTTATTTTACTTTACAATACTGTATTGGTTTTGGCATACATTGACATTTATTCTTTTCCTTACTATCAAGTCATCCTTTGAGACACCTTCCCTGGTTTTGATACCTCCTACTGATTTTATTAAGTGCCCGCTTTTTGCTCTCAACACTGTTTGTATACTTTTGTCAAAGTACTGGACTCACTGCATTGTAATAATGTGTTAACTGACTTGGTTCCTTCCCTCCCTCACCACCCCATGGTGGAAATTCTCTGAAGGCAGAGTGTGGATATTCTGACTTTGTTAAATTAACAACTGTTAAGTGGGGCACAGTACAGAATAGTGAGCCTTATTTAAACAGCTGACCACAGATATGTTGAAATAGAGAGGTTTATTGCTCACAGGTCTGAAGGGAGCACCCAGCATGCCTCAAGGGGCCACATGGGAAGGTAACTGGCAGAGTGCGTACAGAGAGAAGGGCCATCATGCATTCATGTGGTGGTTTGCTTTGGATTCCTAGGCAATGAGTCAAATTGACTGATCAATTCAGAACAAGAGTGGGGTTTTGGTCTGCCACAGCAGGTCATATCTAAGAGGCACATAGGTAAACAGACCCTAGGGGCAGAAAGAGTGTTGGTCACAAGGGCTATTGGGAAGTCACCTCAGGAACTTCCATCTGCTTGTGACCTGCCACTGCTATCCAGGGCATGTACTTCATTCAGAGTCTGATACTGGTTTAAGGCCCCCACACAATGCATTTCTGGCAGCAATACCATGGGTCTAGCTTTGCTGTACTCTCAACATTCATTTCAGTTCAGTCACACAGAGGTGTCCGACTCTTTGTGACCCCATGGACTACAGCACATCAGGCTTCCCTGTCCATCACCAACTCCCAGAGCTTACTCAAACTCATGCCTATTGAGTCGATGATGCCACACAACCATCTCATCTTCTGTTGTCCCCTTCTCTTCCTGCCCTCAATCTTTCCAGCATCAGGGTCTTTTCCAATGAGTTAGTTATTTGCACCACGTGGTCAAAGTATCAGAGTTTCAGCGTCAGCATCAGTCCATCCAAAGAATATTCAGGACTGATTTCCTTTAGGATGAACTGGTTGGATCTCCTTGCAGTCCAAGGGACTCTCAAGAATCTTCTCCAACATCACAGTTCAAAAGCATCAATTCTTTGGTGCTCAGCTTTCTTTATAGTCCAACTTTCACATTCTTACATGATTACTGGAAAAATCACAGCTTTGACTAGATGGAACTGGGTAGGCAAAGTAATGTCTCTGCTTTTTAATATGCTGTCTAGGTTTGCCATAGCTTTTCTTCCAAGGAGCAAGTGTCTTTTAATTTCACAGCTGCAGTCACCATCTGCAATGATTTTGGAGCCCAAGAGAATAAAGTCTGTCACTGTTTCCATTGTTTCCCCATCTATTTGCCATGAAATGAAGGGACTTGATGCCATGATCATAGTTTTCTGAATGTTGAGTTTTAAGCCAACTTTTTCACTCTCTTCTTTCACTTTTACCAAGATTCTCTTTAGTTCTTCTTCACTTTCTGCTGTTCTGGTAGTATCATCTGAATATCTAAGGTTACTGATATTTCTTCCAGCAATCTTGATTCCAGCTTGTGCTTCATCCTGCTTGGCTTTTCACATGATGTACTCTACATATAAGTTAAATAAGCAGGGTGACAATATACATCCTTGATGTACTTCTTTCCCTATTTGGAACCAATCTGTTGTTCCAAGTCAAGTTCTAACCGTTGCTTCTTGACCTGCATACAGATTTCTCAGGAGGCAGGCAAGATGGTCTGGCATTCCCATCTCTTGAAGAATTTTCCACATTTTCTTGTGGTCTACACAGTCAAAGGCTTTGGCGTAACCAATAAAGCAGAAGTAGACATTTTTCTGGAATTCACTTGCTTTTTTTATGATCCAACAGATGTTGGCAATTTGATCTCTGGTTCCTCTGCTTTTTCTAAAACCAGCTGGAACATCTGGAAGTTCCTGACTCACATACTGTTGAAGCATGTCTTGGAGGATTTTGAGTTTTACTTTGCCAGTGTGTGAGATGAGTACAGGTGTGCTGTAGTTTGATCATTCTTTGACGTTGCCTTTCTTTGGGATTGGAATGAAAATTGACCTTTTCCAGTCCTGTGGCCACTGCTGACCTTTCCAAATTTGCTGGCATATTGAGTGCATTACTTTAACAGCGTCATCTTTTAGGATTTGAAATAGCTCAACTGGAATTCGATCACCTCCACTAGCTTTGTTTGTAGCAATGCTTCCTAGGGCCCACTTGACTTCACATTCCAAGATATCTGGGTCTAGGTGTGATTACATTATTGTGATTATCTGGGCCATGAAGATTTTTTTTTTAATAGTTCTGTGTTTTCTTGCCACCTCTTCTTAATATCTTCTGCTTCTGTTAGTTCCATACTGTTTCTGTCCTTTGTTGTTCCCATCTTTGCATGAAATGCCAAGCTGAATTTTTGCTTCCCTACATCTATGCTGTAAGTGTCTGCACTTCCAGGTATTGCTCCCTCATCTTACCAGGTTCAAACTCTGCCTCTCTCTCCAAGGATATGAGGCTCACCCTGATCCAAATAGTTTAAATAATTTTCCACTCTCAACAATCAGTATATTTTTACCAGTAGTTATTTAAAGGAATTTATCATATTCTACTTTATTTCATCAAATCATTAATACTGGAATATAAGCCCCTTGACAATAAGACTTGGCCACTAACGTTTAGACTATAAAGTTGTATAGTGTGGGAATAGCCTGGAAGTATCTTTCAGTTCAGTTCAGTTCAGTCGCCCAGTCGTGTCCGACTCTGCAACCCCATGAATCGCAGCACGCCAGTCTTCCCTGTCCATCACCAATTCTTGGAGTTCACTCAGATTCACATTCATTGAGTCAGTGATGCCATCCAGTTATCTCATCCTCTGTCATCCCCTTCTCCTCCTGCCCCCAATCCCTCCCAGCGTCAAAGTCTTTTCCAAAGAGTCAACTCTTCGCATGAGGTGGCCAAAGTACTGGAGTTTCAGCTTTAGCATCATCCCTTCCAAAGAAATCCCAAGGCTGATCTCCTTCAGAACAGACTGGTTGGATCTCCTTGCAGTCCAAGGGACTCTCATGAGTCTTCTCCAACACCACAATTCAAAAGCATCACTTCTTCGGTGTTCAGCCTTCTTCACAGTCCAACTCTCACATTCATACATGACTACTAGAAAAACCACAGCCTTGACTAGACAGACCTTAGCAAAGTAATATGTCTGCTTTTGAATATGCTATCTAAGTTGATCATAACTTCTCTTCCAAGGAATAAGCATCTTTTAATTTCAACTGTAGGAAATTCTTTTTTTCTTTTAATTTTTTTAACTTTTTTTTGCTCCTAATCCTGAAATTCTTGCATGGAGTATAATATCTGTAGAATGTCTTGCTCAAAACTAAATATAATATAGAAAATTACTGTATTCTTAATCACAGCCCAGTTGAAACTGTTTACCTCAGATTGGGGCTTGAACCCATGTGCTGGTACTTGAATCCAGCATGGGACTCAAACGCATGTGGCCATGACTTGAACTTAGCCAAAACCCACAGCACCTCGTCTCCTTTATTAGGAAGCTCAGGTTCTTGATGTCTCATCACAGAATTCAGTAAGAGAAGAAGTGATACATAAGAAGATTTATTCAGATTCAGAGAGAAGCAAACTCCACAGACCTCTGTGCCACTGTAGAGGACAAGTGCAGCTGAAAAATGTAGCATGTGGCATGTAGTTAGTCTCTATGGGCTGAGTAATTTAATATGCTAATGAACAGGGGATTATTCCAACTATTTTGGCAAAGAGGTGGCGATTTCCAAGAATTGGGCCATCACCCATTCCTTGGTCTTTTGACAGTGTCTTGGATCTGCTGTAGTGCCTCTGAATGTGTCATTTTGCTTGCTAGTTGAGAATCAAAATCTAGTCAAAATTGAATTGTCTGCCATCTTGGACCCCTTAATTCTAATCTGTTATGTTGTGCCCTTCTTCAAAAAGTTGTGCCCTGTCCCTTTTCCTCCTGTTACACAGTGTCCAAGAATCATGTCAGAGAAAATCTTTAAAGTTCCTAATNCAGCCTTCTTCACAGTCCAACTCTCACATTCATACATGACTACTAGAAAAACCACAGCCTTGACTAGACAGACCTTAGCAAAGTAATATGTCTGCTTTTGAATATGCTATCTAAGTTGATCATAACTTCTCTTCCAAGGAATAAGCATCTTTTAATTTCAACTGTAGGAAATTCTTTTTTTCTTTTAATTTTTTTAACTTTTTTTTGCTCCTAATCCTGAAATTCTTGCATGGAGTATAATATCTGTAGAATGTCTTGCTCAAAACTAAATATAATATAGAAAATTACTGTATTCTTAATCACAGCCCAGTTGAAACTGTTTACCTCAGATTGGGGCTTGAACCCATGTGCTGGTACTTGAATCCAGCTTGGGACTCAAACGCATGTGGCCATGACTTGAACTTAGCCAAAACCCACAGCACCTCATCTCCTTTATTAGGAAGCTCAGGTTCTTGATGTCTCATCACAGAATTCAGTGAGAGAAAAAGTGATACATAAGATTTATTCAGATTCAGAAAGAAGCAAACTCCACAGACCTCTGTGCCATTGTAGAGGACAAGTGCAGCTGAAAAATGTAGCATGTGGCATGTGGTTAGTCTCTATGGGCTGAGTAATTTAATATGCTAATGAACAGGAGGATTATTCCAACTATTTTGGGGAAGAGGTGGCGATTTCCAAGAATTGGGCCATCACCCATTCCTTGGTCTTTTGACAGTGTCTTGGATCTGTTATAGTGCCTCTGAATGTGTCATTTAGCTTGCTAGTTGATAATCAAAATCTAGTCAAAGTTGAATTGTCTGCCATCTTGGACCCCTTGATTCTAATCTGTTATGTTGTGCCCTTCTTCAAAAAGTTGTTCCCTGTCCCTTTTCCTCCTGTTACACAGTGTCCAAGAATCATGTCAGAGAAAATCTTTAAAGTTCCTAATTTACTGATGATATCAAGCTCTTTTACAAAGACCCTGATGCCTGAATGATAATGCATACAATGTACTGAATTTATAAATATATAAAACATAGTAGTTATGTATATTTATTGTTATAATAAATGTTTATTTCTCTCTATATAAGTATATATATGTATATATATGATAGACTAATGCCTAATTTCAGACTTTTCTTCACTTTGCAAACTGATTCCCCATTACAAAGTGTGTAATAATTCTTTTTGCAGATATTTAGTTGAAGTAGCTATTCTAGGGACTTCCTTGGTGGTCCAGTGGTTAAGACTGCACTTTTAATGCAAAGGGTGAGGGTTGCATCCCTGGTCAAGGAACGAGGATCCCACATGTCTCATGGTGCAGCCAAAAAATAAAAATAAAAAATAGAGTACCTGTTCTCTATCATGTTCAGGAATCTAAAATGTCTTTGTAGCATAAGATTTTTGTTCTGTTATTCAATTAGTGATATCAATTAAACTTTATTTTTACATAGCAGTAATATATTTGAAAAATATGCTGTTCTTAATAGCAAAAGAGTGTTTAAGTGACTTGAGAAAAACAAAATCACTTTTTATTAACTTCTTCAACACATTTCACTTTTGGATGTATTTTTAAATTTTTAATAGTGATGCATGGTATTAAATGCCACAGTTCTCTTGACATTATCATTAATATAAAAATGCTAGATTAATTCTAAACTTTCCTGATCTTGAAATGATAAGCAGTTATCAATAGAAACTGCAGCCTGGCTTGCTGCAGTCCTTGGGGTTGCAAAGAGTTGGACACAACTGAGTGACTGAACTGACTGACAGATCAAAAGAAACGTTCAAAACCTTTTCAATGTATCTACAGTTCCTCAGAATATTGCTAATTTATAAATAAAACCCCTGATAATATGTTAATTATAAATTAAATCCTGTTACCACTCAAAATAAAATAACAATGAAAATCACATATCTTCTGCTTGGCTTTGTTGAAATTCTATTAGAGAAGAAAAATAAGCATAATATACAGTTTTTCCCAAAGGTTCCTCTACTGATTTCAGCCCTGCACACCTGTTGTCATATCCAGAGCTTGGTCAGACACTGCCACTATTCCAACCCCATTCCAATGAAGCATTGACCATTGACTGGTCCCTTTCTTTTGCTAAGATTGTATAATTCATTACTTCCATAATTGCTGCCAGTATTACAGGTTTTCCTGATGTTCTGTCTTCATCTCATTGTTTTGGAAGAATTCTGAAGTCTTCAGACAGGCATATTATTACTGTTGGATAATACACAAGCAATCAGATTGGAAATGCTTCAAATTCTTCATCCAGCCCCAAATTATCTGGAAAAACCTGCATTTCTGTGGTCAACTTGCTGCATTGCACTCCACAATAACTGTTTCTAACTTTTTCTACTCATTTTAAGTTTTAGACCATTATTTTAAAGAAGATGGCCTTGCCCCATATCATAGAGAAAAGAGAAATCAGCACATGTCAGCTTCCAAGTATTAGGTGGACTCCCACCTAATCCAGTTCCCACTCTACCCACACCAACTCTCCTTTTCCTCTATGTGTCATGGCAGGTATTACCTCCATCTATGCATGGATCCCTTTCTTTCTGGCTTTCTCAGGAACCTCAAACTGCCAGATCATCTCAATGAGAATAAGAAAAGTTTATTTATTTAGAACTTGCTATAGCAAGGGAATCAGCTTCTGTCACTGTTTGTCTATTATGAATAATTCTGTTCTGGACATTCATGTACAAGTTTTTGTTTGTACATATGTTTTCAGGTCTTTTGGGTATATATCCAAGAGTGAGATTTTTGGATTATATAGTTTTTCTATGTTTAACTTATAGAGGAACTGCCACAATGGTTGCAGCAATTTATATTCCTAACAGCATTATATAAGTGTTCCAATTTTTCTATATTCTTACCAATACTTGTTATTAGAGCCATAGTAGTGGATGTTAAATGGTATCTTACAGTGATTTTGATTACATTTCTCTAATGCTTAACCATACTGAGCATCTTTTAATGTACTCATTGATCATGTATCTGTCTTCTTTAGAGAACTGTCTATACAAATTCTTTGCACATTTTTTTTTCAGTGAACTTACTTGTCTTTTAATAGTTAAGATGTAAAGTTCAGTTCAGTTCAGTTGCTCAGTTGTGTCCAACTCAATGTGTCACCATGGACTGCAGCATGACAAGCCACTCTGCCATCACCATTTCCTGGAGCTTTCTCAAACTCATGTCCATTGAGTCAGTGATGCCTCTGTCATCCTCTGTCACCCCCTGTCATCAGTTTCTCCTCCTGCCTTCAATCTTTCCCAGCATCAGGGTCATTTCCAATGAGTCAGTTCTTCACATCATATGGCCAGAGTAGCCTCAGCATCAGTCCTTCCAATGAATATTCAGTACTGATTTGTTTTGGGATTGAATGGCTTGATCTCCTACACTCCAAGAGACTCTCAAGAGTCTTCTCCAATACCACAGTTCAAAAGCATCAATTCTTTGGCAACCAGCTTTCTTTATGGTCCAGCTTTCACATCCATACTTTTATATATTTGAATACGTANGTTTTGGGATTGAATGGCTTGATCTCCTACACTCCAAGAGACTCTCAAGAGTCTTCTCCAATACCACAGTTCAAAAGCATCAATTCTTTGGCAACCAGCTTTCTTTATGGTCCAGCTTTCACATCCATACTTTTATATATTTGAATACGTAGCACTCATCAGATACATGATTTGAAATTTAGTTTCTTCCATCCTATTAGCTGTCCTTTAATTTTATCAGTGTTGTCTTTTGAGCGCAGAAGTTTTTAGTTTTGGTAAAGTTCAATTCGTCTTTTTTTTTCTTCCTTTGGTTGCTTGTGCTTCATATGTTGTATTAAAAATACCATTGACTAATCCGAGGTCACAAATATTTTATTTTTTAATTTTTTTGTTCTGCTTTATTTATTTTTTAAATTTTATTTTTACTTTATTTTACTTTGCAATACCGTATTGGTTTCACCATACATTAACATGAATCCGCCACAGGTGTATACAAGCTCCCAATCCTGAATCCCCCTCCCACTACCCACCCCACATCCTGTCTCTTATACA
>SJYV01027162.1:0-61121 GCA_006410875.1 Neotragus pygmaeus
ATTTCAGGCAGATTCTTTACAGTCTAAGCCACCAGGGAAGCCCATCTAGTCAGGCTGTGTAGAACTAAAGCATTCTTTTCCTTGGCTGCATTGTAAGGGTATATCATGCTTATTTAATCAATCTCTTTGTGACTGATGTTCAGTTTGTTTCCAGTTTTTCACTTTTATGAATAATATATAGCATACATCATTGCCCATACATTTTTTTGTATGTTTGTGATTATTTCTTTAACAGAAATGCCAAAATGATAGACTTGCCCAGTTAAAATGTATATACATGAGAATTCCCTGGTGGTCCAGTGGTTAGGATTCTGTGCTTTCACTGTCAAGGGCCTGATTCAGTCCCTGGGCAGGGGAATCAAGATCCTGAAAGCCAGATGGCATTAAAAAAAAGGTTACATTTGTAAGGCAAGTGTAGAGAAAAGAGAGTGAGCCAGATAGTCAGGCAAGAAAAGGAAACTTATTAAGGGGAAACCAAGAGAGTGACTGGCCCTTGAGAAGAAGCAGTGTCCTCTCTTCCTGATGGAGTCCTTCTTATACCTTGCCAGTGAAAAACTCTCTGAGCAGGTGGTTAATTTTTAGCCGCAGCTAGGGTCTTGGGGTCATGTAACCTGAGGTCTGGAATCTGGTGGTTGCATAGCCTTGAGAAAGTCAGCACTAGTGGGAAAACAGAATGTCTGCTTGAGCAATGTGATCAATCTCAAGGGTCAGTGTGACTTCATTCTTTGTGAGGTCAACGTAATGAGCCATTTTAACCATGAGCCTCCATGTAGGCCCTGTCACTGTTAAATATTTAACAGACGCTAACAAATTGTCCTCAGAAAAACTGTATCAGTTTATGTTGTTTTCTCACATCCATTCCAACACCAGATAGCAGATAACATGTATTTTTGAAAACTAATTGTTAGTGATGTCAAATGAATTGCTATTCATGTTGTGAAATGGAGTATTTCCTGTCATGTAAGTAAACAATGATGTTACAGTCAGGAGTGTTGCAGCTTTTCTGTGTGAGCCAGTGAGTCTTAAGGGAATTCAGGAAGAAGAATACCTGCTATCTAATAGCTATCAGGCTGCAGCCACTCCCTGTAGGGAGTGTGAAAACCCAAGATGGGGATGTGAAAACCCAAGATGCTGGCCACAGACAGCTGAAATGCATCTGAAAGGAATGATTTTAGTGAGCCCAGACTCTTGCATCTTCCCTTGCACAGAATAGTGCTAAATTCTTAACTTGAAACAATAATCTTTGATGTTCAGACTACCTGCCCCCTTTGTTGCAAATTTGAATATGGCCTGACTCCTTCCCCTTCCCTCTTCGGAACAATTCTCTGAGGGTCACTTGAGATGCTGTCTCCCAGGCTCCATGTCCTAAACATTCCAACAACAACAGAAAAAACCCAAAAACGTAACTCTCAGCTTCTAGGTTGTGACTATTTTTAAGTCTACAGTGTTCTAATAGAGAGAAAGTGGGCCGTACATATATTTGATCAACAAACATTTATTGAAAACTTGCTGTGTGGTAGACATGATTCTAGATGCTGGGATTTTAACAAACAATATTAAGAGAGAAAAATCCCTACTCTTGTGGAGTTTATGATCAGGGTTGCTGTGGTCAATTGTTAGGAAACAATGGGATACTTAAGGAAATCTAATAAAATACAGGCAGGGTTGGTGAGACACACCCTGTGACTAGTGGCTGTATGGAGCCATTATCGCCACAAGGCCTATGGTGGGGGCTGGGTATATAGCTACAGCTTGGCAAGAAATTGCCCCAAGAGGAGCTATGGTCTTCAGAAAAGGAACATTAAAATGGCCAGCCAACTCAAGGCTTAATATAGAGGGCCAAAGGAATAAATACCCAAATTCTACTTGTTTTTCACCCTCTTGTCCTGTCCAGTAGTGACTATTTGTATCCTCCCTCTCTGTTTGGTTCTTAGAAGTACATCCACATAGTCTCTTCCAAGTCTCCTTGATAATTTTCCAGTCGCAGACTACCAGTGAACTCACTGAATCATTAATCTTGAATTAATATGATTTTAAACATCAGCTCAGTTCAGTTCAGTCACTCAGTTGTGTCTGACTCTTTGTGACCCCATGGACTGCAGCATGCCAGGCCTCCCTGACCATCACCAACTCCTGGAGTTTACTCAAACTCATGTCCATTGAGTTGGTTGATGCCATCCAACCATCTTATCCTCTGTCGTCCCCTTCTCCTCCCGCCTTCAATCTCTCCCAGCACCAGGTCTTTTCAAATGAGTCAGTTCTTTGCATCAGGTAGCCGAAGTATTGGAGTTTCAGCCTCAACATTAGTCCTTCCAATGAGTATTCAGGACTGATTTCCTTTAGGATGGTTGGTTGGATCTCCTTGCAGTCCAAGGGAATTAGTATGATTTTAAACATATCTTCCTTCAAACAAGGTGGACAATTAAATATACCTCCCCAAATTCCGGTGGCTCAGACGGTAAAAGCATCTACCTGCAATGTGAGAGACCCAGGTTCAATCCCTGGGTTGAACTGGAAGATCCCCTGGCAAAGGAAATGGCACCCCACTCCAGTACTCTTGCCTGGAAAATCCCATGACGGAGAAGCCTGATAGGCTACAGTCTGAGGGGTCACAAAGAGTTGGGCATGACTGAGTGACTTCACTTTCACCTTCCCCAAACTCTGCCCTCTAAGGAGGATTTCTCTTCACTACAGCTTTTTAGGATCACCATTCTGCCACCATCCCTTGCAGACACATCTGTAACCTAAGAAGAGTACTCTTTCATCCTCTGTTAAATGTTTATAGGGGACTCCTCATGGGGCTCTAAGGTGCACTGGGGGGTCATGTGTTGACTCAATAAGAGTAAGTGTTGCAGGAAGGGGACCCCTTCCAAGGCCTGAGAGTGGGCTTTTGTCTAACACTTGGAAATAATTGTCCAAGGAGACACCCCTACTGACAAAGCAAAAGATTTTATTGGAAAGCGGTATTCGGTCAGAGCGCAGCAAAGTAAGGGAAACCAGGAGAACTGCTCTATTATGTGGCTTACAATCTCAGATTTTATGGTAATGGGATTAGTTTCCGGGTTTTCTCTGGCCAATCACCTTCCTTGACCTGTATTCGGTATGACTCAGGGTCCTTCCTGGTGGTGTGTGCATCTCTCAGCCAAGATGAATTTCAGTGAGAAGGATTATGGGAGTTTGGTAGAATATGGACTGACATCTCCCTCCTTTAGGCCCCTCCTGAATTCTCCCAGTTAGTTTTTGGCTGCTGCTGCTAAGTCGCTTCAGTTGTGTCTGACTCTGTGCGACCCCATATACGGCAGCCCACCAGGCTCTGCCGTCCCTGAGATTCTCCAGGCAAGAACACTGGTGTGGGTTGCCATTTCCTTCTCCAATGCATGAAAGTGAAAAGTGAAAGTGAAGTCGCTCAGTCGTGTCTGCTACAGCACCGTATTCCTTATATAGACCTCTTGTTGCAAAACAGCTCTTCCGAGTGATTATCATTACGGCTGCCCACGTATGCAGGTGGTTTTGGTCAGCGGTTTTCTAAAATAAGTATTGATACAATGATACTGTGAACTACTTTATTATACAGTTTGCTTATACTTTCTTATTCTGTTTTGGTCTGGTCTCTTTTTAAAATGTAATTTACTAATTTTTGGCTGCACTGGGTTTTCGTTTCTGTGTGTGGGCTTTCTTCAGTTGCAGTGAGCAGGCTTCTCATTGTGGTAGCTTCTCTTGTTGCAGAGCATGAACTGTACAGTGGATGGGCTTCAATAGTTACTATTGGAAGGTTCCAGAACATGAGTTCAGAAGTTGTGGCACACAAGCTCAGGTGCCCCTTGGCATGTGGAATCTTCTAGGACAAGGGATCAGAACTGTGTCCCTTACCTTGGCAAGTGGATTCTTAACCACTGGACCACAGGGAAACCCTGGTCTGATCTTATATTTTGCTATCCCATTTAACAAAGAAATAGCTTTTTGTATCCGTTATTCTGATTCAGTGAAGCAGATTACACAAGTAAATGATGGATATTTTGGGTCAGATAGTCACTTGCTTTCCCATGTTCAGGAGTTTAGTGTCTGTCAGGTTCCAATGGCAAATCAGAAGCTGCTTTTCAGATGGAGGATGGTTATCATGAGATAAAGGCAAACTTGACTCCAAAACCTCAGGAATCTGAGCTACATTAAGTCTTTTAATCTATGAACATTGCGTGTCTCTCCATTTGTTTTCTTTATTTTTTTAGTCAACATTTTGTATTTTTTTGCCATACAGATCCTGCTCATGTTTCATCAAGTTTGTTTTATTTTTTTTTGAGAATTGTAATTAATAATAATATGTTTTAAAATTTTTCAATTTATGATGTTATATCACCCCCAGTTTCACTAAGGCATAATTGATAAATAAAAATCATTTACATTCAAGGTGTATAACTTGATACTTTTATTTACATATATATTGTGATAACCACAAAGAATCTAATTTACATATTCATCACCTCACACAGTTACCATTTTCTTTTTCTTTTTTTCTGTGGTGAGAACAGTTGAAATTAAATCTCATAGCAAATTTCAAGTACTGTTAATTATAGTCACACTGCCCACTGTTCTTTAAATTTCCCACTGTTTTGTTAATTTGGGGTAATTTGGTAATGGAGTAATTCCCATTTACCCATCACCAACTCCTGGAGTCCATCCAAACCCTTGTCCATTGAGTCAGTGATGCCATCCAACCATCTCATCCTCTGTCGTCCCCTTCTCCTCCTGCCCTCAATCTTTCCCAGCATCAAGGTCTTTTCAAATGAGTCAGCTCTTCGCATCAGGTGTCCAAAGTACTGGAGTTTCAGCTTCAACATCAGTCCTTCCAATGAACATGCAGGACATAGACTGTCTTTATCTTCTAGGTATACTTGAAATGATGTATTCTGCTGTTGTTCAGTACATTTCAATTAGATCCTGGTTTTTTGCTTGTGTGCGTGTGTGTGTGGCCAGGCTTCATGGCTTGTGGGATCTTATTTCTCTGACCAGGAATCAAACCCAGCCCACATCAGTGAAAGCACCAAGTCTTAACCACTTGGCCACCAAGAAGTTTCCTAGATTATGTTGATTGACGGGGTCCTTCAATTCTTTTCTATCTCTTCTGAATTTCTGTTCATTACTTCTGTCAATTACTGAGGGAGGGGTGTTAAAATCCCAAACTATGTGTGTGTGCTAACTCGCTTCAGTCACGTCTGACTCTTTGTGACCCTACTCATTGTTGCCCTCCAGGCTCCTCTGTTCAAGGGATTCTCCAGATAAGAATTTTGGAGGGGGTTGCCATGTCCTCCTTCAGGGGATCTTACTGACCCATAGATAGAACCTGAATCTGTTTGCATCTCCTGCATTGGCAAGAGGGTTCTTTACCACTAGCACCACCTGGAAAGCCCAACATCCAAACTATAATTATAATCTCCTCTCAATTCTGTCAGATTTTACTTCATCTACTGTATTTTGAATTTCTGTTGTTTGATGAATATATATTTAGAACTGTTATCTTTTTCTTCCTGAATAGACTATTTGAGAGTTATATAACGTTGTTTTTGTCTCTGTAATTTTTTGCTCTGAAATTTACTTTGTCTGATATTAATATAGTCATTCCAGGTTTCTTGGCTTAGTGTTCACATGTTATATCTTTTTGGTACTTTTAGGTTCAGCATACCTAAATCATTACATTTCATGTGAGATTTTGTGCATAGCATGTAGTTTGGTTTTTTAAAATTTTGTCTTCCTCTTTTGTAATCTATTCTCCCATCTCTGTAACATATCATTGGCTACTAGTATCAATATTTTACTGCTTCAAAGATTATATAGAAACTTTATCAGCCCTTAATCTCCCTCTTTATAATACAGTTGTCTTAAATATTACTTCTACTTACCCTGAGAATCACATTAGACAGTGTTATCATTTTACTTTCATCCACTAAAAAGGAAAACCTCAAAAGATAGAAAAAATAGTATATTGTATTAACTATATATTTACTCTTCCTGTTGATTTTTCTCCATTTTGGGGGTTCTAAGTTTTCTTTTGCTCTCATTTCCTTTCTGTCTGAAGAATTTATTTTAATCATTCTTTTAGAGAAGATCTGCTGGTGACAGATTTTCTGAGTTTTGTTTCATTTGAAAATATAGATTTCATCTTTGTTCTTAGAGAATATTTTTTTCTGGATGTAAAACTTTGATTGACAGTTCATTCTTTCAGCAAGTGAGAAAGGTTGTGCCTTTTCTGGCTTCCATCATTTCTAATGATAAATCAGCTGTTACTCAAATCATTATTCTCCTGTAGGCTAACCCTCATTTATCTCTGGCTACTTTCAAGGATGTTTCTTTGTATTTATTTTTCAAAAATTTTCTTCTGATATGTCTTGGTACAGATTATTTGGATTTTTCTTTTAGTGTTTGCTCAGCTCCCTCAGACATTAGATTTTTGTGTGTGTCTTTTTTCTAAGTATTAGGACTTCACAGTTACTATTTCTTTAAATATTTATTCACACTCTTTCTTCTCTCTTTCTGGTGCTTTGATGATTTAAATGTCAAAACTTTTGGTTTCTGTCCCATAGGTCCCTCAGGTCGTTTTCTCTGTGATTTATTGGGTTGGCCAAAAGGTTCTTTAATTTTTGTCCTTCTTATAATGGCTCTAGTAGCATTTACTTGTCGTTAACTTCATTTGAAACAATTAGATTGTATTGTGACAGCTGTCACAATACATGCATTAGAAAAACCTTATCAAAATTGGTGAATTTTTGTGTAGCCATTTTAATATTGAAGATGAAAGAAAAAAAGTAACATTTTGGCATATTATGCTTTATTGTTTCAAGAAAGGTGAAAACACAACTGAAACACAAAAACTGATTTGTGCAATGTATGGAGAAAGTACTGTGACTGATCAAACATGTCAAAAGTGGTTTGCGAAGTTTTGTGCTAGAGACTTCCTGTTGGACAGTGCTCCATGGTTGGGTAAACCAGTCGAAGTTGATAGCAATCAAACTGAGACATTAATTAAGAACAATCAATGTTATACCTGGAAGGAAAGTTATGACCAACCTAGACAGCATATTAAAAATCAGAGACATTACTTTGTCAACAAAGGTCTGTCTAGTCAAGGCTATGGTTTTTCCAGTAGTCATGTATGGATGTGAGAGTTGGACTATAAAGAAAGCTGAATGCCAACGAATTGATGCTTTTGAACTGTGGTGTTGGAGAAGATTCTTGAGAGTCCCTTGACCTGCAAGGAGATCCAACCAGTCCATCCTAAAGGAGATCAGTCTTGAGTGTTCTTTGGTAGGACTGATATTGAAGCTGAAACTCCAATACTTTGGCACCCTGATGCGAAGAGCTGACTCATTTGGAAAGACCCTGATGCTGGGAAAGATTGAGGGCAGGAGGAGAAGGGGATGACAGAGGATGAGATGGTTGGATGGCATCACTGACTCAATGAACATGGGTTTGGGTAGATTCCGGCAGTTGGTGATGGATAGGGAGGCCTGGCATGCTGTGGTTCATGGGGTCACAAAGAGTCGGACACAACTGAGTGACTGAACTGAACTGAACTGAATGATATACCACGCAGGAGATAGCTGACATACTCAAAACATACAAATCAGGCATTGAAAATCATTTGCACCAGTTTGGTTATGTTAATCACTTTAATGTTTGGGTTTCACATAAGTTATGTGAAAAAAACCTTCTTGAGTGTATTTCTGCATGCAATTCTCTACTGTAATGTAAGGAAAATGTTCCCTTTATAAAACAAATTGTGATGGGTGATGGAAAGTGGATGCTATACAATAATGTGAAATGGAAGAGATCACAAGGCAAGTGAAATAAACCACTACCAACCACACCAAAGGCCAATCTTCATCCAAAGAAGGTGATGTTGTGTATATGGTGGGATTGTAAGGCAGTCCTCTATTATGAGCTCTTTCCTGGAAAACTAAACAATTAATTCCAATAAGCACTGCTCTCAGTTAGACCAACTGAAATCAGCACTCACAGAAAAGCTTCCACAGAAGCTTCCTGGCAACAGGAAATGCATCATCTTCCATCAGGATAAAACAAGACTTCATGTTTATTTGATGATCATGCAAAAACTGTTAACAGCTTGTCTGGGAAGTTCTGATTCATCTGCTGTATTTACCAGATGTCACACCTTCAGATTCCCATTTATTTTTGTCTTTGCAAAATTTGCTTATTGGAAAAAATTTCAATTCCCTGGAAGAATATAAAAAGTACCTGGAAGTGTTCTTTGCTCAAAAAGATAAAAATTTTGGAGAGATGAAAGTATGAAGTCACTTGAAAGATATCAGAAGGCAGTGTAACAAACCCCTTCATATATCACAGGGGCTTGTGTGATGAAGAGGCTTGCATAATTCAGTGAAGCTATGAGCCATGTGGGGCAGGGCCACTCAAGGCAGATAGGTCATAGTGAAGAATTCTGATAAAACATGGTCCACTGGAGGAGGGAATAGTAAACCACTCCAGCATTCTTGCCATAAGAACCCCATAGACAGTATGAAAAGGCAAAAATATATGAAACTAGAAGATAAGCTCCCCCCAAGACACCCAGGAAGATGTCCAATATGCTACTGAGGAAGTGTGTGTGCATGCTAAGTTATTTTAGTTGTGTCCGACTCTCAGCGATGTTATGGACTGTTGCCCACCAGGCTCCTCTGTCCATGAGATTCTCCAGGCAAGAATACTGGAGTGGGCTGCTATGCCCTCCTCCCAGGGATCTTTCTGACCCAGGAACCCATGTCTCTGGAGTCTCCAGCATTGGCAGACAGGTTCTTTACTACTAGCGCCACCTGGGAAGCCCCAGTGTAACTGATCCCTTGTGGGAGGCAATTACTAATAGCTCCAGAAAGAATGAAGTGGCTGGGCAAAAGCAGAAACAATGCTCAGTTGTGGATGTGTCTGGTGGTGAAAGTAAAGTCTGATGCTGTAAAATACAATACTGCATAGGAACCTGAAATGTTGGGTCCACAACAAGATAAATTGGATGTGGTCAGGAGATGGCAGGAGCGAACACTGACATATTAGGAATCAATGAACTCAAGTGGACAAATTTAATTCAGATGACCATTTTATCTACTACGGTGGACAAGAATCCCTTAGAAGAAATTGAGTAGCCCTCATAGTCAACCAAAGAGTCTGAAATTCAGTAGTTGGGTGCAATCTTAAAAATGACAGAATGATCTCAGTTCACTTCCAAGGCAAACCATTCAACATCACAATAATCCCAAGTCTATGCCCCAAGCACTGATGCTGAAGAAGCTGAACTTGACTGGTTCTATGAAGACTTACAACACCTTCTAGAACTAACACTCAAAAAATTTTAAATGTCCTTTTCATCATAGCAGACTAGAATGCCAAAATAGGAAGTCAAGAGACACCTAGAATAACAGGCAAGTTTCACCATGGAGTATAAAATGAACAGGGCAAAGAGTAACAAAGTTTTGTCAAGAGAACACTGTTCATAGCAAACTTTTTTAACAACCCAAGAGATGATGATGGAGAAGCTCTATACAGTCAGCTAAAACAAGACCTGGAGCTGACTGTGGCTCATATCATGAGCTCCTTATTGCAAAATTCAGGGATTTTTTAAAACTTTTAATTTTTTTAAATTATGACAGCATTTGAAACCTGGGCATCAAACCTGTTCTGTTCTTAAAACTTTTCTTATTTTTTTGGTTTATGCACGTGCTGTTCAGAGTTCTGCCCAGGACTTCATGCAAAGATTAAGAAAATTCCTTTCTCTAGTTCAGTTCTCTCTATAGTCCCCTGTACCCCCATCCTCCCTTATTTAGTCAGGAAGGGTATCCCTTTTTCTGAAGGCTGATAAGCACAGACAGAACTTGGCTGATATTCTCTGCAGCTGCAGCGTCCCATGTGGAGGGAAAGGACACCCTTGCTATTGCAGATCAGTGATGAAAGACGAGCGTGTTCCCAGTTTGTGGTCATTTGGCGAGGGCTGAGTTCCACCTATTTACTGAAGGGAAGAGACCGAAAATCAGTCTTTGCCCAGAGTCTCCATGGCTGTAAATGTAAAGTGCTACTCCATTATTACTTGTCAGGAATGAGTGTCAGGACTTAATAATGTCAGCTCCATGGCTGACAAGAAGGTGCCTCCCTGTTACTGCAGGGTTGGATAAAAGACAAGACTGTCTACAATCCTTGCAGCTGCAATGGCCAGTGACAATTAAAGGATGAGTGTGTGTGTCTTTGTGTGTGCTCTTTTATGTTTTCCTAAATTGGGAAGGAATGGTCAAAAGGTTTTTGTCCTTTTTCCTGGCTCTCATGCTGGAGAAAGTGGGCTTTTTCTGGAAGTTTTTCTCTTTTTGCCCATATGTTCTTTCTAAGTCACAGGACTCTTAAGTGCCCAGACTATGATATGTAAGGCAAAAAACAAAGACAGACAAACAAACAGACAAAACCTACAGGAAATCACCACTGGCTTTTCTCTAGTCTCAAGGTCTCTATACAATCTATCTTCTTCCCTTTACTTCTGGAGTCTTCTGTTGCTTGCTTTATAAATTCGTCTAGAATTATTTTGGTTCTTTGTTTTGAAAGCAGTGTGAGAAACATAGATAGGGGCATGTGCTTACATCTAGCCTGGAACCAGAAAAGTGTCAGTCATTTAATTTTAGCCACTCAGTTGCATGGAGATTTCACTTGCATCTCTGGGATAGACAACTATGTTGAACATATTTTCCTGTCATTATTTGTATGCAACTTTTTCAGTGAGTGGTATGTTCAAATTTTTTACCTTTATTAAGTTTTATCATCTTATTTTTTATCTCTAAAATCTTGAAATATATTTTGTATATAGGCTGTTTGTTAGATATATATTTTGCAAATGTTTTCTCTCAGTCTGTGATGTTCTCTTTTTAGATTAAGCCTTTAATTTGAGATAATTATAAAGAGTTGGACATGACTGGGTGANTATCTCTAAAATCTTGAAATATATTTTGTATATAGGCTGTTTGTTAGATATATATTTTGCAAATGTTTTCTCTCAGTCTGTGATGTTCTCTTTTTAGATTAAGCCTTTAATTTGAGATAATTATAAAGAGTTGGACATGACTGGGTGACTGAACTGAACCGAAATGATAGATTAATATGCAGTTTCTAGAAATGTAAAGAGTTGTACCCACTGTATTCCAATGGTAATATTTTGCAAAGCTATAGTGCAGTATCATAACCAGGATTTGACATCAATGATCACAGTATGCAAAACTTTTCATCACATGGTTAGTTTTTGTTTTCTTAAGAGACTCTCTCAAGTTGCAGAATGTTTAATTATGATGAAGTCTAATTTATTGATTTTTTTCTTTTTGCTTAACGTTATTTGTAAAGAAATCAATGTTATAAAAAATTTTACCCTTTAGAAACTATATTTTTAACCTTTAAAGTAAGGGCTATGCCCAGAGATAAATCCACACACATATGGGCACCTTATCTTTGACAAAGGAGGCAAGAATANCTGCTGAGTTTTCCAAATTTGCTGGCATATTGAGTGCAGCACTTTCACAGCATCATCTTTTGGGATTTTTAAATAGCTCAGCTGGAATTCTATCACCTTCAGTAGCTTTGTTTGTTGTGATGCTTCCTAAGGCCCATTTGACCTTACATTCCAGGATGTCTGGCTCTAGGTGAGTGATCATACCATCGTGGTTATCTGGATCATGAAGATCTTTTGGTTTCTAAAAATACAAACTACTTGCTGAGTTATTGGAGAGAAGCAGCCTTAGTTCTTTAGAGTTAGAGCATATTTATCTATTAGTAACTATAAGGAAGACATATTAGTAATTTTTTACCAGTAAGTTTTTCATTATTTTCTTATGCAAATTTCACATGATAATTTCTTTTTAAGCTTGAGTACCAATGGAAAACTGGCCATTCCTAAAAGAAGGATAGGCTTCCTTTAATAAGGGATTTTGAATTATCCTTTGATTCTCAACTAGAGAAATTAATTTCTTCATAAAATTGTTTTCCATTTCATCTTAAAAGATGACTTTTTAAGACTCATTATAATCTCTATTCCTTGGCAACTGTGGAACCAAGCCTCTGACTTAAAAAATTGCAAAGGCATTAGTCAGGAAGAGTCAGTCTCTTGGTCTTAGTCATGTGGCAAGAGTTTTATGTATTAATTTTAATGGGATGCATATTTATATTATGCCTAATTATAAAATGTTAATGTCAATATAGAAATTTTAAACTTGAAAAATACATCCCATCTTTCCACATTGTTGGATGTAAAAGACTAGCTGAAGTTTCCTTTACTTCAATTATCATCATTGATAATTGAATTGATAATAATTGGTAATTGAAAATGATAATTTTTTTCTTTTTTTTTTTGAAAGGAAACCATTGTATGTTTAATTTACCTTTTTTGTCTCTTGGTCTCTTCTTCGTCATGACCCCCACGTCCCCCTCCCCCCCTTTCCCAATGAAAGCCGTGTTAAATTAATCACTGGATTGACTGCTTCATCTTTTTATTTTTAATGGAAGGTATGCCACAGTTGTAAAGCAGTGAGATTTGAGGTAAACATATGAAATTTTGCTTTTTGCTAAATGGAAGCAAATTGAACAGTAATCAAAAAATGTAGAAGGTTTCAATTAAATGTTATTGATTTAATTAAAACCTACCTGAATTAAAAAAAAATCAGTTATCATCTAATATGAGTTTATATTCTATATACAAAAATATGGATGTCCAAAAAAAATCATGACTTTGAACTTCCATTGATGGGGCAGGNGTTTCAATTAAATGTTATTGATTTAATTAAAACCTACCTGAATTCAAAAAAAATCAGTTATCATCTAATATGAGTTTATATTCTATATACAAAAATATGGATGTCCAAAAAAAATCATGACTTTGAACTTCCATTGATGGGGCAGGTAAGAGATGAAGATTAATTCTGAACTGCTACCTGAAGTGTTCATGTTTTTTACCATGGGGCAGGGCAGGGAATTGAGGTTGCCTAAACTTGTTTAGGGATGTGGGTTTACTTGTTTGTTTTAGTTTCATCACTTGTTGTCTCTAGGAGACTCGGAGCCAGTGATCCTTTTATTCTGCCACAGTCTTTAAAGAACTTTTTTTAAAAAGTAAGGGCCACCAAAACTTAAATCTTTCTTGATTCCCTATTTCATTCTCTAATGGTTCATGTATCTATTGTGTTTCTTGGATAAAAATTTTTTTATCAAGGATCAAAAGAAAAAACCCTAGAATTTAGATGGAGAGATCTATGTATCTCAGTGGATTACTTCTCAGACTGACAATGCTTAGGTTTTAAGCAAATAAAGTGCCAGTTAATGTGAAACTCAATCACAAAGACTTGAGATTTTTGCTTTATGAAAACAGAGATTTGAAATTCTTTTATGCCATAAATGTGCATTCAGAGTCCATGATGCACTCGTTTTTATAGAATGTTTCCCTGTCAGAGTTCTTGGTAGAAACATGATGTGGAGTGCATCTCTTGGTTTCCTGCTAGAGCACAGGACACTCCTACACAGCCCACTCACAGTGCCCACCAGCCCGGCTCTAGGACATGATTTCTCCTGGTTCTGTTCTTCACTTACTTCTTAGCCTGTACTTGATGGGAGTATGTGAAATGCTGCTCTGACACTATTCAATTAACATTTGTCTTTATACTGGTGCCCTTGCTTACTGCATATGTCCCTTACAACAGCAGTTTAAGGAGCTCTGTAGGACTAGAGAAACTATGCATCCAGGAGGCCTGTGTGCAGTTGATAACAGACCAGTTAGATGCCTTAGGAAGGCAGTCAGGAAACGGACCTGTAGGTTTATTTCTCCTCATTCTGATACCATGAGCTAATAGGAACAAGGTTTAGGGGGTCTTAATGCTCTAATGGGCTTCCCAGGTGGTTCAGTGGGTAAAGAAACTGCCTACAATGCAGGAGATGCCAGAGATATGGGTTCAGTTCCTGGGTTGGGAAGATCCCCTGGAGGATGGCATGGCAACCCACTCTACTATTCTTGCCTGGAGAATCCCCATGGACAGAGGAGCCTGGCTGGCCACATTCCATAGGCTGCAGAGTCGGACGCAACTGAAACGACTGAGCACATCATCATTGAACTTGTGGGAGGGATGGCTTAAATCAGTCATTGACTCAAAATGAGAATTCTCTCTTCTGTTTGGATAACCTGTGAATACCTGTGATGTCACTTTATCTGTGAAGAAACAATGGAGACAGAGTACCACACAGACTGTTCTGAGAAGAATGAATGATAGAAAATGAAGAATAGAAAGAGAGAGGGGATTCTGGGAAGACAATGAAAGTGGCAAAAAAGTTGTTTAGTCATTCTAAACTACTACATAAAAAACAGAACAACTAGATATCAAAACAAAACTTAACATCAAGCATCAGGGATAAATTTACCAAAAAAAAAAAAAAAAAAGGAAAAAAGATGATAAGATATCCCCATAAATCCCAAAATATGGGTGTAGAGACACACTATCTGCACACTAGTAGCATCTGTGCAAGAGAATGCAAGGGAAACAATGAGATGGGCTAGTTTTAAAACAGCAGCTCTAAAAGGAAGTTCATTGTCTTCAGTACCATTTTGGTGCAAGGGGCCTATGTTAAGAGATAATAAAAACAGAGAGAGCAATATAACTGCTATGAACTCTAAGTTGACCTGCTGGGGTTGACCTGCAAGAAATTGCTTGCAGTTGAATCAAAATCAAGCGTAATAAGGAAAACAGAGATGATGAAAAGAGGAGATTTAAATTGAAATGAGAGAGGAGAATAAAAACAGGAGATCTCACAAAGCAAAGCCATCATATTTTTAAAACCCAGACACAAATAAGGAGAGAAAGAGTAGTATTTAAAGGGGTGAAATTCCTTACTTTCCTAGACACAGGTAGGGTAGTGGCCTGATTCCCCCCTTCTTCTTCAGGAGAACATCAGTGGGGTCAAGCTTTGAACTGATCCTCCACTCCCACATGGCAACAGTGAAACTTCACAGGGTTGTACAAGGCAGAGGTAGTTACAACGAGGCTTCACCTCTCTTACCCCTGTCATCAAGGCCTATTGGGGAACTAACTCTCTACCTTATCTGGCATCAGAGAGGCAAAATGGAATGGTACAATGAGAGGAAGTTCATGCTTTGCTTCTCCCCTCGCCTTATGTCAGTGGGGCCCCATGGGGAGCTGACCCTTTACCCCTACCCGCAGTAACAAAATGGTGTAAGTCAGCCTTCTGCTCATTCTTCTTTCCCACCTGGCAGGCAGTAGAGCCAAGCAGTGAGTTGATCATACGTCACTCAGAGACAACAATGTGATGTAAGTCAGTGCCCCACCTTTCCCAGACAGATGACGATGAGGTGATGAGGGATCTGAACTTTTACTCTACCCATTTGCAATGAGTCAGTGTCCCATTTTGGCCAGGATGCTTTGGAAGATCCTGACAGGAAGCTGAATAAATACACCCACCTGGCCCTTGAACTATGACTGCTTAAAAGAAGATTAAATAAGATCTATAATCTCATAATATAATATATAAAATATCTCAGATATAATCACAACAACAACAACAACAACAAAAAAACCACATGTTTTACCAAGACCAAGAAATTCACAAAAGAAATGTGAAAAGACAATGAACAGATACCAACCCCAAGATATATCTGATATAATTATCTGACAAAGGTTTTAAAATAGTCATCTTAAAAATGTTTCAACAANAAAAAAACCACATGTTTTACCAAGACCAGGAAATTCACAAAAGAAATGTGAAAAGACAATGAACAGATACCAACCCCAAGATATATCTGATATAATTATCTGACAAAGGTTTTAAAATAGTCATCTTAAAAATGTTTCAACAAGCAGTTACATGTTTTTGGAAACATGAAAAACAGAAAATCTAACCAAAGAAATAAAAATTCAAAAAATAAGCAAATGAAAATTAAAGAACTGAAAAATGCAATAATCAGAATGAAAAACTTGCTGTATAAGCTCAATAGTAAGGTGGACACAACAGAATGTAGATTCAGAGATATGAAGACAAATCAATAGAAATCACCGTATGTGAGAAACCACAACAACAAAATAGAATTTTAAAAAAGACAGCATCTCAAGGACTTGTAGGACAATAACAAAAGAGTCAACACACATGCCATCAGAAACACAGAAAGAGAAGCAAGAAAGAGTAGCACTGAAAAAATACTTGAGGAAATAGTGTCTGAAACTTCTCAAATTTGGGAAAAGATATAAATCTTGGAGTGCAAAGTCGAGTGGGCCTTAGGAAGCATCATTAGGAACAAAGCTAGTGGAGGTGATGGAATTCCAGCTGAGCAGGTTCCTTTGTCCATGGGGATTCTCCAGGCAATAATACTGGAGTGGGTTGCTATCCACTCCAGAGGATCTTCCCAACCCAAGAATCAAACTGGTGTCTCCTGCATTGCAGGCAGATTCTTTACCAACTGAGCTATGAGGAAAACTGCAAGAACTATGGCCCAATTAGAGTGTTTTCCTAGCCTCTGGCAGTTAACATTCCAAGGGCCTCTTTGGCTGGTTCTTCTCTGTTGCTCCACACATTAGGCGCTTAAAGGGCCACCCTCTATGGAGTCTTTCTCTACTGCTCTGTTGCTGGTGCTGGTGTGTGGGGAGAGGCTACAGTGATGGCTCCACCCACTGTGTGTGACTCAGGAGTATTGCCTTGCCTCCACAGCTGCTCAGCTTTCCTCCACAGGCATTTCAAACTTCAATCTCCTGACTCACATCCGCTTGGGCCATTTACCCATAGTCAACAGCAGACTTCACCCTGGGACTGCTCTCCAATCCCTGCACTTGAGCTTCCAGACACTGTGGTTTCTAGGAACTGTCTCCCTGTCCAGGGTATGTAGGGCTACAGCAAGAATTGCTGACCCCTGTGTCAGTTCCCCCACCCACTGGGTGCAAATCTAGTCCTGCTCACTCTCCTTTTTTCCCCCCTCTTTCCTTCATCTTACCAAATTTTATACGGATCTATATATTCTTTTCTGGTGGTCAGGGACTCCTGGCCACTCTGAGCTGGTGTTCTGCAAGATATTCTTTGTCTAAGGTGTATTCCTAATGCATCCAAGGAGAGAGATGTACTCCACGTTCACCTACTCTTCCGCCATCTTGTCTCTCACCTTCATCAAGAGGCTCTTTAGTTCCTCTTCACTTTCTGCTATTAGAGTGGTATCATCTGCATATCTGAGGTTGTTGATATTTCTCCTGGCAATCTTGGTTTCAGCTTGTTATTCATCAAGGCTGGCATTTTGCATGATGCACTCTGCATATAAATTAAATAAGCAGGGTGACAATATACAGTCTTGATGTACTTCTTTCCCAATTTTGAACCAGTCCATGGTCCCATGTCCAGTTCTAACTGTTGCTTCTTGACCTGTATACAGGTTTCTCAGGAAATAGGTAAGCTGGTCTGGTATTCCCCTCTATTTAAGAATTTTCCACAGTTTGTTGTGATCCACACAGTCAAAGGCTTTCATGTAGTCAATGAAGCAAAAGTGGATGTTTTTCTGAAATTCCCTTGCTTTCTCTATGATCCAATGTACGTTGGTAATTCGATCTCTGGTTCTTCTGCCTCTTCTAAATCCAGTTTGTACATCAAGAAGTTTTTGGTTCACATACTGCTGAAGCCTCATTTCAAGGATTTTGAGCATAACCTTGCTAGCATGTGAAATGAGTACAATTATATCATAGTTTGAACATTCTTTGTCACTGTCCTTCTTTGGGGTTGGAATGAAAACTGACCTTTTCTAGTCCTGTGTCCACTGCTGAGTTTGCCAAATTTGCTGACATATTGAGTGCAGCACATTAACAGCATCATCTTTTAGGATTTTTAAATAGCTCAGCTGGAAATCTATCACCTACCCTGGCTTTGTTTGTGCTGACGTTCCCTGAGCCCACTTGACTTTATACTCNTAAGGTACAAGGGAGGTGGGGCATTGCCTACTGGAAATTAAATTGACTCTTTGGGGGCAATGGCGAAAGATCTTGGAAATCGTGACTCCCAGGGCAAGTGCCTTGACATTCAAAGGTCACTAGGGTTAACATGCCTCCTTAAACACTCTTCTTACTCCATAGGGTGGCTTCAGGTAATGTGACACGTTTTAATTCTGAATTTTGGGTGAGAATTAGAACTAGTAAGTCAGTGGGAAATGCTTTCTTTTAATAATATTTTCTTGGAGATATAGCCAGTGAATATTTCTGGTTTTAGGACAAGGGGGTATCCATAGTTGAATGTCAGACACCAGCAGGGACATCGTTCAAGGAGGGAGAGTCTGTCAAGGTCATGGAAGGTTAGGGTGACTGGAATTGCTTCCAAGCGTGGTTGAATTTGAGAAGACACTCAAGAGAACTCAGAGTTGTATAGCACAAAGGTCTACTACTTCATATATTTAGTTATACTCCATCAAATCAACCTTGATTTCAANTGACAAAGGATTAATCTCCACCCTCCAGCCTGCCCGCGCAGCGATTGGCTGAGCTGGTCAGTGGGCAGGGCCTCCAGGCGTGGGTACTCTGGGCGCGTGATGCGACTCTGTTCCAACTTGTCCCAGGGAAGGCCGTCCCAGCCTCAACGGGACCGAGTACGAAGAGCTGGGGGGCCGTGGGCAGTGCTGAGGACGGGTTCGGCACCTTCCTAGGGACCAACATCAACTAATTACCTCGAATTCCTATGCTCGTCTGGGTTCACGAAAAGAAGCTTACAGGGAGCCCCAATGGGATTTTCAGTGTAACTCTGTACCTCCTTTAGTCCTAGAGTTTTTGGTGAAAATCTGCTGGAGGACTGAGAACTGTCTTGTCTAGGGGTTCCCGGTTATTCAACAGCAAAGGTGGGGCAGGCTGGAGGAACCCCGAGCCCGCAGGCAGACGTGTTTTCTCCCTGGTTGAGGGTGGTACTAGCTGGATTTGAAAACAATCAGAGCGGAATAGCAGTTCCTCAAAGCTTGTGACTGGTCACTGCCCAAAAACTCAGGAGGCAAAGAGATGGGCTGGGTGGGTCTGCAGAGACGGCGAGCAGTTTGTTATGCCCCTGTCCTGTTTTTCCCACTCAGGGGGTCTTCTCGTCTTTCAAGCCTGTCTTAAAACCAACAGAAATGAGCTATTTACAGAAAATTTGTCTTAATAAAAAGAAGAGTCGAGGAAAAAGGGTGGAAACCACTTTTGAATTCCCCACTCTCTGAATTTTGGATTATTGTCTTCCTTCAAGAGAAGGATAGACTGTTTTACTTCAAGAGAAGTATCCAAAGTACTTCTCTTGAGATGTAAGAAATCCACTTCTAAAATCAGTGGTTTAATTATATTTAATGTTAGGATTTAGGTTTACATGATTAAAAGAAAAGTTTTGGATAGAGGAGAAAATAGCTAAAGCTTTGAGGAAATTAATTCAGAAGCTTTTAAAAAAGTTACTTAAAAAATTATATAAGAAACATATTTGTTATAGAAAATGTATTTTAGAAAATAAACACCCTCAACTGCTCACCCATAACTCTTTTATATGTATATAACAAAATAGTCATAGCGCATATCGATTTGAAAACTCTTAGTTAAAATTAAATTGGTAACCTTCGTAGAAATACAAATATTTTAAAAAATCAATTTATTTAAAATATCTTTTATGTTCTTTGAAGTAGAATCTCTTTCCTTTCAAACACAACTAGCAGCCAGGAATCCTCACGTGGTTACAGAAATATATATTGTATGGCGAATGACTAGAAATTTTTGTTTTGTTCTTTTTCTTTTCTTTATTTAGAAGTAGTTGGAGTGATCAGTGGGGCTTCCTAGGTGGCTCAGTGGTAAAGAATCTGCCTGCCAGTGCAGGAGATGCAGGAGATGCGTCTCTCTGGGTCAGGAGGATTCCCTGGAGGAGGGCATGGCAATCCACTCCAGTATTATTGCGTGGAGAATCCCTTGGACAGAGGAACCTGGTGGGCTACAGTCCATAGGGTGGCAAGAATTGGACACTTGAGCAACTGAGTATGTACACATACATGGCGGTCAACGCAAGTACCATTCACACGTGGAAATAAATGAAGAGCACCTACATGGGAACAACTTTTTCCCTACATGGAAACATGAAATAAGGAAGGACGCAATTCTTGTTTGGGTGATGGAAAGCTTTATAATGAGAAAAGTGGAAAGTTTCCATATTCCCCGATCGGAGGCTGTTATTATAAGCAAGCTGAAAGAAGAATACCTAGAAATGATACATCTTACATTTTGGGAGAATATTTTGATTTCTCTGGTTTGTCCTGGAATTGGAAAGAAAAAATAAGTCGTTAGCCACTCACTAAGTCCTGACAGTTCTGAAGTGGTTGCTGCAAAGTTTTCTTTTTTGTGTTAGAGTTTTATTGTCGTATGAAGTTGAACCATTGTCCGTTTGTTTACTCAGTCTATCACAAGAAATTTAAGTTATTCTAACACGTGGGCTTTACAGTTGCCCTTGGGTCACAGCTCCTTAAGATTGCAGAGGGTGGAAAAACCTGCTACTTCTTGACTGTCTGCCTTGAGCAATACCTGACTGGAGGCTGTGTAACTGGTGCTGCTCCAAATGATGGCATCTCCTTTGTTTCTTGGAATGTTTTAA
This sequence comes from Neotragus pygmaeus, assembly GCA_006410875.1. Lineage (NCBI taxonomy): Eukaryota > Metazoa > Chordata > Mammalia > Artiodactyla > Bovidae > Neotragus > Neotragus pygmaeus. Next base: position 20,623 of record SJYV01027162.1, read on the forward strand.
AAACACAATGGATGGGAAATGGACTCTTTTTTTCCCTTAAGCAAATATGCTGAAACCATAAATCTAAGAAATCTCTAAATTCAGGAAAAAGCCATTTAAACAAGACAATGAATTATTGCTCAAACTCAAGAAATCTGCTAACAACATTATCTCTTAAATAATGCATTACGGAGTTGTGTTATTACTAACCATTATGTTCCTTTTCTTCTTCTATTCCCACTTTTTTGCAAAGTAACTTAGGTAAGTGTTCATTATTGAAACAGTCACATTTTAGCCAAGTAACCAAGCCTTAGCTCTGCTTTTGATAAAATGCAGTTGGTATAACTTAACAGTTATCTGTAAAAGGATATTTTTGTGTGAATCTGTCTAGATCTCTTTTGCTTACTTGTGAAACAAGATATAAATTTTTTATCCCATGTCTGGAAGTTTAAACCATAGTGGAATGAACAAATCTTATGTGGTGGTATTCAAGACCCTGAGGCCACTTAACATTTCTCCCCAATATAACAGCCCCCTCTAATTTAACTTCAATGAGCCATTAATTACTCTTAAAAATCGTTATCCCATCCATTTGTAAAGTGTTTTACTAGTTAGAATTTAATAGAAAAGTTTATAATTTTGTAGAAAAGTGTTTGTTTATGATTAGATGTTCAAATGAAGCTACGTAAGAAATAACCTATTTTTCTAAGTTTCTGTAACTTTGCTTTTCCTATAGGGTTAAACAGCCAATTTGTTAAGTAAGTAAGTAAATCAATCTACAAGAATTAATTAAATTCTTACTTTGCACATGTTGACCACTCCTGGAGTAGTTTGTGCATTTACTTAGACATGTCTACATGTAAAGACTTACCCAGTGGCTCAATGGTAAAGAATCTGCCTGCAATGTAGGAGACACGGGAGACATGGGTTCAGTCATTGAGTCAGGAAGGTTTCCTGGAGGAGGAAATGGCAATCTAACTCCAGTATCCTTGCCCGGAAAATCCTATGGCTAGCGAAGTCTGGCGGGCAGCAGTCCCTAGGATTGCGAAGTGAGTGAGAGCACACAGCACACACATTCTACATATAACTTTCCTGACAGCTTTTCTGAAGCTCACCCTTTCCATTTAAACAAAATAAGATTGACTACAGTAGGCTTGGTTTTACAGCATATGTGCACAGCCATGATTAATATATTTAAATGAAATTATGGCAAAGCATATTGGTACAGTAGGTAACATAGGAGCTGACCTTGGGGGATTTTCCCTACTCCTAAGATTATAAGGAGCTTCCCTTGTGGCTCAGCTGGTAAAGAATCCACCTGCAAGGCGGGAGACCTGGGTTCAGTCCCTGGATTGGGAAGATCCCCTGGAGAAGGCAAAGGCTACCCATTCCAGTGTTCTGGCCTAGAGAATTCCATGGACTGCATAGTCCATGGGGTCTCAAAGAGTCGGACACGACTGAGCAACGTTTTTATTTTTTATTTAAGATTATAAGAGGATCTCTTCCTAAAATCTGAAAGTCTCTTAATGAAAGAAGGTATAGTAGTTTCTTACGGTAGCTATAGCAAATTCCCACACTTTTGGTGGCTTAAAACAACAAGAATTTATTCTCTTACAGTTGTGGTGATCAGAAGTCCAAAATCAGCTTCACTTTGAGTTGAAAGCCGGGGGTGGATAGGGCTGTACTCCCTCCGGAGGCTCTAAACCTGCTCCTCCTTTCTTCCAGCTTCTGAGGCCACCAGGCACTCCTTGATTTCGCCTGCATCACTCATCTCTGCCTCTGTGGTCACATTGCCTTCTCCCCTTCAGTCTGTGTCAAATATCCCCCCACCTCCCTCTTATAAGAATATTTAGGTCCACCCAGATAATGCAGGGTAATCTTTCCATCTCAAATACTTAATCACATTTGCAAAATATAATGTAAGGTAACATTTACAGGTTCCAAGAATTAAGACCTTATATGTTTGGGGTCCTAACATGGTATAAGTAAAGAATGGTATAAGGGAGAATCAGTTTTTTTTTTTACTGTGTTTCAAACTTGTGTTTAAGGTATCTTTAGTTCAAGGCTATGGTTATTCCAGTAGTCATGTATGGATGTGATAGTCAGACTGTGAAGAAGGTTGAGTGCCGAAGAATTGATGCTTTTGAAGTGTGGTGTTGGAGAAGACTCTTGAGAGTCCCTTGGACTGCAAGGAGATCCAATCAGTCCATTCTGAAGGAGATCAGGCCTGGGATTTCTTTGGAAGGAATGATGCTAAAGCTGAAACTCCAGTACTTTGGCTGCCTCATGCGAAGAGTTGACTCATTGGAAAAGACCTTGATGCTGGGAGGGATTGGAGGCAGGAGGAGAAGGGGACGACAGAGGATGAGATGGCTGGATGGCATCACTGACTCAATGGACATGAATCTGAGTGAACTCTGGGAGTTGGTGAGGGACAGGGAGGCCTGGAGTGCTGCGATTCATGCGGTCTCAAAGAGTCGGACACGACTGAGCGACTGAACTGAACTGAACTGAAGCTGGCTTCACTAGTACAGCTAGGCCCTGTATGGCACCTTCCCACTCTGTAATTTCTTTGCTCATGTACCCTGTTGCAAACAATAATTTTTGCCTTGACTCTCCTGTTAGTGCAAAGTTTGACGCAGTTTTTTATGTTTCAAGATTCCCACACAGCAGTTTTTATTACCTCCATTTCCCTCCTCTTTTCACAACCACCTATTCCATGGTCTCTGCATATAAAAGCATTGCTCACCCACTCCTACCCTGAGATACTTCTGGTTTAGGCTTTGAGCATCTTTCTATTGCAATCATCCCTATTAATAAAGTCTTTTCCTGGACATACTGCATCATTATGTGAAGAGGTCAAGACAGAGAAGACCTTTGTGCTGTTAATAGAGCTTGCATATATTCATGGGGTGGGGGTATGGGGAAGAAGTGTTCCATAGGAAAGATAACTCCATCTGTGAATACCTGGTACTTCTGGAAATTAAAACATGATCGAAAAAGATTCCCTTGATGGTAATGATGATTCTAAATAGCTAAATAACACAGGTGCCAGGCACTGTTCTAAGAATGTTATTTGTGTGCCTTCATTTAAGTTCCCAACAACACTATGACAGTAATTCTCAAACTTGAAGTGCATCAGAATCACCTGGGGGCAGGGCAGGGGCTTGTAACAACTCAGATTGCTGACCTCTAACCCCCAGTGTCTGAGTCAGTGGATCTGGCGTAGGGTTCCTGAATTTGCTCTTCTAATAAGTCCGCAAGTGATGTAGATGTTTCAGATAAGGGGACCCACACAGAGAACGACTGCCACAGGAGACGGATGCCCCATTTTACAGATGGAGATGGTCTTGGCAGTGGGCTATACAAAACCAAGGGTGGCGCCAGATTCCTCTCAAAAGTGAAGAAGTAAATGCACCTGAGGCAGGCAGAGCTTAGAAAAGGAAACTGAGCTTTGGAGACTTGGCCTTTGTCCCTCACCCCCAGCCGCCACCCCTCACTTTGCAAATTGGATTCTGGTTGCCAGAGGGCACAAGGAAAATGAAGCATGAGCACTGAAGAAACCTGAGATAAGGAACCACAATTTCTCAGGGCCAGGCTCTGGAATTCAAGCTGATGCTGGCTTACCTGGTATCATGTGAAAAGAGGAAAAGATAGGTGAGTCACACAGAAGGCATGTGACTGCCTGAGGAGTCATGCCTGCCCTGGGCTGGGCCTCTTCCCACCCGATCAGCTTCTAGCAGGGTGTTTTGCCTTGTGCCTCCTGAGTGTTTCCCTGCTTGATCATTTCTCAGAGACAAAAGCTCTACATCTTACCTATAATCAAGTCATTGTTAGATTTTTAAGCCTACCTTTGATGACAATGCTTCAACAACTCATGATTTTGAGAAGCTCATGTTTTCACCAACTCTAAAAACACACACATGAAATATTCCTTTTTTAAAAATTGAAGCCACAAAAAGGAAATATAATCATATAATTAGGTATACCCAATTTCCTATATGATCATCTCAAAAACCAAAACCAGGGAATTTTTTTCAATAGAAGCTCTGGTAATTTTGCTGAGTTACCGAATCCACTCTGGTCATTTATGTATGCTTTTTCTTGTGTCCTGTGTGTTCAACCCTCCACTCCCTGCCCCCCACCAAAAAAACCTGTGATTGCTACCACTCTATCTTAGTTTCATTGTCCTCAAAGCAGTCCTATAGCTGTGGTCTCAATCACGTACAAACTTTATCTTTATGTCCATAATATCCATAGAGGAACTCAGCTTCTACTTTGAGAATTAACCTACTCTTATAAATATGGAATCTGATCTTTCTTGGGAATCACTGCTAACATGGCCAGATAGATGAGTAAACAGTGGAAACAGTGTCAGACTTAATTTTGGGGGGCTCCAAAAGCACTGCAGATGGTGATTGCAGCCATGAAATTAAAAGATGCTTACTCCTTGGAAAGGAAGTTATGACCAACCTAGATANGGCCAGATAGATGAGTAAACAGTGGAAACAGTGTCAGACTTAATTTTGGGGGGCTCCAAAAGCACTGCAGATGGTGATTGCAGCCATGAAATTAAAAGATGCTTACTCCTTGGAAAGGAAGTTATGACCAACCTAGATAACATATTCAAAAGCAGAGACATTACTTTGCCAACTAAGGTCTGTCTAGTCAAGGCTATGGTTTTTCCAGTAGTCATGTGTGGATGTGAGAGTTGGACTGTAAAGAAGGCTGAGTGCCGAAGACTTGATGCTTTTGAACTGTGGTATTGGAGAAGACTCTTGAGAGTCTCTTGGACTGCAAGGAGATCCAATCAGTCCGTTCTGAAGGAGATCAGCCCTGGGATTTCTTTGGAAGGAATGATGCTAAAGCTGAAACTCCAATACTTTGGCCACCTCATGTGAAGAGTTGACTCATTGGAAGACTTTGATGCTGGGAGGGATCGGGGGCAGGAGAAGAAGGGGACGACCGAGGATGAGATGGCTGGATGGCATCACTGACTCGATGGACGCGGGTCTGAGTGGACTCCGGGAGTTGGTGATGGACAGGGAGGCCTGGCGTGTTGCAATTCATGGGGTCGCAAAGAGTCGGACATGACTGAGCGACTGAACTGAACTGAAGAGTTCTGTATAGAACACACTACTCTTGTTGAAGATGGTGTTCTCCAATCCTAGGAAGAGAAAACAGGCAGATGGTGGAATGTATGGTTTCTCGCCAGTCTTGTAGCCCCACCACACCATTGAATTAGTAACTTGCCGTCTGATTATTCTGTCTGAGTGTTTCCTTCTCATCATGCTATGCTTCTTGTCTAAAGAACAAAGATCACACAAGGTGGCTATTCCAAGGCTAATTAGCATCTACACTGTGGATATGGCGTGTATGTCTTCTAAATGCACCCACCCCTCTGCATAGCATTTTACCCCTAACACACACTTTCCCAGTTTTGAAGCTTCGCTGTCAGTCCAGTGGTTAGGACTCTGTGCTTTCACTGCCAAGGGCCCAGATTCAATTCCTGGTTGAGAAACTAGGATCCCACATGTTATGTGTCAAAGCCAATAAATAAATAAATAAAATAAAAGTAAAAATAAGAAAAATTTCCATGGGCTTACTGTAAAAATTATTGTCATGCAATGCTCAGTAATAGTGTCCAGTGATGGTTGCGTGACTCTATGGAAAGTGAATGGAATTTGTGTAGATTTGGATAGTGGTAAAGAAGAATTTTTTCTCCAAGTTCAAAAGGGGAAATGGAACTAAAGGATAATTTGATGTAAAAATATGTGTTTTAGTTGCACAAGGAGGACTGACAAAGCTAAGTTTCATATCTGATCTCCCCAACAAAATCATTTTGAGGACAAAGACTTTGTTTTACAGTCTTGGGGTCTCCAGTATGTGACAGACATGCAAACATCACTGCAGAATGACAGTCATTGGGCTAAGAGAGGGATTGATGCCAACTTGACTACAATTTCCTGAGGACCGTGGCACTTGGTCCAGAAATCAGTGGGTCTCACGTGGACTTGGGAAACTTCTCTTGCTCCCAGCACACAGAAATCCTAGACCCTTTTCACTATCTTTCAAATGCTTAGAAATACCATAGGGAGCTTAGAACTATTTCTTTCCTTAGAGAGTCTCCAAGATCAGGAGCTAATCAGCAAAGGTGCCCTGAGTCTCACCACCCCATCCACAGGGTCCTGATGAATTCTAGAACTCTGCTGGAATCCACCAAGGCAGTTCCAGGAGGTCACAGTAAGTGGCCTCTTTAGATGATAAACCAAGAAGCTCTCATTCCTGCCTGATCCCAAAGAGATGTGCTATTCTTCTCCTGCATCTCTCTTAGGAGAACCCTAAAGGGACATTAAGGAAAAAGAGATAGAGATGCATGAGGGAAATGGTAAAAATGAATATGGAAGTAAGACTCATCTAATCAAATGTTTTATCTAGTGATTTCCAAGAACACACTGTACTAACATAATAAATTCATTTGGTATTGTGTGGCATTTCCCCCTGTTGAATACTCTGAAAATGTAGGCACTGAATCCAATAGACAATGAAATCTTTCTGTAAGAACAATGGGGAGCTGCCATTGAAAGCTGATAGTTTGATCATTTTGCCCAGTTAGAGAAAGAGCAGGAAACATTGGGGACTTGTGTGAATTTTCATTTCTGTTTTACCTTTACAGTTTTTCTTTTGAATTGAGAAGCTGTGAAAAACATTTATACTTTCTCTTCTTCCTATTTATTATTTTGACTGAAATGGAGGAGAGAACTGATAAATAAAAATGCTTTGCTGAAAACATTAAACTTTGATATCCAATTAAATAATATTCTAAGACTTCTACTCTAAAACTTTTCTATGTTATGACTGTGTCTTCATAAAAAGTCAGTGGGAAAATGACAAACTAATAAAAGCAACAACTTTCAGCACCCTTTGACCCAATTTACTACCCAATTGCACAGTCTTCAAAATATAGATAGCTCCAATCTCAACTTTGGTAGTCATAAACTTTGTACACATAATGTATCCTCTCCAAGCTTCATCCTTGAAGATTCAAACCATATCTTCACTACAAGATGTAGTTTCATCCACTATAAGATGTGGATAATACTAATCACCTCATAAGATTGTATTAAAAATTAAATGAGATAACATGAATACTGATACCAGCAGCCACATTCAGAATTTCTCTCTCTAAAGTGGACATATTCTTGAATGACATTCATTCCAAAGGTACACTAACATTGCCATGTCCTCTGTTGCAACTGAGATATGATCTGTTGGTCACGTTATTGCTTTTAGCATTCATCTAGAATCCTACTGTAAGGCAGTAGGGAAGGTTGTAACTTGATCCAGGGAAACAGCCCTCAATTACCACAAAACCATTGGAGCTGGCATCCTTCCCATTCAGGATGATCCTCTGCCAAATTTCTTCCATTTTTTTCATGTTATTGTCCTAGGAAGGTCTCCCCTCCAGGAACTCACATGAACCTATGAGAGGATTTGAAATCCTCTAAAAGAGTGGTAGAATTGTAAAGTATGTTTCCAATTTCATTTAAGGAATTTGAGTGGTAGGATTGAGATAAAGGGTCTTGAGGTGTTTCGGCATCATATACCAGGCCTGCATCCAGAATGACATGAATGACTGAGCCTCGCCCTTACTGCTAGCCCTTTAGCCAGATCTGTAGGACTGTGTGTTACATCCATCTCTCCCCCACTCTCTGCCTCCTGGGGATACTGTATAAGAGGTTAGAATGGAAGGGTGGAGCCTTGGGATAATAATAGCACAGTGGCTGGATTCAGGAAGTGATGTTTTGCCGTTCATCCTAGGAATCCTTACTGAGTCCCTTTTATGTCAGGCCCTGTGCTGAGGAATCAGTGATGAACAAACACAGATACTTGCCTGTGCTGGAGAAGCTTACTTCCATGCAGTAGCGAAGAATCAAATATTCTTTTTGGATAATATATATATATATAGGTGCTTGCTTCCTTCCTCTGTTCACCTAACAATCTTGGCACCTTCTTATTTTGTGGATCCACAGGTAATAAAGTTTCCATATAGCCATTTCATGCCCCTGGTAGAGGCAGGCTCAGAAAGTGTGGCCTCTTCTATCTTCTCTGGATTTCATCAGGAAAAAGAGGAGTCCTGAATGACATAGAATAAAAGACCTTCTGACCTTCATTACAGCTCAGACATGCCTGGTTGATTCAGATGTTTCTGCTGTAACCACAGGCCACCTGGCTCTGCTCCAGCTCACCCGACTGTGACCTGATGTCTGAGCCCTGTCTTCAGGGAGTCTGACTGCACCACTGGCCCTCAGGCTGTCCTCGTGGTCTCCCTGTGGTGACCTCATCATTACCTTCTGCAGGTCCCCCTGTGTTAACAGAGAAAACATGGGCCAATATTCCAATCAGAGAGGACAGGTAGTGGAGGAATGGTGCAGCCTTTGAGGTTTTAACCAAAACACTTTCATCACCACCTTGAAGTTATTTCTCCAAGGGGAAATGTTTGTTTCAACACAGTGGGTACAGGACCATCCCCTGTCTACCACCAAAGGTATTACCCGAAACATATAGGATCGTGCTGTTGTTCAGTCGCCAAGTTGTGTCTGACTCCTTGCAACCCTGAGAACTGTAGCACCCATGAACGCTGGGTCTCGCTGTCCTTCACTATCTCCCGGGTGATAAATGGCATCAATAACACAAACTCGGTCTTCCCTGGTGACTCAGTGGTAAAGAATCTGTCTGCTAATGCAAGGCACATGGGTTCAACCCCTGGTCTGGGGAAATCCTACATGCCATAGGGCAACTAAGCCCATGCAACACAACTATTGAGCCTGTGGTCTGGGGCCTGGGAGACATAACTACTGAACCCATACGCCACAACTACTGAAGCCTGCATGCCCCAGAGCCTGTGCTCCGCAGCAAGAGAAGCCACCAAATGAGAAGCCCACACATCACAACAAGAGAGTAGCCCCTGCTCTCCACACCAGAGAAAAGCTTCCCTGTGCAGCAGGGAAGACCCAGCAGAGCCGAAAACAAACTGATACATAAAAATAAAATTTAAAAAATGCAAACTCTTCTATTTTAGATCTGATACTATACCATGGATATAATTTCTTTTCAGTATGTATAATATTCCCTTGTTTATATCGTAATCTCCTTTTATTGATGAGGGTTTAGATTTTTTTTTTTTTCATTTACAAACAACACTGCATTGAACATCTTTGTGCATATATCTTTACAGATATGTTCAAATGTTATAAAACTAATTCCTGGAAATGGAGCTACTTGCTGAATATGTATCTAATACACACTCCCATCTGTAGTGAAGGAGAATGTGCATTTCCTCACAACTTGTGCACCAGCTCATTTATAAGCAAAATATGATCTAATTGTTGTTTTATCACACTGAGAATCAATTGATCCAGGGACTTTATGTATGCAGCTGGAATTGACAATTGAATATATTCCTTACAACAACCACATGAGGTAAGAATTGCTAACCATTTTACAACTGAAAAACCAAATGTGAGTTAGCTATGTGCCATTAGGCAAATAGTTTAAGCACTCAGCACTTTCAGTCCCCTAGTAGAAAAACAGAAATTGTAGTACTGTCCATACTTCCTGTATGGGTGTGATGGTCAATTTATGTGCCAATTTGGGTAGGCTATAGTCCCCAGCTATTTAACAAAATAATCTAGTTGTTGTTAGGTATTTTAGTCTAGTTGTTGTAGGTATTTTAAAATGTGATAGAAGTCTATATTGGTTGACTTTAAGTAAGGGAGATTATCCTAGATAATCTGGGTGGGCCTGATTCAACAATTGAAAGATCTTAAAAGTAGAGCTGAGGCTTCCCTGAGGAAGAAGAAATCTCATCTGTGGACTCAGCTGGGCATGAGAATTCCATCATGTTTTTCCTGATGACCTGCCCCACAGATTTTGGACCTACCCAGCCAGCCCCACAATTGCATAAATGAATTCCTTGCAATGAATCTCTTAATACATGCTTCTTACTGGTTTTCTGCCTCTGGCTGAACACAATGAGAATGTGTTAAAAATTAAAAGTACTATATATCTGCAAAGTATTTTAGGATGTCTGTGAATTGTGTGATATGATACATTTACATTTTAAATATCCTGGGGGGGATGGCAGAATAGAAAGAAGACTGAAAAGACTAGGTCTTGGGGTGTTTTATAACCACCAACAGGCTGTATAATTTTGAATAAATGACATCATTTCTGAGCCTCCATTTCCTCACTTAAAAATATAAAAATATAGAGTTCCACTAGATGATCTCTAAGGACTTTTCAGGGCTAAAATTTTGAATTTGAATTTGTTTTATATCCACAATTAGCCTTTAAAATCTTTTTTACTGTCAGCTTTGTGGTATCATTCACAAACAAAAAAATTCATTAGTTTTAAGTGCACAGGTTGATGAGTTTGACAAATACATCCAGTCATGTAACCACTACCACCATGATTATGATCACAGAACACTTCCATCACTCCACTAATTTCCCTCCTGCCCCTTTGCAGTCCTTATCCTCCCCCAAGCCCAGGCCCTGGCAATTAGCTTTCTGATTTCTGTCACTGTAGCTTTGCCTTTATTGAAAGTTCATATAAATTGACTCATACAGTATGCTTTCTCTTGTGTCTGACTTCTTTCACTTAGCACTATGCTTTTGAGATTCATATCTTTGATTATTAGTGTATTTTGCTATAATTTCACATTGATTCTTCGTATTTGTTCTAAAATCAACTTTTGAAGTAGTTTTCCCATTTTCTATTGGTATATTGTTTTTTTCTGGTATTAAAAAGTCAGTGAATAACATGGGAGTTGATTTTATGTTTCTAAAGCTTTCTGAGTGTCTTTTCCCACCCAAGGGCCTCCTTGGAGTAGTGATAGCCGTAGATGTCACCTTCATTCTCTCTTCTGCCATCTCTGGAGGTGCTTCTTCCCTTCCACTTCCCAGCTCGCCACACAGGAGCACACGCTGGCCTGCTGCTCACACTGCCCGCATGGAGCTGACGGGCCCTGGAAGGGTACAGCAGAGGACAGAGCCCCTGCTTCCACCCCTGCTCCTCGGCGCCCATCTAGGGTGATGTCCCTGCTGCACGCTTCTGTCTCCAGACCCAGCTCACTGTTCATGAGCCTGTGCACCTGGTCCTGGGACCAGAGATGCTGCTTGGCCAAAGCCTGGATTTGCTCTGACCTGCAGCAAGCCTCCTTTTCGTCCTGTGCGATGGGATGAACCAAGGGGTGGAGGAGGGACTGTCGCCCTCATTCTGCCTTGTTTCTCCCTGTAAAGACTCGGAAAATCTCCACAGGGACAGGTAGTCTCTGCAGCGGCCACTTCCAAATCCTTAGCGAAAAGGGAAGTCTGGGCAGGTGTGTGGGGCTGGGGAACAAAGGGTGGTGGGAAAACTCCTGAGACAGACGGGGTCCCATCAGCACCCACAGCCGAGGCTGCCTGGGTGCCACCCCCATGCCTCCTCTCTCCCAGGCTGCACTGTTGTGTCGTGATGAAGAGCCCGCCATCTCTCAGGCCCCACAAGCCTGGATCTGCTGCACGGGAACAGGTGTGTGCCTGGCTTCCCAGTAGAGCTTATTGCCCACTGTGAGGTTCTATTAGATGCCACCAGCAGGGTCCCACCTAGGTGCACCCTATCCAACCTCAGTGCCTAACACACAGTTGGCACTTGAAGGAAATATGTCTTGCTTTCCAATCAGCCCACTGGGCACACACTAAGGACACACTTATAAACTGGGGTTACTCTGTTTAAATCTCATAGAAAGCTTAGGAGTGCTTCTAGGTCAGGCACAGGTGGATTTTGCTCAGTTTCCCTTTTTATTCTGTCTCTAGATAGTTCAAGATGGCATTGAAGAGGACACAAAGCAGCATGGAGTAATTCAAAATGAGAATGATGACGATGGTGAAAAAATAGTCTTGGTTCAATTTCAATGCATACCTGAAACTTATTAAAAATTATTAACTGGAAAATATGTGCAGAACTGTCTTCCTATGATGATTTCATATGTGTTTTTTTCCTAGAATTTCTTTATGGAACTCTCCAAAACTCCCAGTTCTTAACCAACTGAATCTTCCCTAGAATCTTCAAATTCCCCACCTTTAGAGATTTGATGGGCTTTGTAAAAGGATGCTGGAGATTTTAACTCAATAGTCAATAAAGGCCCTCCCAAACATTTTGTCTGACTCTGGGGTCCACAAAGAGACTGGAAGCCCTTCTCAGCATCTTTATGTGGAAAGACCATCCTCTGTTGCGACACAAATAACCACTGTGAAGCTTGATGGTTAGTTTCAATAAGTTTATTTTACCACGTGTGACCCAGGTAGGCTTGGACTTACAGGTATGTTTATGTTATGTTTCATATTCAAATGCACAGTTCCAACAGTTTACTTTATAGGTTGTACTCTTTGTCTTCCTTGTATTCTGTCAAGCACCAGATACAGTGTCATCTCCGTGTGGGTGCTCTGCACACACTAATTGGTGGTGATCAGGATAATGATGTTGACAAATGACTCCATGAAACTGATGAATCATCTGGTGAAAGAGGCCAGGTACAGCAATTACGTAACTTTGCTTTACCAAACAGGTAATGTTTCATACCTCACAGCAATAAAGAATATTTTGCCTGTCAGTCACTATTTCCAGTCATAGTCAAAAAGGCTTCTTTGTGGAGAGCAGAACTTTTGAAACATATTGACCCTGTAGGAAGACTCAATGCAAGAGATATAGCTATTTCCTTTTGGTTCAGAACATGGCTCCCTCATAAACAAAAAGATGAAGTAAGAAGTTTGAATCAGCCAATAAAAACAAATAAACTAATTCATATAAGCATTAACACTTCAAAGGTATTCTTCCAACTCCCCCCCTTCCCACCCTCATGGAAAGATCTGAACCTTTTAAAATAAATTGCCTGTAGAATAGACAAGTTTACAGAAAAGCTTTTGGTTTATCCATATGAGGTTGCACACATTCAACCATTTTTTTTTATCTTCAAGATGGCAATTTCATGTGGTTCAACTGAATGAAATGCTGAAGAATTCTTTTGCTCAGAATGTGTTTATATAAACAGAGATAAATACTAAAGTAAAGAAACTAATTTTTAATATTTGCTTTTTGGCAAATTCATTATTTCACTTGATCTTCCTTTTAAGATATAGATGGGGCAAAAAAAAAGTACTTTATATGTTAATTAAAAACTAAGTTTTATCTTAATTTTTAAACAAAAAAATTAACAAAAACTATGGTTTAAAAATTTAAAAATAGTTAAATATTATAATTACTATTAGAATTTTTAATATAAGGGCACATTTTTCTACAGAAATCTTGTATTTAGATGTATTTCTTTGTGTATTTCTAATCACAGTCTTTATCATTTTAGGTCAGAGGTTGCAATATCATAAACAAGTATGCCCAATTATTGACACTGAAGAAAATGTGAATCCTTCAAATAAAGGTTACACTCTGCAGTTTCCAAAGACCCCACTACTCTCTGTTGTTTCCCTTCAGCATTTATTTGCATCTCCCTAAGGGATATCGAAGTATTTCAATTTGCAACCTCCATTTTAGATGAAATTATGTCTCATTACTTTTGGTCCTCTGATGTGTTGAGAACATTCTGAGTCAAGGAATTAAGACGGTATTTCCTGCTCCCTCCACAGATTTCACCTTAATGCCTATTTTGTTCTGAGAGTGAATAAAAAGAGGTGAAATGCTCAGCCCCTCTCATAATCCAGGAGCTACAATTTAAAATAAGATCTCTGTTTTTAACCTCCGAGTTTTACAAAAGTAAAAATACTGGTGATGTTTAGGGTTGGAAAGAATGTGGAGAAATGGAAATTTGCTGATAAACTGATGCCATTTTTTGACCAAAAGATAGGAAATGTTTGTAATTTTGTAAATGTATATACTGTTTGTCTCAGCAAATCTACTTTTTCCTAAAAATGTAATTTACATAAGCATGGGTATTACATACTTCACATATTTGAAGACTTTTGTTGTAGCATAGTGTGTAATAGGAAAAAGCTGAAAATAATCTAAATGTTTATTGATAGAGAAATGTTTTATCATGGCTATATAGATCCCGTAAAAAATGAAGTGTGTCTCTATGTGTAATGGAAAGATGTAAAGGATATGTCTGAGTGCCAAAAGCAAACTTCAGCACAATGTTTATAATATGATCCATTCAAAAACTATAGCCATTCAAAAAATAAGATAACTATATGAGTGTATTTTAACAGACAGGTGTAGGTATATACGTTGAGAAAGGTATAGCCATAATATTTTGCTGTATTTAAGTAAATTTCTATATCAATGTATTTCTTTGAAATTAAAACAAGTGAGAAATACTAGACTTTGCCTGGGAGGGAGCTGGAAATTGTAGGGAAGGGTTATCCATTTTCACTCACAAAGATAGTCCACTTCTAGCAGTTAGGAAGCTAAACAATAATTTTAAAATTGAGACAAAACAGCTCTTTTGGGCAAAGAAGTATTTGCTGCCCAGTAGATAGCAAATTTATCCTTGGAATACTGATTTTGCTCTATTTAGAAAGATAGTTCCACATTTTAGATGGTCAGTGCTTTTTTACTCTGAAATACCTCCATAAAGCCTTCAGAGTTATCAGCTCACAGGTCCTCTCCTAAGTACAGCACAGGACTGAGAGCACCCACATCCCCGGTGGCAGGAAGCTGAAGGTAGCCTTGGTCCAACAGCCACTAGAAACCGAAGTCCTCAGTCACTCAATCTTTGTGAAACTGAAATTCTGCCAATAAGCATGTGAGCTTGACAATGGAGACTTCATTCTGCCAGCCTGCCAGACACCTGGATTATAGCCTAAAGGAGAGGTCCAGGAGCAGAGGACCTCCTAAACTGTATCCAGACTCCTGATCCACAAAAACTGTAAGATATGAAATGTATGTTGTTTTGAGCTGCTATTTGTGATAATTTTTAATACACCAATAGATAACTGTTGCAGTTATGAAATCTCACAAATTTTGACAATGAGTCAGTGCTAGAGCAGTTGCTAATCACTGAATTTTCCTTTGCCACAAAGAGTGCCATAACATCATTCCACTGGCCAAGAGAGTTAGGTTAAAAGGAATCAGAGAAGACAAAATTACCTCCATGACAAGTTAAGGCATTTGTGTATCTGAAAGACACAAGCACGATCCTCAAGTGTATTTTTACTCTATTAAAATCTGATACACATCATTATCCATACACAAGCATTATTCTGGACCATACACCAAGAACCCAGGGATAATGGTCCACCAGGCTTCTTTTGGTTTGAAAGCTTCCAAAAGAAAATACCCTATCGCGAGGGAGTTTCTATTGCCTTGTGAAAAATTTGTTTCCTGGGAACTGAACTTATTGAAAGTATTTTGAAGTGAGTCATGCCAGTCAGTTCACAGGAGTACATAAGGTCTTTGGGCCAACAGCCAACCATGTGAGCCTGACAATATTCCCTAATTCCAATCTTCTCTAGTTGAAATGTCATTCTGCCAGTCTGTCAGACACCTAGTTTACAGTCTTAAGGAGAGGTTGGGTTTCAAGATTTCAGGAGTGGGTATCATCAGATAAAGAGTACTCTCAAAAAACTGATGACCATCCCCATGGCATGAGGACCTCCCACAGAGTTGTCACATTGAGAAATGTCTCCTTGAGCCCTAATTTACTCTCTTGTGTTATGATAAGCTATTATCTTTCTCCAAGCTCCTTTAAAGGAATACAGATCATTACTTCTATTTTAGCAGTACTAATAAAATAGATAATGATGAGTTATTACTTTCTGATATCTTACTTTGTGCTAGACATTGCTTTAAGTGACTAACATAAATTATTTTAGGAAACATTTCCTAAAAGAACTGTAGTTAATAGTAATCATTATCCACCATTTCTCAGAGGAGGAAACTGGGTTGATGAATGAGATGTGACTTGCCCAAGATCACGCATGGACAGGGAGCAGGGAATAAATACCCAGTGAGGTCAATAAGGAATTTGGTAAATTTACAACTAACTCTGTCTCATTTAAAAATGAGATCCTGCAACTCACCTATATCATTTTTAAAATCAACTGAGGTGTAATTTACATACTGTAAGTTGTATACATTTTCCCATACACTTTAATGATTTTAAATGTTTATACAGCTGCATAATCACCATCAGAATCTAAATTTAAACTTTTCCATCATTTAAAAATTTCCCTTTCCCTGCCAATCAATCCCCACACCTACTTCCAGGCAGCCACTGATCTGTTTCCTGTCCCTCCAGGCTAGATTTGTCTTTCCTAGAATTTCGTGTGAGTAGGATCATAGAGCTGTACTCTCCTGTGTCTGACTTCTTTCATTCAATGTAATCTTGAGATTTATCAATATTGTTTTGTGTTGAGTAGTCTCTTTTTATTGCTATGTGCTACTCTTCTGTGTGGCTACATATTTTATTGATTTTAGGAGGTCAGCATTATCCTAATAACAAAATCAAACATAGATTTTACATGAAAATGAAACTGAAGGCCAAAATCTCTTGTGAATATATGCAATAATCCTCAAGGAAATATTAGCAAATGAAATCCAGAAACATATAAAGGAATAACTCATGATGAAGACTGATTTTGTATTTGAAAATCAATCACAATAATTCACCATATTAAGAGACTAAATTTAAAAAAACATATGATTATCTCAATAGGTGAAGAAAAAGCAATTCAACAGTCACTCATGATAAAAACTCTCAGCAAACTAGGATTATGCAGATTTAACATAATCTCATAAAAATCTACAGCTGA
Source organism: Neotragus pygmaeus (assembly GCA_006410875.1). Classification (NCBI taxonomy): domain Eukaryota; kingdom Metazoa; phylum Chordata; class Mammalia; order Artiodactyla; family Bovidae; genus Neotragus; species Neotragus pygmaeus. Next base: position 37,408 of record SJYV01027162.1, read on the forward strand.
TAATCATAATCCCATAAGATTAGTAAAAGGGCAAGAAATTCTTACTCAACATTGGGCTGAAAGCTCTGGTTAGTAATAACAAGGTTAGAAAGAAGGAAAGAAGGAAGAAAGAAAGAAGGAAAGAAAGCTCATACAGATTAGAAAGAAATAAAACTCTATTTGCAGGCAGCATGATTATCTACAGAGACCATCTAAACAAATCCCTACAAACACCTTCTAGAACTAATGAGTTTATCAGGGTAGGATGATAGAAGGTACACATACAAAAGTCTATTCTATTCATATAGAACAGCATTCAGTTCAGTTCAGTTCAGTCACTCAGTCGTGTCCAGCTCTTTGCGACCCCATGAATTGCAGCACACCTGGCCTCCCTGCCCGGAGTTCACCCAAACTCCAACTCCCGGAGTTCACCCAAACTCCTGTCCATCGAGTCAGTGATGCCTTTCCAGCCATCTAATCCTCTGTTGTCCCCTTCTCCTCCTGCCCCCAATCCCTCCCAGCATCAGAATCTTTTCCAATGAGTCAACTCTTCATATGAGGTGGCCAAAGTATTGGAGTTTCAGCTTCAACATCATTCTTTCCAAAGAACACCCAGGACTGATCTCCTTTAGAATGGACTGGTTGGATCTCCTTGCGGTCCAAGGGACTCTCAGGAGTCTTCTCCAACACCACAGTTCAAAAGCATCAATTCTTCGGCACTCAGCTTTACACAGCATTAGACAACTGGAATCTGAAAATTTTAAAACGTACCATTTACAATAGCATCAAAAAGTTACTTATACATTTAAAACAAATTTGTGCATGGGAAAAATTCCATGTTCATGGATTGGAAGACTTAATATTGTTAAAATGTCAATTTACCCAAATTTGTATAAATTTCAGTATAATTCTAATGCAAATGCCAGAAAAATTTTTTGTAGCTACTGATAAGTGAATACTAAAATTATTATGGAATGTCAAAAAAATAGCCAAAACAATTCCGGAAGAAAAAAAAAGTTGAGCTTATATCACTCATTTTAAGAAGTCTGTAAAGCTGCAGTAATCAATGTGATTAGTGAAAGGATACATACATAGTGCAACAGAATAAACTATAAGTACAGAAATAGGCCCAAATGAACATTGTGAACTGATTTTTGGCAATGATACAAAAGAATTTTAATAGAAAAAGGATATTGTTTTTAACAAATGGTGCTGAAACAACTGGACATAGATATCCTCCCCACTAAAAGTCCTAACTTTGACACATACTTCACATGTCACACAAAAATTAAATCAAAGTGGGTCATCGAAACATAATTTCAAGTGGAAAAAACCCAGAGACAAAGAACCAAATATTGTATAATTTAATTTATATGACATGTCCAGAATAGGCAAATCCATGGAGACAGAAAGTAGGCTAGTGATTGCCAGGGGCTGGGCTTGGGGGTTTAGTGTGATAGGTGACAGGTATTAAGTTTCTTTTTGAGGAGATTAAAAATATTCTGGAATTATACAGTTGTGATGTTCCATAATTTTATGAGTATAATAAAACTACTAAATTTTATACTTTAAGAGGGTGAATTTTATGGTATATGAATTATAGCTCAACTTTAAAATCCCTGGTACTTAAAAGTGTTTCTCAAAACAGTACTTCTAAGTAAAAAAAAATTAAGAAATAATCTAGAGATAGGAAACCTTTAATATATTTTGTCAGATTAACATGAAGAATATTTTTCAGATGTTAAAAAGTGCTTTTGTATACACCAAAGGTACAAACCATTAAAGAAATAATTGATAACCTGGACTTCATTAAAATTAGAAGTTTCTGCTCTGTGAAAGGCACTGGCAAGAGAATGAGAAGACAAGCTCACAGACGAGAACAAAATATTTGCAATAGAGATCTGATAAAGCTTGTTATCCAAAATCCACCAACAATGTAACAATAAGAAAACAAAGTATTGTGTATTAACACATATATATGGAATCTAGAAAGATGACACTGATGAGCCTATTTGCGGGGCAGTAAAGGAGATGCAGACTTAAAGAACAGACTTACAAGGTGCGGGGTGGGGAGCGGTGGAAGGTGGAGGAAGGAGAGAAGGTGAGATGAATGAAGAGAGTAGCGTGGAAGCATATACACTACCATATGTAAGATAGACAGCCAAAGGAAATTTGCTATATGACTCAGGGAACTCAAACTGGGGCTTCGTAACAACTTAGAGGGGTGGAAAAGAGGGGGAGGTGGGAGGAGGTTCATGAGGGAGGGGACATATGTATACCTATGGCTAATTCAGGGTTTCCCAGGTGGCTCAGTGGGTGAAGATTCTGCCTGCAATGCAGGAGAGCAGAAGATGTGGGTGCAGTCCCTGGGTCAGGAAGATTCCCTGGAGAAGGGCAGGGCAACCCCCTCCAGTATTCTTGCCTGGAAAATCCCATGGACAGAAGAGCCTGAGGGGCTACAGTCCATAGGGTTGCAATGAGTCGGACACAACTGAAGCAACCGAGCACAGCATAGAACATGGCAATTTCATGCTGATGTGCAGAAGAAATCAAAGCAATATTGTAAACCAATTATCCTTCAATTAAAAATAAGTTTTTAAAAAGTCACCCTTCTGACTTGAAAAAAAAGAAAACAAACAACCCAATGAAAAAATGGGCCAAAGATCTTAACACAAAGATGATATGCAATAACCAATAAGGCTTAGAAAAGATGCTCCACGTTGTATGTTATTCAGTTCAGTTCAGTTGCTCAGTCATGTCCGACTCTTAGCGATCCCATGAACCGCAGCACAGCAGGCCTCCCTGTCCATCATCAACTCCCGGAGTCCACCCAAACCCATGTCCATTGAGTCGGTGATGCCATCCAACCATCTCATCCTCTGTTGTCCCCTCCTCCTCCTGCCTTCAATCTTTCCCAGCATCAGGGTCTTTTCAAATGAGTCAGCTCTTTGCATCAGGTGGCCAAAGACTAAAACTTGCACACAGATGTTTATGGCAGTTTTATTCATAACTGACAAAACTCAAAAGCAACCAAGGTGTCCTTCAGTAGGCAAATAGATGAACCATTTTATATCAAGACAATGGAATATTTATAGTTGTTGAGTTGTGAAGTTGTGTCTGAGTCTTTTGCCACAGCATGGGCTGTAGCCTGCCAGGCTCCTTCACCCATGGGATTGTACAGGCAAGAATATTGGTAGTCATTTTCTCCTCCAGGGCATCTTCATGACCTAGGGATTAAACCTGCGTATCCTGCATTGGCAGGTGGATTCTTTACCACTGAGTCACCTGGGAAGCTTGTAATATTTGTTATTTGGTGCTAAAAAGGAAATGAGCTATCAAGTCATGTAAAGACATGGAGGAACCTTGAACGCATACAGCTATGTGAAAGAAAAACCTTCTTGAAAGGGCTACATAAGTGTATGATTCCAACTATATAACATTCTGGAAAAGGCAAGACTTTGGAGACAATGAAAAGATCAGTAGTTTCCAGTGTGTAGAATGAACTGAGGGATGAATAGGCAGAGCACAGAAGATTTTAGGACAGTGAAACTATTCTTTTTGATACTATAATTGTAGATACCTGTTGCTATGCATTTTTCAATACCATAGAATATATAACACCAAGAGTGAACTCTGATGTAAGCTTTGGACTTTGGGTGATAATGATGTGTCAGTATAGGTCCATGAATTGTAACTCTGGTGCCTGATGTTGATAATGGGGAAGGTTAGTCATGTATGGAGGTAGAGAATACAAGGGCACTCCCTATAATTTCTGTTCAATTTTTTGGTCAACCTTAAACTTTTCCAGAAAAACATCTATTTCTGCTTTATTGACTATGCCAAAGCCTTTGACTGTGTGGATCACAATAAACTGTGGACAATTCTGAAAGAGATGGGAATACCAGACCACCTGACCTGCCTCTTGAGAAACCTATATGCAGGTCAGGAAGCAAGAGTTCAAACTGAACGTGGAACAACCGACTGGTTCCAAACAGTAAAAGGAGTATGACAAGGCTGTATATTGTCACCCTGCTTATTTAACTTATATGCAGAGTACATCATGAGAAACACTGGGCTGGAAGAAACACAAGCTGGAATCAAGATTGCCAGGAGAAATATCAATAACCTCAGATATGCAGATGACACCACCTTTATGGCAGAAAGTTAAGAGGAACTAAAAAGCCTCTTGATGAAAGTGAAAGAGGAGAGTGAAAAAGTTGGCTTAAAGCTCAACATTCAGAAAACTAAGGGCCTGGCATCTGGTCCTATCACTTCATGGCAAATAGATGGTGAAACAGTGGAAACAGAGTCAGACTTTATTTTGAGGGGCTCCAAAATCACTGTAGATGGTAATTGCAGCCATGAAACTAAAAAATGCTTACTCCTTGGAAGGAAAGTTATGACCAATCTAGAGAGCATATTCAAAAGCAGAGGCAGTACTTTGTCAACAAAGGTCTGTCTAGTCAAGGCTATGGTTTTTCCTGTGGTNTCAAATGGGTATATCTTTCCTTTTCTCCTTTGCCTTTGGCTTCTTTTCTTTTCTCAGCTGTTTTTACGGCCTCCTCAGACAATCATTTTGGCTTTTATATTTCTTTTTCTAAGGGATGGTCTTGATTACTGCCTCCGTACAATGTCACAAACCTCTGTCCATAGTTCCATCAGGCACTCTGTCTATCAGATCTAATCCTTGAATCTATTTCTCACTTCCACTGTATAATCATAAAGGATTTGATTTAGGCATACCTGAATAGNTCTTGATTACTGCCTCCGTACAATGTCACAAACCTCTGTCCATAGTTCCATCAGGCACTCTGTCTATCAGATCTAATCCTTGAATCTATTTCTCACTTCCACTGTATAATCATAAAGGATTTGATTTAGGCATACCTGAATAGTCTAGTGGTTTTCCCTATTTTCTTCAATTTAAGTCTGAATTTTGCAATAAGGAGTTCATGATCTGAGCCACAATCAGCTCCCAGTCTTGTTTTTGCTGATTGTATAGCACTTATCCATATTCAGCTGCAAAGAATACAATCAATCTGATTGCGGTATTGACCATGTGATGTCCATGGGTAGAGCCGTTTCTTGTGTTGTTGGAAGAGGGTGTTTGCTATGACCAGTGCGTTCTCTTGTCAGAACTCTGTTAGCCTTTGCTTTGCTTCATTTTGTGTTCAAAGGCCAAACTTGCCTGTAATTCCAGGTATCTCTTTACTTCCTCCTTTTGCATTCCAGTCCCCTATGATGAAAAGGACATCTTTTTTGGTGTTAGTTCTAGAAGGTTTTGTAGGTCATTATAGAACCATTCAACTTCAGCTTCTTTGGCATTAGTGTTTGGGGCATAAACTTGGATTACTGTGATATTGAATGGTTTGTCTTGGAAACTAACAGATATTAATCTGTCTTTTTAGAGATTGCACCCAACTAGTGAATTTCAGACTCTTTGATTGACTATGAGGGCTGATCCTTTTCTTCTAAGGGATTCTTGCCCACGATAGTAGATATACTGGTCATCTGAATTAAATTCACCTGTTCCAGGCCATTTTAATTCACTGATTCCTAAAATGTCAATGTTCACTCTTGCCATCTCCTATTTGTCTACTTCCAATTTATCTTCATTCTTGGACCTAACATCCCAGGTTCCCGTGAAATATTGTTTTTTACAGCATTGGGTTTTACTTCTATCACCAGTCACATCCATAACTGGGTATGTTTTCTCTTTGGCTCCGTCTCTTCATTCTTTCTGTAGTTATTTCTCCACTGTTCTCCAGTAGCATGTTGGGCACCTACTGACCTGGGGAGTTCATCTCAGTGTTTGTTTGTTTGTTTTTTCTTTTCATACTGTTGAAAGACAAATGGGTGTTTAAATAATTTTCATGCTTATTTTCCATACTTTTTGGGAATGTGCAAGCATTTTTCTCATCAAACTTCTCCTGTATCTACTCCATCGAAGGCTATTTAGGTCTACTCTACGTATCCGTTGAATGTTAGGATGATGACAGCATAAAAAAGAATTAATACAGCAAGCCTGAGATGGTCATATATAGAAAGCCTTTCTTGCCAAACCACCTCTTTGCTGGCATTTGTGGAAAGATTTTGAGGCTTCCCATCATTTTTCAAATTGGTATGGGTGCCTAACTTATTTGTGAAAACAATGGTTTCTATTCAACAAGTGCTTTCTTTCTAAGAGTCTAGTATATGATAGGCAGAGGGTACCTATGTAACCAAGCCTCAGTAAAAATCATGGACTCTGGTTGGTTTAGGCTACTATAACAAGTTTAGTCTGGATGACTTAAAAAGCAAACATTTATTTCTTACAGTTCTACAGGTTGGAAAATCTAAGATTAAGGTGCCAGCAGATCCTGTGTCTGATGTGCTTCTCCTTTTGGTTTGCAGGTGGCTGTCTTCCCATTGTATCCTCCATGGTATAGAGAAGAGAGAGAAAGCAAGCTCTCTCAACATCTCTTTTATAAGGATACTAATCCCATCATGAGGGCTCCACCCTCAAGACCTACTTACTCCCAATGGCTCCATCTCCAAATACCATTATATTGAGGACTAGGATTTCAACATAGACTCTCTGGGGAGATGTAAACATTCATTTCATAGCAGATACTGAAATTCTCAAATGAGCCACCCTTGCTGGCACATGTTGTTACATATCTTTGCAGGAGGAATTAATCCTCCTGCAACTTCACTTCAAGAGAACTCTTGGAAGCTGTGCCTGAATTCCTCCAGACTCCTCCCACCCTCATGTGCCTTTTCCCTTTGCTGATTTTCCTCTGTATCCTTTATTGTAACAAAAGGTAACCAATAGTATAATAACTTTTATAACCTGTGAGTAGGTCTAGTGAATCATTGCATGTGAGAAGAGTGCTGAGGATCCAGAAATTCCAATTAGTTATGGACCCAAAAGAACTGAGAGCAGTGAGTGAGATACTTTTACACAGATTTCATAGCAGCATGTTACAATAGGCTAAAGAATAGAAGCAACCCAAATGCCCATCAACAGAAGAATGAACAAAGAAAGTGTGGTATATAAAATATAATAGAATATTTTCACCCTTAAAAAGCAATGAAGTTCTGATATATGCTACAGCATAGATGTACCTGAAAACACTTGCTAGGCTGGATATAGTCACATATTGCATGAGTCTACTTACATGAAATATCTACAATGAGAAAGTTATAGAGATGGAATATAGACTAGAGGGTACTATAAACCAGAGGGGAAAAGTCAAAACACATATATAAGTTTTTTGAGACATGGGACTGCACATTAGATGATGTATTATTGATATTTACACAATCCAGATCTGCAAGAACAAAGTGATGAGCCATTATGACTCTTTATGAGATCAAGAAGGATTGTTATCATTTACAGAATTGTTTTGTTGATACTAGAAGAATGTTTTTTGTCTTTGAGCAGGTATTTCTGACTATGGGGGAGGTTTTGTTGATGCATAATGCAGACACACAACGCACAATAGAAGGAAGAAAGGAAGTCAAAGGGAAGAGAAAATTTTTCATGTTTAAATTTTTCCTGCCTTGCCATAAAAATATAGATTTTATTTCAGAATTTCTCCTTTTTGATCATTAATCTTTTGACAGAAAATGCTGGGTGATCAAATATTTGGTCACTTGATGCCAGGCTGGTTGCTTCCCTGTCCTGGGTCTATCATGTCCCATAGTGCTGGATCCTAACAGACCGGTTCTATCATATTGGAGGAGTTATACTAGCAGAATATTTGTCAAGAACTGACAGTCAATTCTAGGTTATCCAATAAGACTTAAGCCAATTTTCCTCACATATGCATTGTGTATGTCCATTATTTTACTGAGAAATAAAGATATAATTTAGTTTCAAGTCATTTAGACATCATTATCTTAGTATAAGTAGGAGACACACAGCATGACAGGTAAGGAATTATCACCTTATAAGTTTCAGAAACTGTAATTAAAATTGTCAGTAGAGCCAACAATGTCATTAGAATTTAAGCCTCCTGAATCAAACCATTTTCCAAAAATTTCCCTAAACTGGGAAAAAGATTGTTCAGAGCAGAAATTATTACTGCAATTATTATTAATTATTAATTATTATTACAGAAGAAATTATTATACAGAAGTTATTCTGTATGTGTCATGAGTCACATTTGAAGACACAGCATTCAATATGAATTAGAGCACACTTTTCCCCTTAGGAAGCAGTTAAAATATTGAGGGACATGTGATCCTATAGGACTGCTGTTCTCATCTTGGTGACTTCTAAACTGAGCAAGCTAATGACTTGATCACTATTGTTCAAAACTTTTTGAGTGAATTTTGTTAAAGCCTCTATGTGAGTGATAATATTTTTCCAAGTGAGGGAACACATTATTTTTGTTGTCCAGTCGCCCAGTTGGCACCACAGTTTGAAGGCAACAATTCTTTGGTGCTCTGCCTTCTTTACAGTCCAGCTCTCACAACCATACATTACCACTGGGAAGACCATAGCCTTGACTATATGAACCTTTGTTGGCAGAGTAATGTCTCTGCTTTTCAACACACTGGGTTTGTCATAGTTTTTAGGTTTATCTAAAAAGAAGGAACACATATTGAGATCAAATGATTGTATCACTGGAAAACTGATTAAGCTCAACAAGCCTGCCTTAAGGTAGGTTGGTAGGGGCTATTTCCAAGGTTACCCATAGGTGATCTTTGGCCCTAGGGAAATCAATTGTGCATCTTAACTACACTGGGAAAATCAAGGTCATAAATTTGTTCCATAAATCCACTGGGCCCTATTAGGGTCTACCCAATATTCAACATCTAGTGTAAAGGAGTGTTTATGGCCAGGTTTGGAATAGTCATCATTAATTGACCAGATAAGAGGGCCTCACTTAGTGATATTGGTGGTTTAGCTTGCATGGTGCTAGAGTTTATTTCTTTTAAAATATCATTTCTAAGGACCATCTAATTAGAGTCTTGGAAAAGAGAAATCCACCAAGACAACCTGAGAGTTCTGAACATGGGTAATCGGCCAGAAACCCAACAATTGGATTGATTTCTGAAACTTGCAAATGATTGAGCCCCAAAAATGTTTGGTTGATAAGCAAAAGTATGAACAGTTGTCAAAGTAATCAGTATAGAGTTCTGGTACATCATCTTGGGTCAGCTGTCTACTTTAGGTGTCATTTTCTTGCCCTATTCTGGTAGTGCTGGTCTTAGTTAAAGTTGGGCCTTAGAAACAAGAGTTACAGTTTATTCAGGAAAGGAGGTCTGATAATGGTGAGATATACAAAGCCAAGAGCGTACTCTTAAGTTTGCAGTACAACAATTTGTTAGCAAATATAACCCTTTCCAACATGACTGTAAAGAGTCCTTTATCTGAAGACTTTTCCATTAGGCATAATCTCCAGGTTGCAGGTCATGGCAAATCTGATCTTCATCAAAAGATAGATTGCTATGCTAAGCTTCAGAAACAAACTTAGATGTCTTTTTAGTAATGAAACTTTACAAGGAGCTATCTGGGAAGTGAGTCTTAGTTTCAAATAATTTCCAATAAGAATTTCCAAATTCTGGAGGAATCTGATAGAAAACATAAATGTTTCAATTCTACTTACAGATGTCTAATGTAAAGATTTCTTTATATCTGAAAAACATAGATTATAAGACCAGTAATATTTCAGACAAAACCTCCATTTTATAACCATACTCACCAGTTCATTCAGTCCTATGTGACTAATGCTTGATCTTAATCTTCTGTTAGCAATTTTATGAAGCCATCAGGATTTCCATTCAGTTCATTCAGTTGCTAAGTCTTGTTTGACTCTTTGCGACCCCTAGGACTGCAGCATGCCAGGCTTCCCTGTTCATCGCCAACCCCCAAGATTGCTCAAACTCATGTCCATCGAGTTGGTGATGCTATCCAACTATCTCATGCTCTGTCATCCCCTTCTCCTCTTGCCTTCAATCTTTTCTAGCATCCAGGTCTTTTCCAATGAGTCAGTTCTTCCTATCAGGTGGCCAAAGTATTGAAGTTTCAGCATCAGCATCTGTCCTTCCAATGAATATTCAGGACTGATTTCCTTTAGGGTGGACTGGTTGGATCTCCTTGCAGTCCAAGGGACTCTCAAGAGTCTTCTCCAACACCACAGTTCAAAAGCATCAATTCTTCAGCGCTCAGCATTTTTTATAATCCAACGCTCACATCCATACATGACTACTGGAAAAAAGATAGTTTTGACTAGATGGACCTTTGTCAGCAAAGTAATGTCTCTACTTTTTAATATGCTCTCTAGGTTTGTCATAACTCTTCTCCCAAGAAGGAATTGTCCTTTGATTTCAAGGCTGCAATCACCATCTGCAGTGATTTTCCATTGTTTTTCCATCTATTTGCCATGAGGTGATGAGACTGGATGCCATGATCTTTGTATTTTGAATATTGATTTTTCAGCCAGCTTTTTCACTCTCCTCTTTTACTTTCATTCAGAAGCTCTTTAGTTCCTCTTTGCTTTCTGCCATAAGGGTGGTGTCATCTGCATATCTAAGGTTATTGATATTTCTCTCAACAATCTTGATTCTATCTTGTGCATCATCCAGCCTGGCATTTCACATATACTCTACATATAAGTTAAATAAGTAGGGTGACAGTATACAGCCTTGACATATTCCTTTCCCAATTTGGAGCCAGTCCATTGTTTCATGTTCGGTTTTAACTGTTGCTTCTGGACCTGAATACACATTTCTCAGGAGGCAAATAAGGTGGTCTGGAATTCCCGTCTGTTTAAGAATTTTCCAGCTTGTTGTGATCCACACATTCAAAGGCTTTGGCATAGTCAGTGAAGCAAAAGTAGATTTTTTTTTAATTCTCTTGTTTTTTTTTTCCTATGATCCAACAAATGTTGGCAATTTGATCTCTGGTTCCCTGCCTTTTCTAAATTCAGCTTGACTATCTGGAAGTTCTTGGCTCATGTACTATTGAAACCTAGCTTGGAGAATTTTGAGCATTACTTTACTAGCATGTGAAATATGTACAATTGTGTGGTAGTTTGAACATTCTTTGGCATTGCCTTTCTTTGGGATTGGAATGAAAACTGACCTTTTCCAGTCTCGTGGCCACTGCTGAGTTTTCAAAATTTGCTGGCATAATGGCTATAGCACTTTCACACCATCATCGTTTAGCATTTGAAATAGCTCAACTGGAATTCCATCACTTCCACTAGCTCTGTTCATAGTGATGCTTCCTATGGCCTACTGGACTTTGCATTCCAGGATGTCTGGCTCTAGATGAGTGATCACACCTTTGTGGTTATCTGGGTCATTAAGATCTTTTGTGTATAGTTCTTCTGTGTATTCTTGCCACCTCTTCTTGGTATCTTCTGCTTCTGTTAGGTCCATACCATTTCTATCCTTTATTGTGCCCATCTTTGCATGAAATGTTCCCTTGGCCTCTCTCATTTTCTTGAAGAGATCTCTAGTCTTTCCTATTCTATTGTTTTCCTCTATTTCTTTGCACTGATCACTGAGGAAGGCTTTCTTATCTCTCCTTGGTATTCTTTGGAATTCTGCATTCAAATGGGTATATCTTTCCTTTTCTCCTTTGCCTTTGGCTTCTTTTCTTTTCTCAGCTGTTTTTACGGACTCCTCAGACAACCATTTTGCCTTTTTGGATTTCTTTTTTGGGGGGATGGTTGCTGCCTCCTGTATAATGTCATAATCCTCTGTCCATAGTTCTTCAGGCACACTATCAAATCTAATCTCTTGAATCTGTCACTTCCACTGTATAATCATAAGGGATTTGATTTAGGCGTACCTGAATGGTCTAGTGGTTTTCCCTATTTTCTTCAATTTAAGTCTGAATTTTGCAATAAAGAGTTCATGATCTGAGCCATAGGCATCTCCTGGTCTTGCTTTTGCTGATTGTATAGCACTTATCCATATTCAACTGCAAAGAATACAATCAGTCTGATTTTGGTATTGATCATCTGATGATGTCCATGTGTAGAGTCATTTCTTGTGTTGTTGGAAGAGGGTGTTTGCTATGACCAGTGCGCTGTCTTGTCAGAACTCTGTTAGCCTTTGCTTTGCTTCATTTTGTGTTGGAAGGCCACACTTGCCTGTAATTCCAGATGTCTCTTGACTTCCTCCTTTTGCATTCCAGTCCCCTATGATGAAAAGGACATCTTTTTTGGTGTTAGTTCTAGAAGGTCTTGTAGGTCATTATAGAATCATTCAACTTCAGCTTCTTTGGCATTAGTGTTTGGGGCATACATTTGGATTACTATGATATTGAAAGGTTTGCTTTGGAAATGAACAGATTTTAATCTGTCATTTTTGAAATTGCACCCAAGTACTGCATTTCAGACTCTTTGATTGACTATGAGGGCTAATCCATTTCTTTTAACAGATTCTTGCCCACAGTAGTAGATATAATGGTCAACTGAATTAAATTCGCCCATTCTGGTCCATTTTAATTCACTGATTCCTAAAATGTCGATGTTCACTCTTGCCATCTCCTGTTTGTCCATTTCCACTTTACCTTGATTCTTGGACTTAACATTCCAGGTTCCTATGCAGTATTGTTTTTTACACCATTGGACTTTACTTCTATCACCAGTCACATCCACAGCTGGATGTTGTTTTCGCTTTGGCTCTGTCTCTTCATTTTTCTGTAGTTATTTCTCCGCTGTTCTCCAGTAGCATATTGGGCACCTACCAACCCGGGGGTTCATCTTTCAGTGTCCTATCTTTTTGCCTTTTCATACTGTTCATGGGGTTCTCAAGGAAGCATACTGTAGTGCTTTCCCATTCCCTTCTCCAGTGGACTATGTTTTGTCAGAACTCTCCCCAATAACCCGTCTGTCTTGCATGGCCCTACACCGCATGGCTTATAGTTTCATTGAGTTAGACAAAACTGTGATCCTTGTGATTTGTTTGGTTAACTTTCTGTGATTGTGGTTTTCATTCTGTCTGCCCTCGAGGCTTGTGGAAGCATCCTGATGGGAGGGACTGGCTTATACCCTTTAGTGAAAGTGAAATTGTTAGTGGCTCAGTCATGTCCAACTCTTTGTAACCCTAAGGGCTGTAACCCACCAGGCTCCTCTGTCCATGGAATTCTCTAGGCAAGAATATTGGAGTGGGTTGCCATTTCTTTCTCCAGGAGAATTTCCTTACCCAAGGATCAAATCCACATCTCTTATATCTCCCACACTGGCAGGCAGGTTCTTTACCATCTGAGCCACCGGGAAAGCCCTTTGGTATATTGCTCCAAATTTTTGTTGTGATGAGACTAGGACCAAGTAAGATAAATAAGTTAACCTGACTTAGGGATATACTTTCAGAATTTTAAAAAGCAATTTTAATTATGATATAAATCTTATAAAATCAGACATCTGGTAGAGACTGATAATTTTCTGGCTTCTGTGCATATTTTTAATTGGGTCAACTTGAACTCTAAGAATAACAAGATTGATGGAATTTAGGAAAGCCTCACTTGTCACTTGGTTTAAGAGTTGCTGGCTGTGCAGGACCTTTGTTCTACTCTGCTATAGCAGAACAAAAGCTGCTAGTTTTCTGTTTGTTTGGTTTTTTTTTTTTTTCCTTAGAATCCTGTCCCTCTGATTCTGATTGCCTGAACCTGACTCTAAACTGAAACCCGATATTGATACTATCTGCTGTGGGCTGCTTCAGCCTCAGCACAAATTCTGCAGGATTAAAAGCAGGAAAAACTCTGACTGTGATATCACTGTGGACTTCCCTGGTGGCTCAGATGATAAAGTGCCTGTCTACAATGCGGGAGACCCGGGTTCGATCCCCAGGTCAGGAAGATCCCTGGAGAAGGGAATGGCAATCCACTACAGTACTATTGCCTGGAGAATCCCATGGACAGAGGAGCCTGGTAGGCTACAGTCCATGGGGTGGCAAAGAGTCAGACACGACTGAGCGACTTCACTTTCACTTATGGTATCACTGTAGATTCAGGACACGCCTGCATGAGGCCACAGAGTCTGAAAACATCATGGATGTTGGCTGGACTGCCTGGGTCACACACAAATGTCCACATGAAAGAGCTTATTTTCTAATGGGACGATTTGAAATCAGGCTATGTTACTGACACAAAAAGTAATTGCATTCCTAACCTATGATTTCTACCTCAAACTACAAGTCTGGGGAGGAATGCAAGTTCTCTGCCCAGTCCTGGCTGAGTGGACTCTTGACCCCTTCTTGGGGTGGCTCACTGTTGTTGATTATATTCACCTTGCTTGATTGGTTGCAATTTGCAACAACAGACTGATAAACTGACCCAACTTTCCTTGTCCTTCTCCTGGTACATGTACTTTAGTAAAGCAAGTTGATCATTAGCACCGTTACCCCCAGAATGGATTAATTTTTTCTAGATGCTCACTGGATACTTCATCAGGTTGGGGAAGGTTGTGAAAACCCATTTTTCAGTTTTTCAAAATTCAAAAATTTCTCCTGATTCCTGAACATGTCTTTCTAGCTAAAGCTGTATAAAAATGTTTTACTATGAAAATATTTTTATTTCTCTTGCATACAACTCTTCCTGATGAAATGTCTGGATTAGAATAGGTAATGATTTTTAAAAATGTGATGTTACAATGATTTAAAAAGACACATTGATTTTGCAACAAGAGTGGAAAAAATAAAACCCCAGTAGGATCTGGAAGGCATATAGGGATGGGGGACAGGGAGTGGTGAATTAATCATCTTTGTTTTTCAAAACCCTTCCAGGAAGTTTTCCTCTCTTTCAGAAGGAAAACTCCTGTTGCATACTTTCCAAGCCGCTGAGAAAGTTCTGAATTCAGACTGACCTGCTGAAATTTGATCACTCACAGTGGTATTGGCAACAGGACAATGTGGGTGGCCTCAGCTTCTCACTTTAATTCAAAACACACATGCTAACCTGGAACTGATTGCCTCCTTGCAGCCTCTCTAAAATCAAGGACTCACACTAAAAATTTCCATCTGAACTAGAAATCCCATGGCTGGTGACAGTGGCAGTATTTTGTGTCCTGCTTGGGGTGCACTAATAATTGAACTGTGTCCTTGGGGATTTTACTGTTTATGTTTATCCCCTGGTGGTTATGACACTGCCTCACCTGGAAGACATTTAGGTCAACTCCAATTTATCGGCCAGGGTTATTCTGTGCTTGAATTTATGCCTTAGGTCACCAAAGAAGATTCATATAGAAACTTGAGGAAGATACCTGCTTTTTTTCAAAGTAGAGCTTTATAATTGGTGGGATTTTTTTTTTAATTTTCCTTTTATATTGGAATATGATTAACAGTGATGAGTTAGTTTCAGGTGTACAGCAAAGTGATCCAGTTGTGTATGTATAAGTATCTATTCTTCCTCAAATTCTTTTCCCATTTAGGTTATTGTAGAATTTTGAGCAGAGTTCTCTGTGCTATACAGTAGGTCCTCGTTAGTTATCTGTTTTAAATATAGTAGTGTGTACAAGTCCATCCCAAATTCCCTGTCTATCCTCCTCCTCTCACCCTTTCCTCCACTCCCATCCAGTAACCAGAAGTTTGTTGTCTAAGTCTATGAGTGTTTCACTTTTGTAAAGAAGTTTTATTTGTATCTTTTTAAAAAAGATTCTACCTGTAAATGATACCATGTGATATTTATCTTTCTTTGTCTGACTTACTTCATTTAGTCTGATAACCTCCAGATCCATCTATGTTGCTGCAAATGGCATTATTTCATTCTTTTCAATGCCTGAGTAATATTCTGAGGTAGGAGATAAATGGGTTCCACACCGAACAGCTGGAGTTGTCCCCTTGGGCAGATAGATACTCCAAGATGAAGAGGAGGAGGAACTAAGCCCTGCCTAGATAAGAGATAAAAGACCACATATTCTTCATTTTCAAAAACAAGGAGACCTTCTCCACTATACATGTGCAGAAAGGCTCCTTGAAGGTCAAAAAGGGAGAAGACACCACCCCATAGTAGGTGATGTCAACCCATCCATAGGCCTCTTTGCTAGAAGCCACCTTGGCTAAGAGATGCACATGCTCACATGGAAGGACCTTGAGATATACCAGATATGGACTCAAAACCAGGCAAAGCAAGATCGTAGGCCAAAGGAAACCTGGAAGAAATGCCCCATATAATGATTCAAGCTACCTTGAGGGCATGACTTTCTGAGCCCACTTGTGTGTATATCCACAAGTACTCTTTTTCCTAATAAGCACTTTGTTTACTACTTTCTATCTTGAAGTAGAAATTCGCTTTTACACAGCTCACAGGCCAGGACCTTGTCACTGGCCACTGATCCCTAATGGTCTAGTGGTTAAGATTCAATACTCTCAGTGCTATGTCCTGACTTCAGTCTCTGGCTGGGGATTGAAATCTTGCTTCGAGCTGCTGCAGGTCAAGGCAACCTGAGATCAACTCCACTGCATGTATGTACCACATCATCTTTATCTATTCCTCTGTCAATGGACATTTAGGTTGCTTCATGTCCTGGTTATTGTAAACAGCATTGCAATGAACACTGGGGTTCTTGTATCCTTTTGAACCATGTTTTTCTCTGAATATAGGCTCAGGAGTGAGATTGTTGGATCATATGGTAGCTCTATTATTAGTTTTTAAAGTAACCTCCAAACTTTTCTCCATAGTGGTTGTACCAATTTACATTCCCACCAACAATGTAGGAGAATTTCCTTTTCTTCATACTCTCTCCAACATTTATTGTTCATAGACTTTTTGATGATGGCCATTCTGACTGGTGTGAGGTGATATTTCATCGTAGTTTTGATTTGCAGTTGGAAACAGTGTCAGACTTTATATTTTGGGCTCCAGAATCACTGCAGATGGTGACTGCNAGACACGACTGAGCAACGGAACTGAATGAACTTGGACAAAGATATGGAAGTTTCAGAGAAGAGCTCTTGGTTTAGCTTGAAGAGGAAGTTCCTATATTATAGCTGATTGACATGCTACTCCAGACTTCATTATAACCTATCAAGCAGTTGCTGGATGACTGCTTGTTGTAAGTGCCTAAAAGAAACATCTCAAGTTTCATTTGGGGACCACAAAGGCACATTTCAAACCAGAGAGTGGGTAGCCTTATCACTCTTTGCAGGGCAGAAAGTGAACTGTACTTAGCTAGTTCTATTACCTGTATATCAATGCCTAGAAATACCTGGAATAAGAAGGCTAGTGGACAAATCCATTTGGAGTTCTAAAGACAAATTTATTAACGCAGATTAAATAAAATTTCCTACCTTTATCAAAGTGAATAGTGCCTATAAATATAAAATTCTTTGAAGTTTTCCAATTAGTAGAAAGGGTTACCAGCCTAGAAGGGAATATGCCAGGTAGGGGTAAAGAAGACCAGTGACTCCAAAACAGCAGTCCATGGTTTGACTAATACAGAATCACTCTAGTGTAATCCTATGTCCCTACCAGGACTTAAGAGAAGGACATTGGAATTTATATGATAAATAAACTTTCCAAGTGATTTCATATATACCAGTTTGGGAACCTCTTTATTAGATGATCTCAAATTTTTCCTAAAGCTTTTAAAACTAAGATAATGTTAAGAGGAAAAAAACTGTGTTTTATGTTAGCTGAATTTCATTCTAAAATCTCAGTTTAAAATGCAGTTCTCTATTATCAGTGCATTACATTCAGCTAAGCTTCATCATTCATAATAAAGATGACTTTCATTCAGCACTTCTCTAGTTGTTTACAGATATTTGCCATACCTCAGAACTGACTACATACTTCGGTTCCAACTCTAAACTTACTAAGTGGAAGGTAAATTATACGAGACACACTATTGGAACATCTAAGATGATACAAATAAAAATTGGCTTTCCCCTTATTTTTCAGATACTGAGCAAAAATGAAGCAAATAAGGGAGATATCTGAGGCATGTATATTGGGCCATGATACAAGGATAGGGTGGGGAAGGGCATGGCAACCCACTCCAGTATCCTTGCCTGGTGAATCCCATGGGCACAGAAGCCTGGTGGCTACAGTCTACAGAGTCTCAAAGAATCTGATACGACTGAAGCAACTTAATACACACACACAAGGATAGGGTGGGATCACAACTGGGGGAGTAGGCAATGTGGTCATAAAAAAAGAGAGTTAGGTATTGAAAGAGCAGGAGTGTAGCAGGACAAGAGAGATGGGAAGACTAATCCTAGAAAGGGGGAGTTCCAGGAAAACACTGGAACAGCTTGGCAAAATCTGGAATCTGTAAAGAAGTTTAACTCATGACATCTTATACATGAGCATATTTAAATCTTCTGTTGCTTAAAACCAGACTTATATAAATATCATGGGACTTGACAGTTGATAATGTCCACATAATCGAATGAGGATAGTTACTTAGCTTCATTCCACACTCTACCAAGAGTCTGGAACATAACAATGCTCAAAATCAAGAGCAAATTAATTTTCCCGACAAGCCTGTTGTGTTAACTGAAGAGGAAGACTCTGGAGAAAAAGTGCTGAGTTCAAAATATTGTTGCTTTAAATCCTCTCTACATGATTACCATAAATTGTAAAATGGAGATAATACTTACACTTATCTAACAGAGCTATTATGTGCGTTAATTAAGTAAATATATAGTAAGTGCCTAGATAAGCAATTGCCACATCAGCATTTTGTACTATTACAGAGTTGGTGTTGTGAAGGGAGGACAAATCAGGTGAGTGATGGAGGCAAAGTACTGTGACACTCTGTGTCTGGTAGTTTCAAGTTCTGGGGAAAGAAGATGCATCTCATCAATTATGTGAGGCTCTTTCCAATCACTTCACCCTCCTCTCTAACTAATAAATATAAACACTTCTCTGCCTTCAATGGCAACTCATTGACAAGCTTTAACTAAATGTATAGTTCAGTCCTTTCTCCAAGTCAAAGGATATCCTTTATGTTTGTAACCCCAGTGCCTGACTTATAGCAGACAGCCACTAATGACTGTGACTATGAAATGAATGAATGAAAGTACAATGAATGTCTATGATAAAACCAGATTATTATACAAACATCAAAAAAGAAAATTTATGAATTTTTATTTAACTCCCTATGGGTGCTATATTTCAATGTACATATTAAGACACACTTGACCTGAAAGCAGTACTGAAACAAGTTTTTAAAGATGTCATTCAATATTTCCTCAGGAAAACATCTCTGTCAGAGTTCCCTTGGGGAGTAACTAAGCTGGTACTCTATATGTTATCCTAGAAGGAGCACGGGGCTCCCAGTCAACAGCCTGGGTTCTAGAAAAGCTGTGTCATTGTCTAGCTCTTCAGCTCTGAGCAAGAAGTCAGTCTCTCTAAGCTCCAGTTTCCCCACTGGTAAAATAGGGATCATGATAGTAATAATTCTCAGTAGTTTTTAAAAAGTTTGAGGATAAAATTATTTATAATACTTAACACATAGTGCTTGGCACAGAATGTGTGCTCAAAAAATTAATTGATATATTATTTTTCATAATCATCACCTTGTAAAATTATATCATTCATATGAAAAGCACACAAACTACAAAAAGAAAAAGAGAAGCTCTTATGAGAAAGGGGAAATTTTAAACACTGAATAACTGATATCATAAGGAGTTTCTGTTCATGTTTTAAGATTTGGTGCTGATACAATATTTAAATCTTTATGGAAAACCCCCAATTTGATAGAGATGTAAACTGACATATTTATGATGCAGTAACCATGATCTACTTCAAAATAATCTGGACTGATGGCAACAGGGTCCAAAGACAACACAAGATTGGCCATAAAGTGGCAGTTGATTATTTTAGCAACTAAGACATGGATATTCACTTCATTACCTTCTTTACTTTTATATCTGTTTGAAAACTTCCATTATAAAAGTTTAAAAAATAATTAATGTTACACACATATATATGAAAACAATGATAATATTTTGAAGTTTCTGGTTCCTAATCATCTGTATTCTCCCAGCCCTCACTTTTTCTCTGTGGGTTCCTCACAGGCACTTTACTCAACCCCAGAAGACACAGTGCTGCAGCAGAAAATGATTCAAGGATAGCCTAGATTTTGTTACATTGTTTGCTTGCTGATTTGTTTTGAGAAGTTAGGGACACACAACTGATGTCTGAATACAATTTCATTATGATTATTGAAAATGCCTTGGTAGCGGTAGAAATGGCAAGCAGAACAAGGAAGAGGCGAGGAATCTTCATCAGAAAGGTTAAAAGGTGAAATTTAAATAGAAAACTGAAAAATAGGTAGGTTTTCAAAAGAAGCTGTATGGGGGAGAAAAGGAAAGATGAACCACACTACTCCAATAATACATTAAAGAGAGCCTGTATCAAAAGGCAAAAAGAGATTTTAGAAGATTAAAAGGACAAATGACTAAGAAGGAGAGGAATATGAATGGTTTAAATTATTCTGAACCATCATACGGAGGCTCTTAAGTGATGCCTGTGCCAGTGTCCTAGGGCTACTGTAACGAAGTATGCACTGGTGGCTTAAAACAACAGAAATTTACTTTCTCACACAACTGGAGGCTCTAAGTCCAAAATCAAGGGGACGGCAGAGACCTACTCCTGCTGAAACCTCTAGTGAAATACTCTTTGACTCCTCACAAATTCTGGTAGTTTCCTAACAATCTTGCATTTCTTGGCTTTCAGCCACAGACAGCAATCTCTGCCTTGAGTCCCTGTCTTCGCGTGCCTGTCTTTTTATAAGGACACCAGGCATTTGGACTAGAGGCCCACACTACTTCAGTATAACTTCATCATAACTAATTGCAACTATAATGCCTCCATATTCAAACAAGTTCACATTTTTAAGTACTGGAGTTAGGACCTCAATCTCTCTTTCTTTCTTTCTCTTTGGTTGTGCTGGGTCTTTGTTGTGGAGTATGGGCTTTCTCTAGTGGTAGCACACAGGATTCTCTTGCTGTGGAGCTTGAGCTCTAGAGTGCTCTGTCTCTCTAGTTGTGGCTTGAGGGCTTAGTTGCTCTGAGGCATGTGGGATCTTAGGTATCAAACCCTACTAGCCTGCATTGGAAAGTGAATTCTTAAACGCTGGACCACCAGGGAAGCTCTTTGGGTTCTAATCTTGGTTTGTCCATTTCTTATCCATGTGATGTCGGACCATTTCCCTTAAGTTCTCTGAATCTGTGGAACGAGACTACCTGTTTCATACAATTGAAAGTGTTCTTGCAGGGAGAAATAAAATGATAACGTAAAAGCACTTGGAGATCTCAGAGTCCTGGACTTGAACTCTGTAAAGTGCTATTACTGACCCTTCTATTCATGTCATTCACTAGCCCTGTGCAGACACACTAGAAATCTCAATAATCAGGATCATCTATGACTGAAAACTTTGCCTCTAGAACATTCCTAATAATATAAGAAACTGCTACTTCAAAGAGAAAGAAAAGATCATTCAATGGAAGGTGTCAAGCAGTGGCAGTCCAGAAGATTTGAAGAAAAAAGTAGAAATAAGCACAATGCTGTTGAGTAAATGCCAATCTTTCTCCTCTAAGATCTCTAGTGTTGTTGCAGGAAGGGGAACTCCTTCCAGGGCCCGAAACTGGACTCTTGTCTAACACTCAGAAATGAATTGTCTGAGGAGACACATGTGCTGACAAAGAAAGAGATTTTATTGGGAAACGGCACTCGGGTGGAGAGCAGTAGGGTAAGGGAACCCAGGAGAACTGCTCTGCCACGTGGCTCACAGTCTCGGATTTTATGGTGATGGGATTAGTTTCCGGGTGGTCTTTGGCCAATCATTGTAATTCAGTCTTTCCTGGTGGCGCACGCATCACTCAGCCAAGATGGATGGTAGCAAGAGGGATTCTGGGAAGTAGATGGACATGAGGTGTCTCCTTTCGACCTTTCCCGAACTCTTCTGGTTGATAGTGGCTTATTAGTTCTGTATTCCTTATCAGGATTTCCTGTCATAAAACAACTCAGGCAAATGGTTACTATGGTGCCCAGCCAGGGTGGGCAGTTTCAATCAGTGTGCTTCCCCAACAGTTTCAATAGAGGAAGAACGTGGGCCTCTTTGTCCACAAGGGGAAAAGCCTGGAAGTCTCCCTTGGGTCAAGTTCAATTTCTTCATGCAAAAGGACTAATTAATGTGAGTAGTTAGAGTTTTAGACAGTAAGTGAGCTTCAGTTTTCCTAAACAGAAACAAGGTAACTTGGTCCTACTTTCTGATCTTTTGACTCGTTTATCTTGCCAGTTAGAGGTGTAAACAGGAAGGCTTATGACACTAACAACTGAGGGTTGTTCTGGGCAACTCAGGGTTCTCCAGAAAACTCAGCCTTCTAAACAGTTAAGTCTTCAGTTTGAGAGATGAGGAAGAATAATCAGATCCCTACTTCTAGAAAGTCACTTGTACCAGGGAGCCCTGTGTTTCAGTTATTGGTACTAGCCCAGCTTATAAATTAAACTAATGCCTTGATATCTGTTGGTCATATTTTGTCCTCTCTATCATTTAGATTTCTATAGAAAGGAGGGATGGCTATCAGCTAGCTTCACTTCCCCAGATCCTCCTAAAAAATGTTATTGAGTCCAAGCTCACTCTGCTTGCCACACAATAGGCCAATGAATGCAAGAGATGAGGTGTTGAGGCAAAGAAGAGACTTTAATCATGGAGCTGGCTGACCAAGAAGATGGCAGGCTAGTGCCTCAAAATAACCATCTTATTGGGGTCTGAATGCCAGGTTCTTTTATACAGCAGAGAAAAAGAACCAATGAGGATCTAAAGTCAAAAGGCAGAAGAGAGGGAGATGCAGTGGGGAAGTAAAGTGAAAGGGACTTTGGTCTTGCAAAACATCTCCAGCCTTCAGAAGGAGTGCCATTAATCTCTTCTATTCCCATATGTGCAGGGACAAACCATTTCTGCTTGAGCTAAATAAGGGCACTTTAGTTTACAGTTAAGCAGAGAGGTAAGGTCCTCCAGGCAAGCCATTGGGTATGATTATAATAATAAAAGCAGTGAAAAGCAAGTCAAAGAAACATTTTCCAATGTGGAGTCAGTATGCTTTTTCCCTGCAACATACACACCTACCTCCTCAATACCCCAAAAAATAAAATTGAGTTGAATTACAGAAGGAACTGTGGTACTGGAGAAGACTTTTGAGAGTCTCTTGGATGGCAAAGAGGTCAAAATCAGTCAATCCTAAAGGAAATTAACTGTGAATATTCATTGGAAGTGTGGCTGAGAAGAAGCCGTTTCTGATTCCATGTTGGAACTGTTTCTTTGATTTGTTTTTCATTGCTTTTGTTATTATAATCATACAGAATGGCCTGCCTCAAAGAATTCTTCCCCTCTGCCTTACTGTTAAACTAATCAAAACAACAAGAGAGTTCCAAAAAAACTACTGCTGCTTTATTGACTATCCCAAAGACTTTGACTGTGTGGATCACAATAAACTGTGGAAAATTCTGAAAGAGATGGGAATACCAGACCACCTGACCTGCCTCCTGAGAAATCTGTATGCAAATCAGGAAGCAACAGTTAGAACTGGACATGGAACAACAGACTGGTTCCAAATAGGAAAAGGAGTACGTCAAGGCTGTATACTGTCACCCTGCTTATTTAACTTATATGCAGAGTACATCATGAGAAACGCTGGGTTGAATGAAGCACAAGCTTAAATCAAGACTGCTGGGAGAAATATCAATAACCTCAGATATGCAGATGACACCACACTTATGGCAGAAAGTGAAGAAGAACTAAAGAGCCTCTTGTTAAAAGTGAAAGAGGAGAGTGAAAAAGTTG